>CXYZ01012187.1:1504254-1571104 GCA_900006705.1 Sonneratia caseolaris
GGGGGGGGGGTGTTTGGAGGGGGGTGAGTATTCAATAAAGAAAATTCATTAATAATAATTTTATTATTGTAACTGAATGCGATTGTTAATCACAAATAAGATAAGGCATTGGCGCCAAGCACATGGCAATGCAAATTTTACGGTGGAGAAGTAAATTCCAACAACTAAGTAGATTAAGACATTCTCACCTTATCGAAATAAGTTGCTGGAGGAGGAATTACACCTCCAGCACCCATCACAGGCTCTGCAATAAAAGCGGCAATCTGAAAAAGGAAATGCTTTTCAGTGGGAAAAGAAACCCGTTGCATGTCAAGAAATCCAGTATCAAATCAAAATTTTCCTTTGAAAGAAGGAAACGTAGAAGGGACTCCAGGAGGGTTAAAGAAAAAGAGCATGATTTAATTATCACCGTTTCTGGTCCCTCCTTAAGGATAAGGTTCTCCAAATTGTTAGCCAACCTAGTTGAGAATTCTTCCTCTGTCTCACCTGGATCACATGATTTTCATATGCATGGCTCAGTAAGGGGGAAAAGATAAAAACGGGATTCCTGTAACCAAGGCGGCCTTAAAAAGAACCTGGAAGATGATAACGCCAGTAGTGAGGACAGTCTGTGTGCAACACAAATGGGGCGGGCAAATCAAATTTTTGATGCAAGGCAGGAAGGCTGTTAAAGAAGTCACTAGTAAGTTTGATGGAAAGACTTCTGTGGAATCTGTACAAATACAATCAAACAGAATATGTTCACAAAAGTGATGCAACTCAGCTTACCCAGATAGACTAGCTGCAATAAGAGTTGATCCATGATACCTATTAGAAAACAAAGATATCATCTCATCCAGTAAGAGTTGTGAAATAGAGAAAACTACAACAAGCTAAGTGACAACAAGACATACGATTTTGATCGGGCTATGAACTTTTTCTTCTCAGGTCTTCCAAGAGCATTATTGTAGTACCAGACCAGCTTAACCTATAAGCAATTGCTTACAGAGATAAATCACATTTAAGGGACATCAAAATTAAGAGTTGATGTGATCTCATACATAAAGTGCCACATTTGATCCAATGAACCAAATTTGGTACTTGTAGAAATTTATTATGGCACATATTGAATTTTGTTGTGACTTGTATCCGTTGTTAATTAACTAAGAAAAAGATAGGAAATTTCTTCAGTCATTATGTACTTTTCAGACAGAGCAACATTAAAGTTTCTAAACCATCCTGTCAGATTACTCCAGCACAGGGTGGGTAGCACAATTCAAATACATATTGTTACAACAAAAACATATGAAATGTTTTGAGGTAGTTTGTATGTGCCAAGAAGACCTGAGTGTCATTGGCTTCAGATCCGCTATTGGTGAAGAAGGCCTTTGCCATTTTTGTTGCTGTGAAAGTATCCAAAAGTTCCTTAGCAAGATCCTAAGAAAAGAAAAAATGTCCAGGAGTTAATGGAGAGAGCTTCAGATATTAGTTACAAGACATTAAGTTGTAAACTTCATGTGACCAAAATTGGAAATAAATGTGGAAACACCAAATCAGAGATCATAATATATCACAAAATAAAAGACGCATAGTGCATAATGCATGGAACAAAAGGCATAATTTTTTTAGCTACAAGAAGCTCAACATCCTTGTACCAATGATGGTTTGGTTGTGCGGTTCCAGAACGAATGATAAAATGGTAAGGTTTTCAGTTGTTTGACAGCGGCATCAATAAGTCTTGGTTCATTGCCCCCTGCAAATTTTGAACTAATCAACAATTACAAGTAGAGAAATTACTTGGGATTTATCTTCTCTGTAAATTTTAGAAATCAAAAAGTGGAGAGACTAAAAAAGAATGTTAGCTAAAGCATGTTTTTACAGGCTTTATATTAATAAATTGTACTCACGAAGGCAAGGGAGAACAAAACTGTTAAAATTATTCCTTCAAGTACCAACCATAATGCCTCTTTGAAAAGTATTTGTCGTGTGTCTCAAATGAGTTCCATTTCCAATTAGGTATACTTGCATAAAACAAATTCATGATTAACATATAGAAGACAATTTCTCCAACTGTTCGGTATTTTCTAATGTTTTGGAAGGAGGGAGTCAGTGAAGATCCTCATTAATATTTTTTTCAGTACCTAAAGCAGTGCACCAAAGACCTGCAAGAGAATCAAGATACTTCTTTCCATTTATATCATAAACATAGGAACCCTGCAACAACAAAATCAAGATAAATCTTATGAGATGAACGTAGGGATCTTAATTATTTGAACAGTTAAAAAAAACATTTACATTGAATGAAATGGTTGGAACGCTGCTCAAGGAAAGATGAAGATTTACCTCAGATTTTTTTATCACTAATGGATGCAAATCAGTGCTCTGCCATCCAGCTGTAAAAGGAGCCAGCATATCATGGCCCTTAAATCTGACAATGGTTGAATTCCATTATTAGTATGAGTATCTTTAAAATTTCTTTCTTTTAACAAGCACAAGATGAACCATAACAGTGTATAGGAAATACTTGTAAAAAAGAATAAAAGAAAAGTTGTACCCTTGGCCATTTGATGCATCTGTTGATTCTTCTTTCTGCAAAGATGCCCCAGAGCTATAAGCTCTGGTAAGGACAGGAACCTCACAGGGATGGCCCGGCAAATATTTAGTAGATGTAGCACATCTTACACTAGAAAAAAGCTACAGAAAGCAAACAGCAAATGATTATCACGAATTCAAGAACAGCACTAAACTTAAACTCTTAAGAACCCCAGGAAGAAAATGCAGTAATTTGACTTAATAGACTTGAAACTGTTTAGAATTACTAAGGATAGAAAGTTAGTAAGAACTGCAGCTTCCACGCTGATGCTGCTTTCCGATAGGAAAATGAAATGTCCTGTAATCGAGGGGCCATAACACAACTTCTTTGAGTTAAAGGACAAAGGTAAGAAGGTGAAGACTGAGCTGCAGAGTGAGCACATAGGCCTGGGAATGGAACAGTAATCACTCTTAAATGCGAACCCCAATCCAATCAATGGATAAAAAGAACCCCTTAAAGTCAGCTCCTTCGATCAACGGTATTGAACTGAATTGCAATAAACAAATAGCAGCCGAAAAGGAAATAAATTAACTAAAGCATATGACAGAAACAACTCGTTGATTACACAAAAGATAAAAAAATTATCTGCCCAAAAAGGCTAAAGGATAGAGTAAGAAAGGTAAGTCAGCCGCCAAAATTTCAAACAAAATTAGCAACACTCATATGATCGGTCCAAATACTTTCGGAAAAAAAATGATCGGTCAAAGCAAATATCACATATCAATGCATCAGACAGCGCTGCATAAAATCGAGATCCTCAGAATCGAAGCTTGATCATTGAAACGTAAAAAAAAAAAAAAAAAAAAAATCCTAACCTCTCCCAATCAAATGGGAGACTCAAAAACCCGAGAAAGAAAGCTCGTGGTCTGAAAGTGACAATAAAACAGACCTCCGCGAGAACACCGGGAAGAGCAGCATCACTGCGTCGGCCGCCAGAGAGAAGAGCAGATATTGAGGCCGAGGATGAGGATCGGGAAGACCGGAGCAGCATTTCTGGGTCCGGAGATAAGGCTGATTGATTGCAGAAGAACCGAGGCAGGGACAGTCAGAGGCGCTATCGAGTGTCTAGTACCCTCCCGGGGCCTGCTAGATGCGAAATTTCCTAATCTGATTGAGCAAATATTGCATGAGAGATGGCTGAGTAAGATCCAACGGTAGACAGACACGTGGCAATCGTATTTAATTTTGGAACGATCCAAAACCCTAAAAGACAGACGATGGAGAGGGTAAGGGCGTCTTATTACTCTTCCTCTCTACCCTTCATCCCCACAGCGGGCATGAGTAATTTTTTTTATGCCGATCCCTTGGCTCGACTCACCGGAACTCGGACCAGTGGCTAGTGCTGAGGCAAGGGAAGCTACGTCGGTGCTGGAGTCGGGAACGGGCTTCGGAGTTTCGTGGGACAGAATCTGGGCTCGAGAGAAGGGCGTCGAATTACCTGCCCTGCCATGACTCTTATTATTTTACCTTTAAAAGAACAAAATAAAATATGCACTTGTAAGGTGATTATGGCGTCATTCTCATGGGCTCATCGGGTCTTGGCCGGCTCAAGTGTTAAGTGGCTCATTTAGCTGCCGAATTAGGCCGGCATTACCGGTGACTTGATACGCCCATATTACGATTTAATTGCTTTGGTTTGACAGGACGGCACCCAAAGTCACGCTGTCCTCATAGGAGAATGTAGCTTTCAATCATTGCCCCCACAATCCAATCATAGGACGACCGGTCCGATATGGGGTCCCACTTCCCAGTACTTGGCTGTCGTCTGGCCACACACCTGGCGCTCATCCATAGGCCAGGAATTACTCTAGCACAAAAGCAAAACGAATTAAACGCTTGCAAGGAACTCCAAGCCCCCCCGCCCACCCACAAGGCGGGGCGATACCTAAGCAAATTCAGTCGAACAGGAGAAATCCGACACCTGCGGATCTAACGAAAAGACATTTTTGGAAACACGCGGAAGGGAATTTAGAGTGCATTTAACGTCTTAGAACTTGTCGGAGATGCACTGACGACGCCCTTCGAGCACCTGAATGTCCCAGCCGTCTTTGGCACTTCCACGGGACTGTTAATATTAAGTGCTAGCCGTGGCAAAAGTACAGGATTTCCGTCTTAATGGGATTGCCTTAAATTGAAATCAGAGTGTGCCCTCGTAGGCATAACCCCATTGACATGGATGGATTTAAGGTAAATGGAGTGGAGTTGCCCTTTTTTTATTTACTTCATATAAAATTTACTGATTTCATTCATTTTCTTAATAAAATTTATTATCTTTCTTATTTTAAATTTTAACCCTTATAATTATAGTAATAATTATTATAAACTACACCGAGCTAATAACCTACTTTTTAATCCAATTTCCACCCATATGTATTATTGTTTAAAAGTCTAAAGGTTTTTCCTGGACCCGGTTTGGTACGATCCAGGAATTGGTGAATTAAGTAATAGAGTTAGCCTAACAAATCAATTAAATAAAGTTAAACTATTAGTTTAAAAATATTTAGCTAATGGATTGTGTATAATTTAATTATAAGTACTTAATTGAGCTCTCTAAGTGCAGTTTGGTTGTCAACCTCATGCAACCAACTTGCACATCCCTGAGAGAACATTGGCCAGCACATTTCCCTCACTCGTGGTCTAGAGAAAAAAGATAAATTAATTAGTTTATATATATATATATGGTCACATGAATAAAAGTAAAAATTCAAAAGTGCTTTGTCCAGTAATGGTCACCCGAGGTTAGTTTTCTAATGATTCTCTAATTCAAGTCATTTTGCTCGTCTTTCTCTTCTCTCTTTTCCCCTTTTTTTGTCCATTTTCCCGCCTTTCTTTTCCGGGCTTGATCAATCGAGGCTGAGGCGCGCCCCACCGCAACCCGCTACCCCCCTTCTACTGACCAAGCATCCTTCACGAGTTAAATTATTTTAAAAAATAAATAAAATGCTGAAAATTAATTAAATAAAATCCTTGTGAGGACGATTCGTTCTCTTCTCCAGGGTCGAAAATCCATATGGTGTTATATTTAAGCGTGTTATGTCTAAATTAATTATTAATCTGTCCGTATAAACTAAATATGTTAGAACGTACATGTACATAATTAACACTTTTAATAATAATAATACGATCAAAATTTTTACCATACAATTATAATAATATAATCATAAGAGTAAAATATAATAAATAACTTTAATATATTTTATATAACAATGTAATTTAACAAGATATACCGTTAAACAAGTGATATGTATTAATTATTATTTCATCTAAATCTATCTATGCCTATGTTCGGTTTGATTATCATGTATCGAGAAGAGAGATGCGGTGGTTTCGCTGAGACGGTTCAAATTTTAATTCCCGTTATTGCATGTCAGTTTGTTCGACGACAAAACGCTCTTCTGATATAATTGACTTGACCTAATTTCGAGCAAAACGAAATCCAGCACCTTCCAAGACGGCGTCATCCGTGCACCGTACCTTCACCTTGTAAAAGCTGAATACTTGACTAAAGTGCATCTCAATATAATAATTAAAAATTATATTTTATAAATTTAATTATTATTAATAACTTTTTTTTTTACCATTTTAACTTTTTATTTTAATTGGTTCCTGTGGATATATACATTAAATTCTATGAATATACTCGTCGGCAGAAATTGATTCCTATGGTGTTCGCACTTGCTTGTTTTTCGTATATTATTTATTGGGAAGATGGTGCATCCTTTTTCTTCTTCTTTTTTTCCCTTTATTTTTTTTTAGAGTCCTCTTCTTTTCTAAATTCAGATTTAGACTCCTCCTCCTTTTACATATATGTATGTATATTGTTGTTATACAAATCGAGCAGACAGATTTAAGTGATATAACAA
Organism: Sonneratia caseolaris; assembly: GCA_900006705.1. NCBI lineage: Eukaryota > Viridiplantae > Streptophyta > Magnoliopsida > Myrtales > Lythraceae > Sonneratia > Sonneratia caseolaris. The sequence continues at coordinate 1,510,690 of CXYZ01012187.1, forward strand.
ATCGGTTTGCATTCGATTGAAGCAAGAGTGGTCATTTTAAGTGACAAAACTCTATAGTAGACAAGACAAATCGATACGGTGGAGTACTGCTAGTGAAAGCGGTAAACATCCAACCTTATCTTATTTTTCTTCGCTTTGTTTGTTGGCTCTCTACTGTAACCTGTTCTTCTTCAATTCAGGCTCGACCCGTACAAGCAATCTCTCCCGTAGAAGTAACTCATTTTAAGCCATTTGAACCGCCAAACTATACTTTACGATCTGGAAATTTGGTATATTTGAAGAAGACGCATTAATATGATGCTATTAAGAGATTAATTTATTATTCTAAGGGCATCATCATCATCATCACACACATGCCACCAAACCGCCTCCTCCTGACCTGTCCGTCTACTACTTCTGCTGCTCTCCCCGCCCAAGCGATACCTTCGTTTCATCTCAAGGCTTGAAGCGAGCGCGCAGCCCCTCAACCATGGAATCCCTCGGAGACTCGCCACCCTTCTGGCCACAACCGCCCCTCTACGCTTCTCGCAGGCGGCCCTCGTCCCCACTACTATCGCCGCAGATCATCATCATCATCGTCCCCCTCCTCGCTCTTGTCCTCCTGTTCTTCGCTGTACCCCACGTTATTTCCTTCTCCTCCCAGATCCTCTCGCCCACCAAGCTGAAGGTGAAGAGGAGCTGGGACACTCTCAACGTGCTTCTCGTCCTGTTGGCGATCCTGTTCGGGCTCTTCGCCCAGAAAAATGACGCTGATGAAGAAAACGCCGCCTCGAAATTGCAGAATCGTGGCGAAACAGCCCCTGAATTGGACAGCGATAGGTGGCTCGAGGCCCGCCACGCAAAGATTTACGATTCTCGGGTGAGGCCGCCGGCGATCGGAACGAGCCGGCTGCGGAGGAACAGCAGCTCGTACCCGGATCTGCGCCAAGAATATCCCTCTGAAAATGGTGATTATAATACTCATGTAGATGTATTTCAAAAAAATTTAAATAATTCTGATATATACTCACAATAGTTGGTTTGGGTTGTTCTGCTACTGCTGCAGTTGGCGATGATCGGTTCCGATTCCTTGACGACTTTGATATGGGCAAATACCAGATGCCAGAGTTTCAACCAGCGCCGCTCCGGCGATGGCGAAGTGGCATAGACGAGCCTGACATCAAGGTAGTTCCAGTCGATACTTTTGTTCTCCATTCCAGGTCGCCGCCAACTTCTCCTCCCCCAGCGTCGCCACCGAAAGCGCCAGCTCCGCTACCTCCACCTCCACCCCCTTCACCTCCTCCTCCTCCTCCTCCTCCTCCAGTTTCCCATCAGAAGCGGAGACGGGCTTATGAGGCCATTGGTACTCAACAACAACCGCCACCTCCGCCGCCGCCGCATGCTCCGCCATCATCGTCCCCATCGGCTGACTATGCAGGTACATTAGAAGGCCGGCCCGCTAAACTGGAGCGCCGAAAAAGCAACACGACTAAGGAGATAAAGAAGGTCATCGCTTCCGTGCTGAGTAAACAGATGAAGAGGAAGAGGAAGCAGAAGAGCCGGACCATACTCGAAAAAGTCGATCAAGCTCCGCAGGAGGCCCCTCAGTACTTTATGCGACCCCCTCCGTCTCCTCCACCACCGCCGCCGCCGCCGCCGCCTCCTCCGCCCCCGTCGTTCTTCCACAGCCTGTTCCGCAAAAGCAGCAAGAGCAAGAGAATACACTCGGTTTCCCAGCCACCCCCACCGCCGCCGCCACCTCCTTTCCCTCAGCGACCAGCATCGACCGTGGCGCGACAATATAATCGAAAGAACCACACCTACGCTGCTCCTCCTCCTCCGCCACCTCCGCCTCCAGTTCAGCAGCCTGAACACTTTCACAGGAGAGACGTCCTCAGCAAGCCACCCTTGCCGACAAAGGCGAGGATCTACGCTGAGAGAGACGATAGCTCGAATCTAAACGGCGGTAGCCAGTCTCCGCTGATACCAATGCCGCCGCCGCCGCCGCCTCCGTCGTTCAAGTTGCCGCAGATGAGATTTGTTGCTCGCGGAGACTTTGTGCGCATACGGAGCAACCATAGATCTCGATGCAGCCCCCCGGAGCCGAAGGACGCCGATGATGTCTCGTCGTCGGTGACGAGCGATCTACCAGAGAGCGTCGATCAAATCAACGGTGCAGATGAAAGTGGGCCCCGTGTATTCTGCCCCAGCCCAGACGTGAACGTCAAGGCCGATACTTTCATTGCAAGGCTTCGGGACGGATGGAGGCTTGAAAAGATTAACTCCTTGAGAGAAAAGGAGAAGATGGGCCCGGGCCTAGGAACTGGCCCATTGGGCCCAACTTGAAGCTTGACTCCCNCCCCCCCCCCCCCCCCCAAAAAACAAAAAAAAAAAAAACCAAAAATCTCTTCCCCCCATCCCATCCCCACTGTTCATTTGCTGGTTTGGTTTTCTTTCCGGTCTGCACCACTCAGAGAGAGGTAAATTACACGAGCTTACCTCCTTTTTTTATCAGAATTACTTGGGATTGCTTTGATCATGGCTGCCCCGACAACCCAGGTTTCTGTTTTGCACACATGCGTTTAATTGGGTGAAGTGGTATTGTTCCATGAATCACATTGCAAATCCTCAAAATGCGTGGGTATAATTGTGATTATGATGAAATGCAGATGTGTCACTGTGGATTTGCCTGCGGTTCTGTTCCTGCCTCTACGACATGCCTAGGATGGTGGTGCGTGAGCACGGTGAGGGGTCGGAGCTCCGGCTGCCTTTCAGCTCCCCCTCTCGGGGCAGTCGTTTCAACTTGGTTGGTTTTGTAAGATTGATATTGGAGTGTGTGTACAAGAATACCTACAAACTGCGGGGCCAAATTTTTTGAGAGCCCAACCTACTAGAGAGAGAGTCTTTATTGCCGTGAGTTGTAAATCTTGGCTTGGATTTGATGTTCCAGGTGTCACTGAAACACGTAGGGGGCCTAGGTGTGATTTTTAATTCCCACCTCGGCCCCATTTTGCATTTGGTAAGACATGTGGGTTTCCCGTGTAATTTTCCCCCCCACCTTTTCCTTCTTTTTTTTTTAAATGTAGTAATTGATTCTTGTCGCCCTGCTGTTCTTTCTACTCCGCCTGAGTCCCCACTGACCTTTATCAGTACGAATCATGACCTGTGAGTGATCATTAAAGTTCTGCGAATTGAATGTGATGTGGGCAGGAAGGATGTAAGAAATTGAGTTGAAAAGGTGAAATTTAATATAATAATAAAAGAATAAGGTTAAGGTGGAGGGTAATTTAATAAAAATAGATAAAATCAGTAAAAATCAAAATAATATTTTAAAGAATTTTCAGAGTTCACCATTTTCATTGCTGCTCCTCTTCAATCTATCCTTATATATATATATATATGATCAGGTGAGGAGAGCAGAGCTACCAATTCAAAATTGAAAAGCATGCATTCATTGAGACATCTCTCTTTCTCAGATAACCAGGACATGAATGCGACCGCCAACATATGGCTCTATTCTTTCCACAACTAATGCACTTTCTCATATGACCCGAAAGTTCTAGGCACCTTCCATGTGCCAAATGACAAAAAATAGTTTGATAGAGTGATATGACGCTCGAGTTAGGATCAATAAATCCCACGACCGATCCCCGTTGGTGAGATCTCTGGGGTCCCTTTAATCCCACACTGAATCGCGATGCTTTGAATTGCCAGTTGCAATGTCTCGCATAGATATATGGACAGCATGCGTGCAAGTCTTGTACCATTGTAGCTAGGCCCATTGTCGGCCCAGGTCTCCAGTGAAACCCCACTGAAAAATAAGGGGTCCCACAAAAAAGGAAAGAAAAAAGGAAAAAAAGAACGACATCGGTCACCGTCACCGACAAAGTAGAGGTAATATGAAACCCTAATTTTAGAGTTTCACTCACACACAAGAACCCTGCCGGCTAATTCCTTCTCTCTAGTAATTTCTCCTCGACTAAGATGAAACTCGCTGGCTTGAAGTCGGTTGAGAACGCACATGACGAGTCGGTGTGGGCTGCAGCATGGGTTGCTGAGACTGACGCCCGGCCCGCCCTCCTCCTGACGGGCTCCCTCGACGAGACCGTGCGGCTGTGGCGGCCAGACGATCTGGAGCTCGAGTGGACAAGCACCGGCCATAGCCTCGGCGTCGTGTCGGTGGCAGCCCATCCCTCGGGAGTCATTGCCGCGTCCGCCTCCGTCGACAGCTTCATTAGGGTTTTCGATGTGGATACGAACGCCACGATTGCTACCCTCGAGGCTCCTGCCACCGAAGTCTGGCAATTGCAGTTCAACCCTAAGGTAGGATATTCGGATCTCTGTCTTCCTGTATCTAACGAATTGACATGGATTGAGGAAGTTTGATGTTCTTTAATTGGAGTTATTTATGTGTTTGACCGGTATGACTATGAAGTTTTTACTTCGCAGTATTGCTAGAAAGGCCATTTTCAATTATGCCGACATAGTGCCCTTCAGTTTCTCGAATAAAAGTATGATCTTAATGATGTTTAATCCATTTTAGTGTTTTCAGTTCTGAATTGGACTTCGGGACTGAATGATTTTTCGTAAAAATTTTACCCGTGGAATTTGATGTTTAATTTGGGTGCTTGCTTAACGTCACTACTTATATTTTGGGTAAGCTCGTGCTTGCTTCCGTCGTTCTTTCCGTCTTAGTGTGTCCTGCATCTTGATAATGAACTATTAGTGCATCTCTTTCACTTCAGAAATGTTTCTGGTATCATATGTTGAGAGAGTGAATATGTGATATGGGCAGATTTCTGATCTTCTAACACTTGAGGTGTCGTACCAAAACAACAATGGCAGCTTATATTTGATTATGGCCTTGCACTATTCATATGCCACATGAAAGCTTCACTAAAATATTGCTAATACGCGTATGGTGCTCTCTCATACCATATATGATGTGGAGGAGCCATAAAGCATGACTCTTTATGTGAACTACTTGCATAAGATCTGCTAGAAAACTGCCCCAAGTTTTTATTATAATGCTTCTGCACTATTGCCTAATGTGTTTTTTTTCCGATTTTTGTTGTTGCCAAGGATGTGTTTCTGGTTCACCAGTTATATTTGCTCTTATGCATTCACATCTGAATATCAAAAGCAAACTCCTTTCAGGGTACCACTCTGGCAGTAGCAGGTGGTGGCAGTGCTTCAGTCATGCTCTGGGACACCTCCACTTGGCAGTTAATTGCAACCCTCCAAATCCCCCGCCTTGAAGGGTCCAAGCCATCCGATAAGAGCAGCAGCAAGAAGTTTGTCCTCTCAGTGGCGTGGAGCCCTGATGGGAAGAGACTCGCCTGTGGATCGGTGGATGGCACGATCTCCATCTTTGATGTGGCCCGTGCAAAGTTTCTTCACCATCTCGAGGGTCACTTCACGCCAGTCCGATCCCTTGTGTATTCCCCAATCGATCCTAGGCTCCTCTTTTCGGGGTCAGATGATACTCATATCCACATGTATGACTCTGAGGGGAAGGCACTGGCCGGTGCAATGTCAGGCCATGCAAGCTGGGTACTGAGCGTTGATGTGTCCCCTGATGGAGCAGCTATAGCCACAGGCTCAAGCGACCAGACTGTGAGGCTTTGGGACTTGAGCATGAGGGCAGCAGTCCAGACTATGAGGAGCCACAACGATCAGGTCTGGGCAGTGGCTTTTCGTTCCTCTGGCAGCTCCTCCCGAGGTGATAGGCTTGCAAGCGTGTCCGATGACAAGAGCATATCGTTATATGATTACTCGTGATGTGAAACCTTGAATCCGGCTGAGTGGACTTGATTGGGGTTGACTTCTGATCTGTGGTGCTGCCTTGTTTATGATCTTCCTTTGTTTTAACTAAAATTGTCATGTAATTGTAGACTGTATATTCAATTGCTAATTGAGCTTAAGTCCTTTCGGCCAAGTTATTGAAATCACTCAATTCCAGATGCTCCATTGTTTTCAGGATAATTAGCGGTTACCCTTCTAGTTCGTAGGATAGGTCATGCAGATTTCCAATATCAAGAAATGACAAATTTTGCGAAATGTGATCACCTCGTAACATTTTGGCATGGGTAGCGTATATTCGTCTCGGATTTGCTGTACACGGACAAGCTTACGGTGAAACAACATTCTCGTATCAGATTCAGAGTTACCATCCTGTGCATAGATTGTATCAGCTTGTGCGTCACCCGGTGGAAGTAGACGAACAATGGTTTACAGATAAAGATTTGTTTTGGCTGAATGTGATTTATAAATTACTGATTTTACTGTCAGCCTTCATCCCTCCGCGCTTCGTCTGCTGATTGATGTACATTATTGTTAACTGTCGGTAGACAGTTAATGAAAAACCCTGTAGACCTACCACCGACATTTTCTTGGGTCCGATTGACCGGCAGACCCAACTTGGCTGCAGCACAGCAACCCTACGATCTGGGGAAGTTGGGAAATTTACAGTTTTCCCATCCTTGGAAAAAGATAATTACCTCGGACCCCGGAAAGCATAAAATCTCAGTCGACGTGAACTTGTTGGATGCCATTTTCGGGCTACCGATCATATATATGATTACATGGAATTTCACATTGGAAGTGCACTCTCTCGAGCACATTTTGAACGAGATTTCTCTGAATATGGAGGACCGGACAGGGGTGGTCCGGTCCGGTCCGGTCGCAGGGGGGTCGGTATCACTGACTGGATAGGGCCGTACATCTGCAATGGCTCCACAGCTGAACCTAATTGTGGGGGACCGTTCTTATCCTTTGGGAATATGGCATCTCCTCCTACATACCTTCCCCGAAGCCTCGGGAGCCCATCTCCTGAGCTTGTGAAGGATACTCGCAATGAGAGGATTGCAATCTACTGTTCACAAAAGGCTCTCAGCCATTTAGAGAGAACGGCAAGAAACCTATCAAATTTTCTGTCAAGATATTTTCCTTAGTCAGACACTGTATTTAAATTTTAAAATTAATAAATGATAATACTCATTTTTCCTCCTGTATTTCCACCGATTTATCTGTTCTTCAATGTAAAATTCCTATCATAAGCGTTTATCATGGAACTTCAATTCAATGCTCGCTCTTAACAACCAACCGGTCACGAGAGATGAAGTTTGTTTTAGCACTTAACCTGGCCAAGATTTACACACACATGTGCATACATGTAACCTATTACAGTTCCATTTAGATATATCCATTATGCTGATATGAAAGCATTATCTATTGGGCTACAACAGGTTTTTCTTTCTGTTTATGTTGAAATTGGGATGCAGGACCTTTTGACTCTGGCAACCGCCCTTTTAGAGCGGGGCTCAAGTCAGATATCCTTGCTCTGTACTCATGCGAGTGGTAATATCCGGCCAAGGCGCAAGCTTTCACTTCCACACTCCGACTGAACTTACAGCCCAACCGAACTCATACTTAGCTCATCAACTAAGTAATGCAACAGCCCAAATCCCCGAATATCTCGAATGTCCATACCAAGTTGCAGTCCCTTCTTAATATCAGAACCTCGAGCAATTCGAAAATCTGTACATTTGGGAAGGAGAGAGTCATACAAGGCGCATAGACTTAGCAGCCGGAACTATGCGACCGGCAAGGGGGGGGAAAAAAAAGAAGAAAACTCAGGAAGTAAACATCAAGACATCCTACTACTTGGGGCCATTCTTCAAATGCTTCATCAATACATCCATCACCGACCCGAAATCCGCATTCACGCTCACTGGGGGGTTTGCGAACCGGCAAGCCATGTCCTTGATATCCTTCGAGTGATAATCGATCTTCGACTGAGTGAATTTCAGGCCGTGCGCTGTGCTAACCACGACAGTCTGATCAGTCGGCCCGATGATTCCCCTGTTCCTGAGCTTGATCAGCGCTGTTAGAGCTACCCCGGTATGAGGGCATATGAACATCCCGGTCGAGTCCGCCTGTGCCATCGCATCCATTAGTTCCTCCTCCGTCGCTTCTTCCACTATTCCATCCGAGCTCTTTAGGGCACAGACGGCTCGGTCAATCGAGACGGGGTCCCCAATCTGGATCGCTGAGGCGAAAGTTGTCTTCGCCTTCACCGGCTTAAAGTCCTTCCACCCTGAGATGTAGTGCAGATACAGTGGGTTCGCATTCCCCGACTGGGCGCAGACAAGCCTCGGGATCCGGTCCACTAGCCCCAGTTCCTTGCACATGTGGAACCCTTTGTAGAAAGCATATATGTTTCCAAGATTGCCTCCCGGGACAATGACCCAGTCGGGGACTTCCCAGTCGAACTGCTGCAGGATCTCAATTGCAGCAGTTTTCTGCCCCTCCAGCCTCAGGCTATTCATCGAATTGGCCAGATAGATTGGCAACTCGGAGGTGACCTCTCGGATCAGCTTCATGCAGCCATCGAAGTCGGTGTCGATGCTCAGCACAAATGCGCCGTTCGCAATGGGCTGGACCAGCTGGGCCACAGAAATCTTATCCGCGGGCAGGAATACAATTGAAGGGATCCCAGCGGCAGCACAGTATGCTGACAGGGCTGCTGACGTGTCGCCGGTGGAGGCGCAGCCGACCCCGACCACGGGACGGTTGAGCCGCCGAAGGCGGTTCACCTGAGAGACCAGTACAGTCATGCCCAAATCCTTGAAGCTTCCGGTATGAGAGATTCCACAGTGCTTCACCCACAGATCGTTCATCCCCAGGAACTGCTTGCCGAACCGCTCAGCCCAGAAGAGGTTGGAGTTGCCTTCGAAGGCGGAGACAATGTCGTCGGAGTCGATCTCGGGGAGGACCCACTCCTTCTTGCTCCAGACGCCGGACCCGTATGGCCAAGTCGTGCGGCCCACGCGGGAGTCGAAGAGGTCCCGCCAATAAGCTCCAGGGAACGACTTGAGGGCCTCCATATCGTGCTGCACGTCGAGGAGGCCGCCGGAGCGGGAACGGTACACAATCTCGTCGAGGGAATATGACTCGTCCGAGTCGAAACCCGACCCGAACGGGACGTACTTGGCGGTGAAAGGCTGCATGGCCCCGCGGAGCCGCCGCGCCTCGTCCCGGATGGTCTCGGCGGACGACGGCACGGTGACGAGCGGGTAGGGGTCATATGATGAGGAGGTGCAGGATATCACATGAGCGGGCCGCGGGCGGGGCTGCCATGAGATGGGCCAGGGCTTCGGGCCGACAACGGAGCCGAACAAGGAGGCGGAGAAGGCCATCGGCAGCCACTGATGGCGGATAGGAATGCTGAGGACTGCTCTGCGACGTTGCGGGAGACGGAGTGGTCCCTTTCGAAGAGGCAGAGTTGGTACGAGACGGTAGAGGGACAGTGGCGGTCCCCCAACAAATACACTTGCGAGATTTTGGTTGCGTCAAGACACGTTTTGCACGTGCAAGTTTTTTGCTTTCATGACTTTCCTAGCGGACGAGATATTTATGATTTCAGTAGTTGGGCCCGAATTAATTTTTACTTTTAAATAAGTAGTTTTCAAACCTAATCAAATAAATTAGTGCGCATGTGCATGTGGGAGATGATCTTGCCCACATGAATAGCTTTTCACGTCAGTCAAATCAGTTGAGTTATTTCATAATATATGGTATTAATATATTATTAAATATATTATTTAGAATATAATTGAATTAAATAAATAAATAAATTTATAGTTTATGAAGTTATTATTATTTTAATATTCTTAATTTATTTATTTTTATTTAGTTAATATTTTAAGTATATCAATAGAATATTTATCTATATAATTAATAAGTTGTCTAATGTGATTTTAGTCTTTTTAATATATTTATCTTATATTTTATTTTAATTGGTTCAGATTCAAATCAATTTAATTATTATAAATAAAAAAAGAAACCTGTAATCCAAGCACTTATAATACTAACGTTGTCACAGTTATATCTCTGTGTCGGCCCACTTGCAGCTAACCACCACCACTCAAATCTGAGTTTCATTATTTCACTAGCCCCGCCCCGATTACGGTGTTTGCAGTTATCTCGATTAACTGCCCAGCCAAGAATTAATGTTATCTTGATTAATTGGATCGATTAAAAAAAATCAATTATATATATACACTTGGTCAAGATATTTAAAATGATAATTTAAATTTTAAAATAATTTCTTATTTACTTAATTTTAAGGGTTGGAGAATTTTTTTAAATTTTAATAAAAAATTAGATATTACTAGCCTAATGATATTGAACAAGGTCACTAGCTTATGGTAACTAAGATGGCCAAATATATATATATATATATATATATATTCAATTAAACTCTGACCGGTAACCTGGGACACCATCGATGTTGAGGTCTTAGGTTATTCATAGCACCGATGCTGAAGTCCTCGGACGAAATACGGACTCTCTACTCCCTAGGTTGGAATCTTCGAGTTCCACTGACCGTCGGCAATGACACGCGTCAATTTCTTGTTGTGATCGACTTGGAATTAGCCGATCCGCTTCAAATAAGGAGTTCTCTGTTTTTAAGGGTGACTGTGTACGCTGTGCGTGTCTTGAAGAGAGAGAAGACCGACCTCCGTTTGTGTGTCGCAAATTAAATCTCAAATATGATTATTAAAAATTTTAAAATTTAAATTTAACATATTATATATTATTAATTTAATAATAAGATACCCATAAAATATATATCATCCCCTCATCATTGTCATTTTTAATTGATAGTAGATATTCTTTATTTTATTAATAAAACGAAAAACACCTTTTCCATGTCTGTATGTATATATTTATCCATAATTCAGCAAAAAAAAATGTGTATAATTATCCATAGTGTTTTTTTCCCTATCTATCTATCTATGAACAAGGGAAGTTTATTTTATTTTATTCTATTTGTTATTTATTATCATGGTAAAATACCACAAAGATTTCTCTCTCTACCGAAGTTATTAGAAATAATATTTATTATATTATGAAGTAAAATATTTATAACAAAATAATATATACTATTTGTATTAGATGATATACTATGATGTGAAAAGCAACTGCAAGAAAGTCGAGCATTCACTTCTAATGAATAGAAAACCGGGATGAAGTGTCAAAGAGATATATATCATATATTAGCATCGGGCTCTCTCGATAGCTCGTTTGGGAGGTATCATTCGCTATTATCTAGATTGTTAACCCTATGGTAACACCTGCAGTTCCTGCTCGATGCTTCCCCTTAGAAACCCTTTTGGGCTTCGCTTGATCAGAGGACGACTTCCCTCTGGGCTTCAATTCAATTCTCTGTGCTCGCACCAGTTCACAGAAGTTTCTGCACCGGGCTCAGGTCCATATATAGACGATGGAGCACGACCCATATATAAGACGTGATCGAGAGAGAACATGTGCCATAGCTCCCGCTGCGGTTGAGAGTGTCCCTCAAGAGTTGAAATAAGCTCTATTGCAGAGCCATTTTTGATGCCAATAGGAGAGCTCTCGCTCGAATCGGCTTGCGACTGCAGGCCATCCGTATTACTGCTGGATCCTCGTAAGAATCCCTAATTACAATGAGATTCTAACTTAAGTCAATACAAGTCGACACAAATTTTGTCCCTCCGTGTATCTTGCGAAGATTCCAGTGGAGACAGATTCATGAAATCTATTTAAGATAACATAAATTCATGAGAAGTTAAAAAAAAGAAGAAGAAGATAAATTGGTAAAAGAGAGATTAAAAATCAATAAAATTCAGATAAAATTATATAAAACTTCTGGAAATGTAACGGACCGAGGACGATTTTGGGCATTCCAGGGAAAATGGAGAATATTACGTGCATGCCTGTTTTCGTAATTACGAGGGTGGGTTCGCGACATTGAACGGCGCAAACAGGACCATCATTCCCCCGCTGTCATTCTAATGTCGGCGCTGCTGACGTGGGGAGGAATCTCCTGCGGCTCAGATCTCCTCCCACTTCTACGTGTCGGTCTCATCAGAGGGGTTGATTCAGCAGAGATGTGGGCCCGGTCACGTGCTTTCTTGGCTGGCTGGCTGGCTTCCCTCCGCTTTCCGGATTATACGGCGATGTATCGTAAACGCGGGACAGCCAAGTACTCCTCCCCCCGGCGCATTTTTATTACTTTAATGCTGCCCAGTTAAAAAAATAATTAGTTGCCAGCGATATATATGGTGGGTTGATAATTGTCGTCGCGAAAACACCTGCGACTCTGTAAAATTGCCTCTTTTTGAACGTCCTTTTTCGGGGGGTCAAATAAATAAATAATTTAGTTCCTGTGCCTGAAATCGAGCGTCCATGTCCGGGCGGGAGTGAACTACCATTTTTGCCCTTCAAACGGTCTCGTAAAGGTCGTCAGTAACCATATCTGGCCATCGACGTCAGTTGCTGTTGACGGTTAGAGTCAATACCATATCAGTCCCCTTTTTCTTTGTTGCGATGATTGATTGTGGTATATAGCCAATGGACAACAACGGTTTTACAAATTGACGCCATGTGAATGGATAGGTGGATAATGTCGTAGTAGTCCGTTCAGCGGTTCCCCATCGATCGGGAAAGGGCTCGACGAGGTAGGTTTTCCCCATTCGCAAACTTCCGGGCAATCCGTATCCGTAAATAAATGGCAAATGACTGCCCCCAAGGCAACAGAGCCAGGGGGGGAATTTTATTTTAAAAATATGGAATTAGCAATTTTCATTTTAAGGTTAATTTAATCGCACGATAAATCTTCGTGGGTGGTGACCACGATTTGTCCACCCCGCCTCTCTCTCTCTCTTACTCTCGTTCTCTCCTCGGAGGACTGACCTCAGTAGAGGGAGAAGGGAGTTTTCATTTCTTATAGCAGCAAATGCAAAATACTCGGAAGAGTAGAGAAAGAAAGCTGAAGGCCAGCTCAAACATAGCTTTTCTTCCTCTTTTGCTTATATATAAGCTCTCCCATCTCACTGCTAGAGAGCGAGAGAGAGAGAGCTCACCTCGTCTGCCTCCTCGGAGTCGCCTCTGCTGATCGTCGTCGTCGTCGTCGTCTCCTCCTCTTCATCCTGCATTCAGCTCAATTTCAACTCGCAGTCTCTGTCTCTGTCTCGTCCTCGCTGACGACGAAGTTGGCCGCTGAGCCAGCAGAACGAGCCGTCCTGCCGTGCCCGATCTGAGCCGGCCAGTTCGTTGCAGCAAGTTCGGATGGCTGCTCGCATGAGTTGAGGCGGGAGATCGGCTGCTGGAACTGGTCCATGGTAAATTGGATGATGAACTTTGATTGGTCTTGTTTTGATGTTGTTGGCGGTTGGCGGTCGCTTTTAGCTGATTGTTCGATTGCTGGAATTTTTCTTCTTGAAAATTTCTGATTGATGATGAGTGCTCGTGTATTGGAGTTTTGTACGCGTGGAGCTGCATATGTGAGATCAGCATCAACATCCATGTTAGCTCTGTCACCGTTTTATTGAATGGTAGAATAATTTAATCACAGTGATTTGGTGATTTGCAATCTTGAATATTGATATCTTTTCAGACTTTTTTGCTACCTGCTGAACTCTCAATATCCATTCATGATCTTATGTCTGATTACGGTGTCTGGTTACATGATTATAAAAAAATAAGCTAAATGTTTGTTAGAACTGTTAGTGTCCTTGGTGTGTGTATATATATATATTGATAATATTATGAGAGCTAGCAAAGTGTCTTTGAAAAGCTTAGTAAGAATTGGTGTTACGGCAAATGTGACAACTGTTGAATGGCAGCTAACAGTTCATGAAGGTCATGCATCTTTAATTCAATATTTTCAGTGCTACTTCTGTCATTACAGATTCTGTGCAGGGCAAGTAGGAATATAGCTTAAATTGAAGCTCAGGTCTCTGTCACTATCAGTTTGTGATGTCACATGCATAATTGACTATCAGTTGCTGAGTTGCATGGTCTAAAAAAGGAATGACGTGCTACTATGAGCAGCTAGTCAAATGTAGAAATTTTTATTGCCATTACTTACCTTTCTATAAGTTTTTTCTTGGTGAAAATTTTCTGAGTGGACTGTCTATGGATAATTGCTAGGTGTCCTAGTATTACAGATTTTTTAAATGGTTATAGAAGCTATTTCATTTCATAACTGAATCACCTGTACAAAGGATAGTATTAAGGAATTGATTGAGCACACCGCAATTAACATTTTGGCGAACAGCAGCACCAGCACCAACAAAGGAAAAAGGAGCTCATATATTTTTCCTTTGGTTTTCTTCTTTATCTGTAACTGTCATTTGTTGTTTTTGTAATTTATAGGATGAATACGGTTATCATAGTCGCAGAATTTGCTAAATATTTACTTAAATTGATTTAATTTTGTTCCATTTTCCTTTTCCAGGAAATTGAAAATAATTTCCAAATTATCATGTATACCTTACATAGGTCTATGCGGCATGCAGATGTGCATTCTGAAATTTATTATATATTTTCATTGGTTGCTCTGCTATTTTAGACTTAACAATTTGCTTCTTCACATTTCTTGAAGGCTGCACCTGTGAACATAATTGTTGGCTCTCATGTGTGGGTTGAAGATCCTGTACTGGCATGGGTTGATGGAGAAGTCCTCCGAATTAATGGTGAAGAAGTTTACATTAATAGAACGGATGGGAAAACGGTCTGTATTCCCTCTAGTTTCTTACCTAATTACCTTATGCCGTATTTATGATTAAACAGTTTGTCTCTTTATGATAACCCTCATGCGGCTGGAGAAGTATTTTCTTTGACATCAGAGAAGTTGAGATAGAAAAGCAGAGGATAAACTGTTTGCATCCTCCATATTTTTTTCCCTTTTTGCATTTTCTTTTAGGGGTATTTACAATTAGAGTATTTATTCTCTTTTGAAAAGACCCTCATGTATGGGAAGGGTGTCACGTAATTTTGCTGTCTATTTTAAGATGTAAAATTGATTATTTCAGAAGAAAATTATGCTTGACCTGGAATTACAGAAGTCTTTATTGCAGGATCCATGTGTTACTTTGGAAAATTATGCTACAAAAATGAAAAAAAAGGAAGTATTTTTTGAACTAGTTTTTTTCCTATCCATGTTTTCTTCTTGGAGGCAATTCTACCTGATAAAATATGACTTGGGGAAGCAATTCTTTCCCAAACCCTCATGGTGCTGTTACGAATTCAATATCTGTTTTTCCTCAATTGAAATGCTGATTGCAGGTGGTTGCTAATATTTCCAAACTGTTTCCAAAAGACACAGAAGCTCCTCCTGGAGGCGTAGATGATATGACAAAGCTTTCGTATCTGCATGAACCAGGAGTTCTGCATAATTTGGCCATGAGATATGAACTTAATGAAATCTATGTACGACACATCTTCAGTACCATTGTTTTCATGCTTGTTTTGATGTATCTCAGCAGTAAGGGGTTGCTTATACGTGATAAATTTTTCTTGCTTCTCAGACATACACTGGAAATATACTTATTGCAGTAAACCCCTTCCAACGATTACCGCATCTTTATGATACTCACATGATGGAACAATATAAAGGGGCGTCATTTGGAGAGTTAAGCCCTCACGTTTTTGCAGTTGCAGATGCTGCATTCAGGTTGATGGCATAAACTATGTCAATTATTTGCTGTTTCTTCTCATATATATTTGCTGACTTTAAAGTTCAATCTTCAAAAGGGCAATGATCAATGAAGGGAAGAGCAACTCAATATTGGTCAGTGGAGAAAGTGGTGCAGGCAAAACTGAGACAACGAAGATGCTCATGCGCTATCTTGCTTATCTTGGTGGTCGATCAGGAGTAGAAGGGCGGACAGTTGAACAACAAGTACTGGAGGTAATATAATATTATTCCTGAAATCTTCTGTTGAATACCCCTTTTAACATCTTTGATTTTCATTATGCTCCCAAAAGGAAAAAAATCTTTGATTTTCCTTAATATAAATTATCTTACTGGACGCTTCCTGTCTGTAAATGCACAGTCTAATCCCGTCCTTGAAGCATTTGGAAATGCGAAAACTGTCAGGAACAATAATTCGAGGCAAGTAAATATTGTCCTTGTGCTCCCTGATGTTGAATGATATGGCTAATTGCATATTAATTATATTGTCTCGAGATGATGAGCATTTTGCAAGTGCTTAGTGAATGAAATAAGTTGTTAAAAACTTATATCTTGATATTGTTGCTTACACTTTCATATTTTAAGGGTGTTTTTCTCAATTAAGGGTGAGGAAGCTGTTGTAGGGTACTCCACAATAAATTTGATACTATCCTAGTGATGGTGGAAATTGTCCCTAGTCCCATCCAATATCAAACAAAACTCTCCATAAGTTTGAGTTAATGCTCAGTGATGTTTTAACTTATTATTATATTCTTATGGAAATGCAGCCGGTTTGGGAAATTTGTTGAGATCCAGTTTGACAAGAGTGGGAGGATATCTGGAGCTGCCGTCCGCACTTATTTACTTGAAAGGTCTCGTGTTTGCCAAATCTCAGACCCTGAAAGAAACTATCACTGCTTTTACCTCCTTTGTGCAGCACCACCTGAGGTAATATTCTTGAGGAGTTCAAGACTCTGTGAATGCGTGTGGCTTAATGTCAGGTCAATGATTGATGTGTTTTCAAGTTAATAGGAAAGGGAGAAGTATAAACTTGGAAGCCCTAGTTCATTCCATTACTTGAACCAATCAAATTGCTACTCTCTAGACGGTGTAAATGATGCTGATGAATATCTCGCAACAAGAAGGGCAATGGACATAGTAGGAATCAGCGAGGAAGAACAGGTCAGTCTTCACATACTCTTAAAAACTAGATGTTAGGGCAATATTTGGTTTTCTGATAACATTATTATCTTTACCACAGGAAGCGATCTTTAGAGTAGTAGCTGCCATAATACACCTTGGAAATATTGAATTTGCTAAAGGGGAGGAAATAGATTCTTCTGTTATTAAGGATGATAAATCCAGGTTCCACCTAAATACAACAGCTGAACTGCTCAGGTATGCTTCGTTTTTGTCTTCACAATATTCCTCTTTGTTTGTTAGGTATCTTCTTTAATAAACCTTCATTTTGTAGATGTGATGTGAAGAGTTTGGAAAATGCCTTGATTAAGCGTGTTATGGTGACACCTGAGGAGATCATCACAAGGACACTTGATCCTGTGGCAGCTGTTGGTAGCAGGGATGCACTAGCCAAAACCATTTATTCCCGTCTTTTTGATTGGTAGTGAAAATTAATTCTTTTACTTTCTTTTCCAGCCCAGCATTCTCTATTGTGTTTGGTTTTCACATAAGGCTGCTAATAATATTTTTCATGAAAGTGAAAAGTCTTCGTTGTTGTAATTTCAAATATCTGCTTATTTTCTTGTACATGTGAGCCCATACTGCTAAGGAGCTAGGATAATTTTGATGGAATTTTATCATGTTATAAAGCATGCCTTGGCTGGGCTACTTACATTATTTATTAGATGGATTGGGTTTTAAAACTTCTTTCTATTTCAATTATGACTGGCAGGTTTTACTTTGGCTAAATAATAGTCATGAATAATCCTGTTAAAGGAAAATTTTGCCTTCACTCTCTCTCTTCCCTAAATATTGGTATTTGAATCATATTTTATGCATTGCTTACCAATTTCGCTCAATTATTTATGCAAGGATAAATTCTAATTAGTACCTGAAGCGTGATGGTCCTTAAATTCCATGCCAATAACATGATAAATTTAACAAGGGGATATCATGAACGCCTCCTCTTGAATTGTTTAGAGTGGACTTTGGGGTTATATATGCATTCCATGTTGGGCAGGTTCCTATTTTTTGGTCTAAGAAGCCTCTACTGCATGCAGGCTTGTTGATAAGATTAACATCTCCATTGGGCAAGACCCAAATTCAAAGACATTGATTGGAGTTCTTGATATTTATGGGTTCGAAAGTTTCAAGTTCAACAGGTAAGCATATAAATTCATTTATGTGTCCATTGTAATTTTTGCTCAAGCTTGATCTTCTTCTCTTGTTGTTTAGCTTTGAGCAGTTCTGCATAAATTTTACGAATGAGAAATTGCAGCAACACTTCAATCAGGTTGTTCTCATCTTGTGACTCAATTGTACACTTTTTTCAAAACTGTATGTTTCTTCTTAAGCTCATATTTGTTAATATGTTTTCATGCAGCACGTCTTTAAAATGGAACAAGAAGAATATACAAGAGAGGAAATTAATTGGAGCTATATTGAATTTGTTGATAACCAAGATGTGTTGGATCTTATCGAAAAGGTTGATTTCTTTTATTTGAGTTGCTGTTATCTTCACCTCTTTCTTTTTTTTATGTAAATTCTCTTGGCTCATTGATTAAAAAAAAATACTGACTTGGTTATCAGTATAGTAGCATTCACATAAATCTTTGAACTTCTTGCAGAAACCTGGAGGGATTGTTGCCCTTTTGGATGAAGCTTGGTTCGTATCTTTATTCCCGTCTGCCTGTTATTCCTACTAAACAGTTGTTTGTGATATTTATACTCTGGATAACCATATAATGTGACATTAACTGTGGGAAGGACATAAATTTGAGGATGAGGAACTAGCTTAATGGTAGACTTCTTTCCTTCCTGTTTTCTGCAATGGGAATCTTCTTACCACAAATCAAATGTTGTCTAGTAGACATGAAACCTTCCTTGATCCTATTAAGTGTTTGGCTTACTAGTTGGAGACCCATGTGTTGCATGGAGTAAATTTTACAAAAGCAAAGATAACCATAAAATGTTGGCTTTAAATTTTCACGTCGAAATCCCTTTGATGTGGCAACAATAAAAGAGCTGAGAAGGACCTATGAATTTTTTTTGTATACACTTATATTAATCAAGTATAATAATGAAAATATAGAGAAATTTTATGAATGTCATTTTGGGCAACTTATTCTGGAAAATTCAATATATAGTAAATTATATAGTATTTAATGTATAACAGTAGTTGCACTAATAATAATCTGGGAAAATTAAAGGGTATTATTTTAGGCAACATAGCAGTAGGAACGATTGGAAAGATGTTGATACAATCGTCCATATAAAAATAGTTGCATTAACATGGTATGAACAGTCTATATGAAAGAGATGTTCGATATGAGAAATAATTTACACGATAAATCTTAATTATGTGTCATTAGACTGATAAATCTCGAAGATGTGCAGCATGAGACAATATAGGATCTATTTATGATACAGTTGTTGATGTGAAATACAAATAGATTAGTCATTGGGAACTTACCACCGGAAAGAAAATGCAATTGTATATCAACTTAAATAAAATGAACACCTTTAAAGGATATAGAATAAACAGAAAAAGTTGTCTGAGCGGTATAATATCACTACTATAATTTAATTTCAATGTTATAGTGACAATGTAAACTCTTTCATTTAAAGGATATAGAATAAACGGAAAAAGTTGTCTGAGCGGTATAATATCACTACTATAATTTAATTTCAATGTTATAGTGACAATGTAAACTCTTTCATTTATTGAGCCAAAACAAATCTTGCATTTACATGCTGGTGATTTCGTGAACCCCAAGAGAGTTGTTTGATTATAGGCAGTTGCTATTTAATTCCATTATTCATCCAAAATTTTCATCTGTGAGCAGCATGTTTCCCAAGTCGACACATGAGACATTTGCCCAGAAGCTGTTCCAAACCTTTAAGAACAATAAACGATTTATCAAACCTAAGCTTTCTCGGACAAGTTTCACTATATCTCATTATGCTGGAGAGGTAAAATACTTGCTAATTAGATTTCTTGGATTACTTGATACCAAATTAGGTTTAACTGAAACTTCTTTTACATTTTTCAGGTCATATATCTGGCTGATTTGTTCCTTGACAAAAACAAAGATTATGTTGTGGCTGAACATCAGGATCTATTGACTAACTCCAAATGTTCCTTTGTGGCCGGCCTTTTTCCTCCATCTCCTGAGGAATCATCAAAATCATCCAAATTTTCTTCCATTGGGTCACGGTTTAAGGTATTCTTAGATTCAAAACCATTGGTAAACAACCTAGTGAATCAAACTCAAGGAGCTCAATAAAACCTCTGGTTGAAATGACTCTAATTCACAAAATATGAACACTAAAATGAGCAAGTATACCTCCACAGTTTGGAATTATTGTGTAAACATTATATGGAGAAAGGGAATCATCTGAGATGAGGCCTAATACTATATGATAAAAACAATAATTTTTTTCTTAATTGATTTCAATTGGGTAGCCACTGAAAGTAACTGAGAGCGTTGTACTGTCTAAGCCAGCTTGGAAATTTATTTATTTATTTATTTTATATCTACTCCCTGGACCATCTTATTAGGTGAGTTTTCATATTTATGTTGAACGGGGGAGGAACTGGAATCTTTTTTTGGAACAATAAGTGATTTTTATTAAAGATCACTAAGATGGTGCAAAATAACATGTACAAAGGAACTGAAATCTCATAATAATATGAATGTAATGTGCAGATATTCTAATATGATAGTTTTTCAGCATATTTGCACACCATTAATCTGCACATCTTCAGAGTTAGATTGACAAATGTGGAAAATCTTGAACCATGTTCTCATACTTCATCAACTTGCTCATTTTCAAATAAAGTAGTTAAAAGTGATGTAGTTATTTAGATGGAAAATGAAGCTTGCCACTGATCTTGGTTTTCCTTGGGTTTTGGAACATGGTGGAATTCTTTGTCATTTTGCAATATCTAGTAACTATACATCTATTTTATTTTCTGGAGAAACTTTAAAATGAAAAATCTAACGTAGACATGATTAGACTTTTCTTATAGTGCTGAATATATCTGATTTCTATGACAAATCTTATACTGCTTTTCTGAAGTGCTGTTGCTTGTGAACAAAATAATGCTCATATATTTTGTTATAGAAGGTCAACTTAATTATTCAGCAAAAAAAAGTCAGATTAATTATGCTCTCTCTTCAAATTGCAGTTGCAACTTCAGTCTTTGATGGAGACCTTAAATTCTACAGAGCCTCATTATATCAGATGTGTCAAGCCAAACAATGTGCTGAAACCTGCTATCTTTGAGAATTTGAATATCATCCAACAGCTCCGGTGTGGTGTGAGTACACTCCACCTTCTTTGTTGTCCATGCTCATTTATTTGCAAAATCTATTTCCACTCATAATGTTATGCTATCCTTCTTTTTCTTTATATAGGGTGTCCTTGAGGCAATCAGAATTAGTTGTGCTGGATATCCAACTAGACGTACATTTTATGAATTTCTTCTACGTTTTGGTGTGCTTGCTCCAGAGGTTTTAGATGGAAAGTAAGTTTTTGGTTGTTAACTTCTTTACATATCAATATATAGGTAGTGATCTTTACTTCTTGTCTTGCCTGCACTGTATAGGAGAAGATTTGAAACTATTACTATTATTTCTACCCTGCCTATTTTCTGAGTGATTGTTGTTTCTGTCTCAGCTGTGATGATAAAGTTGCTTGCCAGAAAATCTTGGAAAAAATGGGACTGAAAGGTTATCAGGTAAGTCAGAGATATTCTGCATCTCACTCTGATCGTAACGCAAGTCCAAGGTAGGTTCAAAATGTGTTGACAATATTTTAGCACTGTGTGACATTGGAGGATTGTTTCCCATGATGAAAGATAGGACACTGGATCGAAATAAATGGATTTTCTGTTACAACCTGTATATCTAGCAGAGTTCTCGCTAAACTCTAGATACGTCTTCCCATAATAGAAACCTGTTAAATAATTTCTCATGGTCTCCAAATTCAAGAACCATAGAAAACTACCAAAAAAATTCAGGCCACAACATACTTCCAAAACTTTCAAGTTAAATAACCATAGGCTTCCTCTTCCTGTCTGTAGCTCCCCAATGTCACTGTCACCGACAAAACTAGGAGAAGAACTATTCTTGCATAATTAAAAGCAACTTGCTAATGGAAGACTTTAACCAACATAACTTGAGTTAGTTAGCAAGAGGTCTCACTAGCCAATTATAACAGTACATATATATTATAATTAAGCAAACTACATGAAATACTCTTTCGTTACTGCCCAGGATAATCATAGGCATATACTACAAATAACCCATTTGTCAAGATGATTACCATGCAATAATTTGTCATCCATGCCACACGGTTACTGTCTCTCCAACTGCAAGTTGTCAAGTAATAGTCTTAACTAGAGATGAATAATGGAAATTATGATTCTATAAGTTCCTTTATTTCCCTTCCAAGAATTGATTATTTCTTTGTTTATTGCAATTAACATCGTATGGGTGTAAGTTATGTTGTTTTGTCTACACTAGGGCCTCCAATTTTATGACATGGCTCTAAATGTATGGCTGCAGATGGGGAAGACCAAGGTTTTCCTGCGGGCTGGTCAGATGGCTGAGTTGGATGCAAGAAGAGCAGAGGTGCTTGGCAATGCTGCTAAAATAATTCAAAGGCAATCCCGTGCTTATATTGCTCGGAAGGAGTTCATTGCTATGCGTAAAGCTGCTATTAAATTGCAAACTCGCTGGCGAGGTATGCTATCTTGTCACAATTGATTTAGTCCGGGAGTTGGAGAATGTTGGTGGTCATAAAAGGCCTAGTGGAAATTGCCTCTTTGTCTAAGTTGAGGTGAAAACTGTCTTATCTAACAGAGATTGTCACCAGTACTTTGAATATGACATACTTTTCACCATCCTCTTGAAATCACATAATTATGTGATTGATATTTCCTTCCAAAGATCAAGCTCATAAGCAATGCAGCAACTATGTATATGAAGCATCAGTCGAAAGTCCGCCTGCTTGTGAAAGCTGGCTTGACAAGTGTAGGAAAAACTTGGAGGAAAACCAAATTAAGAGACCCTACTAGTTGATAAAAATTGTTTATCAGGATGGAGCAAAAATTGTTGTGCTGCTTTTGTCATGTTAAGTGAATGATTTTATAAAAACCTCAATTCTGCAGAATGTGCAAAATAGATGTTTGGTAGGCATGGACTATGGATGTTAGACACACTTGATAGGAAAAGCATGCTGACATTTAGCATGTTGATTCTCATTACTAATTTTCTTTTTATTATGGACTGTTTTCTCGTAAATATGCTGAAACTATCTCAATAATGAACAGGTAAATTGGCACGCATTGTATTTGAGCAAATGCGACGTGAAGCAGCTGCTGTAAATATTCAGAAGAATTTCCATAGATATGTTTCCAGGACATCATACTTGTCTGTAAGGTTGTCTGCAATCAAACTGCAGACAGGGTTGAGGGCCATGGTTGCTCACCAGGAGTTCAAATTCAGAAAGCAGACAAAGGCTGCGATCTTTATTCAGGTTGATTCCTCTTCAGTATATTGGCTTCTCTTGGGATGGAAAGTAGACTTTGTCAATATGTAACTTCAAGCTGAACAAATTGGCTGCAATACCTTAGAAAGGACTTTGTTTACACATGAAGAAGTTCAATATCTTGAGGAGTTAATTCACTGGTGTTTGATTATAGCTGGGTGTCTTCTGTGCTTATAGGCCCAATTCCACTGCCACAGAGAATATTCGTACTACCAAAGTCTTCAGAAGGCTGCACTCATCACTCAGTGTGGCTGGAGGCGGAGAGTTGCTCGCAGAGAACTTAGAAAACTTAAAATGGTTTGTCAGCTTTTTGATGCAATTGTTTTGTTGCTAATGCTTTTGATATTTTCCTTAATGTTGTAAATAGAAATCTAACTTTTAAGCAAATCTATCTAGGCTGCTAGGGAGACAGGGGCCCTTAAAGAAGCTAAGGACAAATTAGAAAAGCGCGTGGAAGAGCTTACATGGCGTTTGCAATTGGAGAAAAGATTGAGGGTAAAAACTTAGAAAATACATAAATGTTTACAATGTGTCAGATTTTCCTGACAAAAAGTGGCACTAGCTGGTGGATATTTTCTGACATACATCCCTCTGGGTTTATACCTCAGACTGATCAGGAAGAGGAGAAGGCACAAGAAGCTGCTAAATACCAGGATGCTTTGCTTGCATTGCAGAAGCAATTGGAGGAAGCAAATGCAAACATTTTGAAAGAAAGAGAAGCAGCTAGAAAGGCTATTGAAGAAGCACCCCCGGTCATAAAGGAGACTCCAGTAATGGTGGAAGACACGGAGAAGATTAACATGCTAATGGAAGAGGTGGAGAATTTGAAGGTAGGCATTCTGTTTTATATTGTATCAATTGTATGTTGCTTAAGAAATGGCCACGGTACCATACTTGTCGTCATGACTTGATTAGCATGATTGAAATGATGCATGTCTGATCTATGGTAAGCCAAAACACTAAAATGAATCAGCACATGGAATTCTGTCGAGCAAGGTCAATTAAGCGAATCATTTCAGATCTATATTT
Organism: Sonneratia caseolaris; assembly: GCA_900006705.1. NCBI lineage: Eukaryota > Viridiplantae > Streptophyta > Magnoliopsida > Myrtales > Lythraceae > Sonneratia > Sonneratia caseolaris. Next base: position 1,534,943 of record CXYZ01012187.1, read on the forward strand.
TCTCACAGGAACGGTGTCTGAAGACATAATGGTGCTATTTCTCCAGATTATAGGGTGAACTTACAGACATTACACAACTCATTGATAATACGTCATGGTTGTGTAAGTTGGTAGAAGTTAAACTTTCCACCATAGACTACTTTAGAAAGGTATCACAAATTACGTTTAGCCTACCTTAAGAGCAAGAACTCTGGATCACTGCTTCTCCCAGAATAATACTTAAAATAAACATAGTGGTTTATACGTGAATACATTCCTCAATATTGTAGACTAGATGAGCACTTGCAGAAACACATATCGCAGGTGCGCTTACTCTGAAACCCTTGTGACCTTACAGGCTCAGCTGACAACAGAGGGACAGGCAGTGAAAGATGAAAGAAAAGCTCGAACAGATGCTGAAGTTAGAAACTCAGAGCTAGCTAAAAAGTTGGAAGATGCTGATCGGAAGATAGATCAATTACAGGATTCAGTGCAAAGGTCTGTAAGTTGTTACTGAAGCTTTCTTCCAATCAACCTCCTTTATTCAACCTTGCTTACCCTTACACATGGTTTTTCCCCCTTTTCTTTTGGGGTTTCAATATTTCGTCCAAATTATTTTCCTTCAACATGAGTTCAAGAGTATCCTTTCTTGCATTCAAAACTAAAAATACGTAATGTTCAATATTTTATTCAGGCTGGAGGAAAAATTATCAAATGCCGAGTCAGAAAATCAAGTCCTTCGTCAGCAAGCATTGACCATGTCACCCACGGGGAAACCCTTATCAGTACGACCTAAGGCCATGATTCTTCAGGTTTTCAGAAAGCACAATTCAAAAACTTTAAACATTCTGTTTACCAGGATGTTGTCATTTAAACTTTCTTTTCTCCTCCCAACAGGTGCCAAAGACACCAGAGAATGGAAATATCATAAATGGAGAAACAAAGGCTGCACCGGTAAGTGATTCATGTGCCTTTTCATGTGGGCTACTTAGAATAGACCCAGGATGTAGAGTAGTTAATCATATTCTTAATGAAAACACTCTGAATGTTTCAGGAAAATATTTTAGCTACACCAAATGTCCGCGAACCTGACTCTGAAGAAAAACCCCAGAAATCTCTGAATGAAAAGCAGCAGGTAAGAGGAAAGTGGGCATGCTCGTAGTAAATGGCTATTGATGGCCGATGCTTTATTTCATCTTATAAGTAGAGTATTAATTTCTAAATATCCTGTAGAGATGTTCCTCTAAATAATTCTTGAATCTTTGGATTTTTATTATTTTATTTTTTTTATCCAGGGGAATCAAGAGTTGTTGATAAAATGTGTATCTCAAAACTTGGGGTTCTCTGGGGGCAAACCAGTTGCTGCCTGCATCATATACAAATGCCTGCTTCATTGGAGGTCATTTGAAGTTGAAAGGACAAGCATTTTTGACCACATCATTCAAACAATTGCTGTGGCAATTGAAGTAAGCTGGAAGCTGGATCTAGATTAATGACTGTCTTGGTATCTAATGGCAGTTGTTTTATCAGATAGAATTATCTTATTAAACTTCTTTTGTTTACTAACGCTATGCATTTCTTTATTGCTGAAGGTCCCTGACAATAATGAAGTACTAGCATATTGGCTATCTAATGCGTCCACTCTATTGTCACTTCTCCAACACACTCTAAAAGCGACAGGAGCAGCTAGCCTTACTCCTCAACGTCGGAGAACTTCATCTGCATCTCTTTTTGGAAGAATGTCACAAGTATGACCCAAAACCAAAGTCTCATAAAGAATGTCCTTTTGCTCTTATAGGCATAGTTTTCAGAACCAAACTGGAGTTCGACCTGACCTAGTCATAACCTTGTTAGTCAATGTGTTTAATCTGTGATCCATGTTTCCATTTGGGATCTTAAACGTAATATGAGAAATCACTAAAATATGAGCTCAATTAGTTTAAAACAAAACAATGACTTGAGGCAAAAATTGGTTGGTTCACTTAAAAAAAGTTGCTGGTTCAATGGCATTATGTGCATTTACAAATTATTGATAGACATGCTTACTGGAACAACCTGGCTGGCTGGGCTAATTGAGTAACTTCTACACCATACCTTTGATCAGATGTTTTCCTTCATTCTGACATTTTATACATCTTCTCTGTTTAAATCCTAGGGTCTACGGGCTTCTCCTCAAAGCCCAGGACTTTCACTCCTCAATAGCCGAGGCTTCCGCAGACTCGATGACATGAGGCAAGTTGAGGCCAAGTATCCAGCATTGCTGTTTAAGCAACAGCTAACTGCCTTCCTTGAGAAGATGTACGGAATGATTAGAGACAACTTAAAGAAAGAGATATCACCCTTGCTTGGCTTATGCATCCAGGTAGTTCCCAGATCATGTATTTCATCCACTAGCATTGTCAGTATATTCAGGGTAATCATACACATCAAAACTACAGGAAAATTAAGACATTTTCGAGATAATATTTCCCATGAGTCAATCCAGAAAACCAGGCTTTTTTTTATTGATAGATCATGTTTGCACGAAGTTTTCAGTAGAAAATGATCTCCGCATGCATGTGTGTGTCTATTTTTCACCCTCTCAGATTGAAGCAGAACTTGTTCCTGAGCTAAACTCAGCACCAGACTTTTTAAGAAGTGGATGACCACAGAACTTACGTGAGGGGGTCAGGCACTTGAACATGAGATTTATTGTCATGCTTATTCTGCTCCTTTACCTTTTGACCATCCATGCAATGAAAGAAGAAAGAACTATCACCTATAATATTAGATTTTCAGTATGCCCAGTCTCAGAATTTCTGCAACTTGCTTGAGTGCCTAACTGTGAGTGGAACTATGATGTAACTTCATGTCAAAAGGGTCCAAGGCATGCTAAACACAGTTGCAGAGTCACCAAGCAACTGCTCTTCTGAGGTACCAGTTTCAAATGTCCCCTATTTCAATGCAGGTTCCAAGAACATCTCGGGCTAGTTTAGTGAAAGGACGGTCCCAGGCCAATGCTGTAGCTCAACAAGCTTTAATTGCTCACTGGCGAAGCATCGTGAAAAGCCTGAACAACTATCTGACAATAATGAAAGCAAACTATGTAAGTTAATAATTCTTGAAGAGGATTTTGATTAGGATTTTTGCCCATGAACTGCAACCTACTTACTCTTTCTGTTGCTTCAGGTACTTCCATTCCTAGTGCGGAAAGTTTTCACCCAAATATTTTCATTCATAAACGTTCAGCTGTTTAACAGGTAGGTAGCCCCTCACTCTGAGCAAGAGAGTGTGTCTGGTATCTGGGGATATGTGACATTATCTTGAGTTGAACTTCTGCAGTCTTCTCTTGCGACGGGAGTGTTGCTCATTTAGCAATGGCGAATATGTGAAATCTGGCTTATCGGAACTTGAAAAGTGGTGTACAGAGGCAACTGAAGAAGTGAGCTCTGCCCTTTCTTCCCATTTCTCCCCTGAGTAATTAATTCCTTCTCTCTTGTTCTTATCTTTGCTTCGAACTCTTCTTTGTGTGCAGTACGCAGGTTCATCTTGGGACGAGTTGAAGCATATCAGGCAGGCCGTCGGATTCTTGGTAACACAAGTTCTTCATTAGTATGTCAGTATTTTTTGTTTTTGCTGATTGAGAAATTGTCCTCAGTTCTTCTATTGTTCCATTTGTCTGCTGACTAGGTCTTGCATCAGAAACCGAAAAAGACCTTGAATGAAATCACCAAGGAACTTTGCCCAGTGAGTATCTATTGGTTTCAACTGAATGATTAAAGATGATGGAAATTCATTTTCAAAGTCAGAAATTTATACTGTTGCTTCCGGCCCTGGCTCAGATCCTCAGCATACAGCAGTTGTACAGAATCAGCACCATGTACTGGGACGACAAGTATGGGACCCACAGTGTTTCTTCAGATGTAAGTGCTCTATCCACATCTCAATTGCCTGCCACCACCCGATCCTCATTAAATAAGGAAAATATCAGAACTACTCATTTGCGTTTGCAGGATAATCTTTTTACCATTTGTCAATATCATAAAAGCTTGGATGTTTCTATCTCGATATGCCTTTTTTTTTTTTTTTCCTTCTGAGTTGAAGTTGAAGTTTGTCTGTGAAGGTTATTTCAACCATGAAAGTCATGATGACTGAAGACTCAAACAATTCTGTCAGCAGTTCCTTCCTCTTGGACGACGATTCAAGGTATCTTTTTTGTTTGGAAATTCAGTGTTGCTGTAATTCACCTATAAATATTATTTAGAACTGGACCAGACAATCAACTAGCTAAAATTTTGAGGTAACTGGTTCAAATGGAGTACAGTGGTGTGTGTCAGGCCTGTTTTATTTAGTTAAGAATCATCCATTTCACATAAAATTTGAAGGGAAGGGAGGTTGCACCAAGACAGAACTACATGAACTTGCCGCTGGTTCAGTAGGCTCGGTTGTGTTTTTCTTTATGAGACACAGCAAGCCAGGGGTGCAACTTCCGGTTGGATCAGCTGATCCAGCCTCAAGTCTCCAAAACAACAAATTTTTTGCAATTCGCTAACACTTGACTCGCCCTGTGCAGCATTCCGTTTTCTGCGGACGACATCTCTAAGGCAATACAACAAGTAGATATAACCGACATTGATCCTCCTTTGTTGGTTCGCGAGAACTCTGGGTTCAGCTTCCTGCTTCCACGCTCGGAGTGATGGGTGCTTGAGACCAGAGTGCGAAGGAGCTGTAAGAATCCTGCCTCATCTGTGCCGATGGGGATTCACTACTCTGCTGTACTGTCTCATTGCACATAAGCGTCTTTCTTTCTTTCTTTCTTTAACCCGGGCCATTTATCTTGGTCAATCCCCGGGATTATTACTATAAACTTTTTTTTTTTTAATCTTTTCATGCCTCGAGTTTCTTCGATGAGAGGGCATTCTTTGAGATGCCAGTATCACCATCATCGTGGTATCCTGCATCTAAGGTAGGATTTGGGTAGAGATGCCCATCTCCATGTGGCTCAAAACGGGCTGCTCGATTTGTTCTTTTATTATTATTATTATTATTATTATTATTTCCGGTGAAAGGGGCTGTTTAGGGATAGTTCCCTACTTATTTTTGGGGTTGAAAGTAGGGGTTGGTTTTTTGCATATGACGCACCAACTACAGTGCCTCTTATTTTATTATTATTATTATTATTATTTTATTTTTGTGTTTTGTGGGAATTAGTGAATCGTATATTGTGAGGCGTTGTGATTGTAATTCAATTTTTTATTCTTCAAGTCAGTCTACCAAATGATCTTTTCCTGCTGGAGTCTAGTCTTGTGTGTATACTAAGGATTTGGTCTGGATCCGCTTCGAAGAACGAACCGATGACGAAACAAGAGATCACACAGAAAATCATCACAAATTGTACGGTGGGGGTGTCTAGTCACAAATTGTACAGAACCGAGTCGTCGATAAGATTCATCATTCTTAAACCTCATGTTCATCGTCACCAGCTGCGCCGAGTTTTACTGGAGGCCTCTCCTCCTTCTCCTCGAGGTACCCATACTTCCTAAGGATCCAAATGTTCACACGAGCAGCGTTCCCCAAAAGCACGACGATCATGAGGCACAGCCACGAGAGCACCGATATCTGTGTCACATCCTTCAACCTCCCCGCCACATCGCCGGGGGACATCTGCCTTAGGGACAGGAAGTAGGTGATGACCTGAGCGGTTATGGCGATCCACATGATCACCATCTGCACCCACACCCACCTCCTCTTCTTCATCGGAAGCCCGCTCACTAGCAGCAGGATTATGCTCAGGGACGCCAGGAACGCCACCGTGTTGGATATCATGTAAAACCCGTACTCCGTCCTCTTGCTGTATGCCATGACCGCCGTCCCCGCCTTGTGCGGGTTCGCGACAGGCTGCCCGCTTGCATCCTCTGTCAGGTCATCCTGCCACAACCCTCCCGTTGGTGTGATCGCAGCCTGGAAGGCCACAGTGGCGAGCAGCGAGGCCACCACCATCAGCGCACTCCTCTTCCTGCCCAGCCAGTCGGTGCCGTGCTTCTCCTGCTTTGGCGGTGGCTGCTTCTTTCCCGAGACCCCACCCCTCTGCAGTAACGCTGGCGGCGGCGGCGGCGGCGGCAGCAGCCTTGGTGGTAGAGACCTCGAGATCTCCAAGGACGACTTAATAAGAGCGTCGGAGGGGTAGCAGGCGAAGGAAGAGGTCGACTGAATGATGTCGGCAAACCGAGCTCCGGCCCTTACAAGAGAGTCCTCAATTTCCAAGTCATCGAGGTCCCGGGGGGTTCGTGTTAAGATATCCAGAGCGGTGAAGCCACTCCTGTTTTGCAGGTTCGCATTCAGCCCAGGGATCGCGAGCAGGAGCCCTACCATCTGCAAAGAGGTCAAGCAAGAGCCCGAGCTGGCCATCACATACGGAGCATCAAAACTCAACTCTTTCCCACGACATACATATTCACAGGGCCTCACAATCCAGTCAAACACGACACCTATGGTATTGCGTTCTTAGGATTTGGATTTGGATTTCCCACGTATAGTCCTTTCGACTTCTCGCCATTTCTAAATCCATGTCTAAAACCAGATACCAGCTCCGAATAACCGTATCCGATAGAGAGAATGAATGTTAGTTAGGGAATTGATTGACCTCAAGCTGCCTCTTGGCTACGGCAATGTGCAGGGCGGTATTGCCATCACAGTCCCTCCAATTCACCAGCTGGGCGCTCTCCTCTCCTCCTATCCCCATAACTTCTTCGACCACCGTCTTCAGTGCTTCCCTCCTGTTCTTCAACGCGCACAGGTGCATCACGGACTCGCCCCGGTCCGTCAGAACCCGAATCAGATCGGGCACGTCTCTCACCATCTGAGCCACCACCCCCGTCCGGCCCTTGATCGCTGCCATGTGCAAGGGCGTCCGCCCCTCGAGATTCCTCGCCTTCCCTGACAGAGAGTATCAATTCTTGCTTGAAAGAAGAGCGGCGGACTCATTATTAGCAAGAAGAGCAAATCGAGGATTACCCATGGCGGGGCTGGCACAGAGGATGTCTTTAACCACCTCTGCGTGGCCCTTCGCCGAGGCCAGGTGAAGGGGCGAGTTCCCATCCGAGTCCAGCTCGGACGCCAGCTCGGGCCGCCGGCTTAGCAGCTCCCTGACAAACTTCACGTGGCCCAGCAGCGCCGCCGTGTGGAGGGGCGTCTCTGATAGACAGAGGATGATGATCTTGTCGAGGATCAAGGGATCCTGCTGGAGCAGATCCAGCAGGGCCGGGACGTCTCCAGTCCTCGCTGCTTCCGAGAGCTTCGACTCCATAAGGTCTCTCTCTCTCTCTCTCTCTCTCTCTCTCTCTCTCTATAGATATAAGCTTAGACCCATCCTCAATGGAGTCAGTATGAATGGTCTGTGTCTCTCGCTGGATTATTCCAGGAACCGTCTCTGGTCAAAAATAGCGAGGATCCGACAGAAGTTTCGAAAGATTATTTTGACGACGAAACCGTTGACTTAAATAGCTGTGTAGCACTTTTGGAGGCTTTGGAGCTCGTAATCTGAATTATATTGTAATAACAGCAATAGGCTTGGAGATGAAGCTCACAATCTGACCTGATACTCCCACTAAATTCAGTTTTAATTGGTCTTCGGCCCCCTCACGTCTCACCTGTCCTCCATCCTCTATCATTAAACATAGATTATGACAGAGACTCCAGTGCAGACCAAGCAGCTAAAGAAAAAGGAAAGTCGAGGTACAATGGCATCGTGGTGGACCTGTTTGAAGGCGTGGCAGTGCAGCCGCCGCTGGAGAAGGAGGGCACACGGGCCGGAGCTGAACGGCGAGGCTGATATATGCCGGGTGGGAACGTTGAGGTGGAATCGATAGGACGTATGGGCCTCCCCGTGGGAACGGAACCTGGCCCATCAAAGCGATGACGGCGGTCTTTGGCGGCGGCAGGGAGCGGAGCATTACTAATGGATGTAACTTGATGGTATAGTTTACTATATTCGTATGCCAGAGCAAGTGCTCGCATGTTCTAAGTTAGCTTTTCCATTCTCGACCATTCTATTCTCTAATCAACGTTGGGATTATATCAATCAAAGTTCGTAATTGTTATGGGGGTTTTCGGAAGGGTATGTAGTTCGGATTTTCCCTATAAAATTTGTACTCTACTCTACACCATACAGACGTATACTACAACCTCCGGTGCTACCTCATATGAGCTGTGGTGGCCCCAGGCTGGGGCCCGGTCCAAGGCCAGTTACGAGCCCCCGCCATAAAGGGCTCGTAAGTGGCACAGGTCAAAGGCCCAGTGCGGGCACCATCAAAGGCCCCGAGTAAAAACCCAGATATGACCGGGTAAATGGCCCACTCCTGGGGTCTGTAAAAAACCCAGTAACGGGCCTAGTCAAGTCCAGTAACGAGCTCGGTCTAAGGTCTAAAAGGGGCTCGGCAAAGGCCCATTCATGGGCCCAGTTGAAGGCCCGGACTAGGGCTTGGATGAAGACTCAGTTTTGGGCCCAATAAGAGCTCCATTCTGGGCTCCAGTTAAAGGCCCAATAATGCAAGCAGGGCAAGGTCCAGACAAATGTCCTATCCAAGGCCCATTTGTGGCCCATCGAGAGGTCCATTGAAATCCCAGCGTGCTCAGGTAAATGGCCCAGTAAAAGTCCCAGGAACAGGACAGGTCAAAGGCCCACAAATGGGCGGTCATTGGCCCAGTATGCGGCCCTGAAAAAAGGCCTATCACGAGCCCATGCAAGGCACATAAATTGGCCCGGGAAGGGGCCCACACAAGCCCAGGCAAAAGGCCCAGTCTCAAGCATTTAGTGGCCTGGTCTCAGGCTCTGTCAAAGTCACGGTAACGGGGTCTTCAATGGCCCAGTTAAAGGCCCTGTCAATGGCCCTGATCTAGGCCCAGTTGTGGATGGCCAGAGGCCCACCAATATAGGCAAGAACCAAGGCCCATGCACGTATAAGGCCCATGTCTGTGCTCTGTTTATGGCCCAGTTACTGCCCAGGTCAAAGGCCTGCACTGGTCAATATCCCAGTCTCGGCGATCAACGGCCTAGTGATTGGCCTAGCCAATGCCTAGATACGTCATGGTCCGAGGCCAATTATTGGGCCCGGTGTCTGTAGTTTCCCGGCCGGGGCTCGGACACATTCTTAGTTAGGTTCAGGCCTAGTCGCACGATTAGGGAGGGCAGGGGTCGTGTTGTCCGCCATGATTGCTGTCCCCGCCTTGTGTGGGGTTCTCTTACGGGCCGGCCGTTCGCATCCTCCGTGAGGTTGTACTGTGACACGCCTCCTGCCAGAGTGATCGTAGCCTGGAAGGCTACAGTTGCGAGCAGTGAGGCCGCCACTATCAGGGCACTCCTCTTCCTGCCCAGACACTCGAGTGGCGGCTCGTTTTCCGAGACACTTCCCTTCTACTACAGCGTTGGTGGCAGCGGCGGTGGAAGGGATTTCGAGATCTCCAAGGACTTGATGGATGCTGCTATAGCAGGTCTCCATGAATAATGGCCCAAGTACAAAGGCACTTGCAATTAACGAGAACAGAAGATAGGTTGTTAGGAATTGGAATCCAAACACTGAGCAAGCCGAGGTTGCATATATATATATATTATATGTCGACAGAATCACGACAGGACTGATAAGTGACAAACTGTGCGAGAAACCAAAGGCTACTGCGCAATAGACAAGACTGCTGCTTTTTTTCGGTTTGATTCTCTTCATACAACATAAAAAATTAATCAGTCAAGAGTCGGGTCCTTTCCCGATGCCCAGCAAAACAATACAAATAACAAGGGAGAGACAGAGTCCTTACAGCTTTGGCTACATCCATGGGTCTAAACACATGATAGTTTGCTAAGCAAAAATGGGCATGATCACCGGAACATTGTCCCTCCAGTGACGAGACAGAGCTTCCAATTACGACAAACTGCTTAGAAAAGTGAGTGCATAGCCCGAAGCTTCTGAAGAAACAAACTACTAGGCTTCTATATTGACATCAGAGACTGTTTAGCTAGAATCAATATCTGCGAAGTAGGACACAAATGTTTGATTCAATTGTTATTCCCACAATTAACTGCGTTCTAAAAATAAGCAGACTGTGGACTTGAGAAAATGATCCGATTGGGAAAGAAAACATTCAGTACACTTCACAAATCTCCATCAACAGAATCCACTTAAAACGAGAATTAACCTGCTTTAGTAAATATCAAACATAAATGCCCCTTTCCTTCTCTTGGATTTCCCTTTTTAAATCTTTCTAACAGCTTCTTATAGTTTCAGAGTGGATAGGATTGGAGAGTAATAACCTGATGAATTCTCACTCTGAGATTGTTCTCTTTCTTCTCTCTTCCCTGGAACATGGTTTTCGAGAAACAGTTGTGTCATTCTCCAGTAGCGATCACCACCAGCCAACCAAGTATCCATATGCATCCCAGTTGGGAAATCTACGAAGAGGCATTGCCGGTTGCGGGCAGCTGCTTTTGCATAAAGCATTTGCATGTGGGATGGGGGAACCATCTCATCTTGCAATCCCGAGAGGAAAAGGATTGGCTGTTCAATCTGAGATCATGTGAATTAAGTGAAGATAAAAAACACAAATATTGAAACCAAAGATGGAAAAAAAAATCAGTTTTAAGCAATAAAGCAGAACCAGGCATCGTATTTGCTATTGAAGCTTGATATATCCCATGAGATTATCTCAAGAGGCTAGTATTTTACCCAGACAGAATCCAAATGTACAGGCTGGCCCAAATGATCCTCACTAGAAAGTACTGTTAGAATTCCCTATCTATCTATCTCTCCCTTTCTCCCCCACCAAGCTCTCACTTCAAACTCAAAAGCTCACCTTTCTCTTTCGTCATTTATTTATAATTCATACTTCTGTCCCTTCACTAGATAACTTATTTTCTTCGGATTTATCTATACATCTATGTTCATCAATTAAGGTATTAACCTGTTTGGGCCACAACATAGCAATCTAGATAAGCAATTACCTTTGTGAACTGCGAAGTGTTATAACAATGGAATAACAATCTAACTCTATAAAAGTTTCTAAATTCATATTATGACTTAAAATCTATACATCATAACTCCCAAAACAAGATAACTAGAAATTTCATTCTATTTGGCAAAGGAAATTCTTCTTAAGCTCAGAAGAAAGGAAAGAGTGACATAAAATTGAAATTACGCATATTAGGGAACAAGGGGAAATGAGGAGATAAGAGGAGGGAGACAGAAGATGGAGATTGGGGAAAGCTTCTGAGGTGAGACTGGAATTACACTACTTACTAAAGTGAATGATAGCTGTGAGGGTATTCAGTTAATCTACATATTAGGGTGTTCCTATGACCTGTCCCCCTCTTCAATCCCAGCTAAAATGGCTGTAAAATAGCACCAACCTATGTCAAAATGGGTTGTTTGAACTTAATATGCTATACATATATTGTGTAAGGAACTCTACACATTTGCTCAACCAAAATTTAAAAGCCAAAATCAAATGCGCAAGTAATGAGCATTTACAATGTAATTGATAGTCTATTTGCAGAAAGGCCATGATTTTCATGCTCAGGATGCTGTGCATAGCTAAGGTAACCACAAAAAGGACTGACCTGCCCAACAACATCAATTGTATTCCATGGAGAGCGAACCAGAAAATTCAAAATTTTTGGACCCTTAGAAGTACTTTTTCCAATAAACCACTTCAAGAATGGCAGTAAAACCCCAGCCATGTCAAGAATAGACGTGAAAGTGTTCTCCAATATCAGAGCAGCAACCTGGTGGAGAGAAAATGAAGCAGTAAAAACTTATTAAGAATCAGTACAAAGTGCAGCTATTATTTCTAGCATCCTTAACATAAAGATATGAAAGTCATCAAAGCAAACCATGATGGTTTATGAGTTTCTAACATAAAAAACATTACTGATGCTCCGCTAGATTATGACATTTGGAAATGTAGACAATGGATATGCAACCAAATTTTATAGAAGATGAAAGCAAACTGAAAGCAGAAGAGGAGGAGGACAGTTATTGCACAATTAAAACAAGATTTTTGACATTATCTGAACAATGGAAATAACTCCTGTTGAACCACCATAAAAAATGTTGAATGTTAACAATGTCCAATATCTGGAGCTAGAAGTGTATATTTATCAACTAGTATATTAAAATGCCCTAAGACAGGTAGCAAAATGGAATCTCAGGAAAGAAGAGTATGATATTAGTACATCAGTCTTGATAGCTCATCACTGAAAGAAGTGTGGTATGACAGGCAGAGAGAACAGGGAAAGTGGTACTATGAAATAAGTTACATGATACCTTCTCAGGGTTGTTCTTGGTGAGCACAGCTCCAACAGCACCACCCAGTGATCTTCCAAATACAACTATTCTAGATGTATCAATGTCAGTCCTGGAACAAAGATGATCTAATGCAGCCTAAACAAGGCAAACAAATGACAATCACTAAAGCTCTCTAAAGAATTTGGTTGGAAATTAAATGACAATCATTAAACCACCTGAAGAATTTGGTAAGATGGTACTGGAAGAAATATTCACCTGAGCATCCTTTATGATCCCACGCTGAGAAGGATAGCCATCACTTGCCCCATATCTGTTAAGTAATATACCGAATCAGTGTCCATTCTTGAAAATGATGTCAAGCAAAACACACGCAAGACGATACTTCAGTTACTAATATAAATGAAGCAATTCTGAGGCCAACAAATCACACCCTCGGTAGGAAAGCATGAACACATTGCACTGCAATCTCTGTAACATTATGCGAACCATTTCAAGGCGATGGGCAATATCTGTTGATAAAAAGTTAGGGCTTCCAAAATAACAGCTGACCAGGATTCCCAAAGAAAAATATGCCACACTTACAAAGCAGACAAATCAAATTAACATGCTGTATAAAAATCACAACACAACTCCAGAATGATTGGACAAAGGATACTTCCAGCATTCTCTTGGAAAAACAAGATTGTTGGGCCTGCAGAAAAGGTGCAAAATGAAAATTCTCAGTTTCAAGCATAAGATATGCCAATTTATCAAATTATATACTAAGGAAAGGAACCTAAAACAGGGAGAAGAAAGACGACTATAAAAAGAACCCATAAAGAATTGGAGTATGTATTTTCAGCAAGTGAATTCAGTGAAATGCCAGTCTAGATACGCAGAATGGGCCAGACTACTTCGCAGGTTGCAAAACGACTTTACGAATGGATCTCTCACACCACCGGATTCTCATATCTCACACGAACATTAGATATCGCTCACACAATTCCATGGGAAGTGAGTCCTACAAGATTATAATTCCATGTCCATTGCATCATGTCCTATATTATTTCACAGAAATCCAGCACGGCCCTTCGCCTTTGTTCCTGTCTCATATATGCGAATAGGAAATCCAAAGCCAGCTCTAGGTTTCCCAGTGAACCACATAGTCTGCATCCAATTGCATGTTGAACAAAAAAACCTTTAATCCAGTAGAATACCCGATGCAGCATCATTTCCCTGATTCTTTCCATAAAAAGGTTCCTGCGGCCTCGACTCACCACAAATCCAGTAGTACTTCAAGAAAGAGGCGAGTGGGGTCATAGATCGATAAAGATCAGGCAACAGGATATGAAATCACTCCAAGAACAGCCAACGTCATATCAAGTCGATACTGTAGATCAATTGGAGCATGAACAGAACCCTAATGCACTTAATCCATGCTGAATCAAAGATCACCAAGGGGGAATTGCACGGGACTGAGGAGAAAACTCACATTCCAAGATCACCTAAATCCGTCAGAAACCACACAAAAATTCTTCCTGGATGACTCAGTCAACCTGAGCTCACTCAACTTGAGCTCACCCAATTTGAGCTCAATTAAGATCTGACGAACTCGAGACTAGAAGGTAGTTGAGCTCAGGGAATGGGAAAGCGTACCGCGGCATTGAGGGAAGAGCCTGATGAACCATGCGTGGAGGCGGACGCCGTCGGAAGAGAGGAGCCAGATGTCCTCGTAGATGAGGCTGAGGCGGGCGGGGGTGATAGGGTACGACTTGGTGAGGCCCGGCAGCACGGGGACGTACACCAGCCGCTCCTGGAAAGCCACCAGGAGGGCCATGCCGGCGACAACTATGCCGCCGACACCGTACAGCAGTGCGTTAACGTACGACACCATGGCTCTCCCTGAGCTCGCAGGTGCTAAGCTCTATGGTGTAAGGAATGAAATTCCTTCTAGGGAATATGGAACCGTCGAAAGCCTCCGAGAGCGTTGCTTTGTGCTACCGCTGGATCGCAGTTATAGACTGTTTGATTTGAGAAATGATAAATTAATTGTATAGCTATTGCTACGATTACTTTTATGCATTTAAATATATATTAAATTATTTAAGTGTCCATATTATTAATTTAATGATGTGATAATATTGATTTGTTATACTTTATTATAGTAATTTTATTACTATATCTATATTACCTATATTACAAATATTATAATTAAAGTTTTATTGTTATTCTATTAAACATATTAACTATATAAATAATAATTAATACATGTAATAAAATAAATCTAATACGAGTTTGAGAGTTTCTTCAACACGGCTGCTTACGTACTGCACGGCAGGAACTGACAGAGGGCGCACGCGCGTGTGCCTCCCTTCACCGCGAGTCTGCCATATGGCCCACCACGATGTGATTCATTCATTGATGATCGGTTAAATATTATAATCAATACTTATAAGAATTAAATTAGGTGAATATGCGTAAACTAAAATTCTCTTCACTATTAATAATTATTATTTCCCTCTTCCACTTTGCTTGCTTGAAGAGGAAGGAGAGGTGTGTGTACTCGCATCAGTGGCAGAAAGCCCGCCAAGCAACAGCGAGACTGATGTCCTTTTCACAGCAATGAGTGATGGCTCGGTTTCCAAACCCTTCAAAAGGCTTCCACAAAAGGACTGCAACCATTAACCCAACCACCCATTCAAGTTCTCTGGAGTAAGCAACCCTGAAGTCTCCCAGTAAATAACTAAATTATCAGTCAGACTGCATTTCACGTATCAAACACTATCTTCTTCCGGCGGAGAGGAAGATCCCTTACACTGAACTTGCAAAGCCAGTACACGATAACACAGCCAGAGTCACATGCCCAAACAAGTTTTACTAGGATGAGACAATCAACATTCCGTAGTTCTTCAACATTAGTCGTGGTCTCAAGTTGCTCCAGAGAGTATCCACGAGAACACAGTGAACAACAGTAAACAGCCACGAAGCCAAGGATGATTTGCCTTGTCAGTGACAGTGGTTTCAAATGCTTCATGCCCACTTCACCAGACAGAAGAGGATCGGAGCCCCAAAGCATCCAACGAGGAGGCCCCTCCGCTCCGCCGCACCCCACCTGGGCAAATTCCAGAGACAACCGTGTCTGGAAGGCGGAAGGTGTTGCAGCTGGTCACATTTGTCTCCAAACAGGCGGTTGTTGGGACAGATCTCTCATTGCCTAGGGGCCAGTGGCTGTTCTGCCCTGAGGGGTCCTCCTGCAAGTTGGCCTCCTGGAGCTTCTTTGTGCTGAGGAATCGTCCGCCTGAACCTCTGACCCGGTTCAGTGCATGAAGATGGCGCGACTCATGGAGATACGGCTGGATAGGAAAGAGGGAAAGCAACTAATCGCAAAGACTAGCTTTACCACAATAAGAGAAAAAGGGAAATTGCATTATTATCCCTGTATCAAATTTAAATTATCCGGTAGTTCCTTTTGCTACAGGAGGGGTGAGAATCTCCGGGTAGAAACAAATAGGTGGCTCATCTAACCAAGAAGCATCAACCGTTTATTGACAATAAAGCTAATACTGGAACGTAAAAACCATTTTCCTAGAAATTCTTTTAAAAACCTCCTATGTTTCACATATATTCTTTGTTTTTTCTTTTTCTTGTGTTTCAATATTCATCTTCCCATTCCCATTCTTGGAATCAGTATGTTGCAAATTTTGAATTAAGAAAAAAAACACTTGGTGCATGCAAACACACCTTTCGGGTTTTGACAAGCTTATTCTGAGCTTCAAGTTTTGCCCGTGATTGTCTCCTCCTCAGAATCCCGTGATATTGCTTAGCATTCACATAGATTGGCCCATCCTCTGGGAGGCTAAGTGGAAGCGGGACTCGTGCCGGTTGCATTCCAGCTGCCTGAGGTCCCATCTGGGGCTGGATCTTATAAGGGTTTCATTAGAGAACAATCTGAAGAATCCGGGTAGAGAATTTTCCCAATTGAAGAGTTCATACAAAGGTTCAGAGCAGTACTTCACAGTTTTCTGGTTTTGTGTTTCAGTCATGCAGAAACACATGTTCTACGCTCGAGTATGTCTTTAACATTCCAAATCTGAGAGGACACCCCTTTAACACTTACATTTATCCCTAGTACCACTTTGGCTTTTAACATTTAGATTGTGTCATCTTGGTTACAGACATTTTGAAAAGTGAATTGGTTTCCATTAAGTTTGTGCAAAATGTATTTAAAAAACTGTCTGAAATATTACTTCCTGAAACATAACAATCTTTCTTCAACTCCATACATGGCAAATCAAATAAGAAACTAGGAAATTGTAACGGTTATATTTCTTTAATTATGATTCCTCTTCTTCATGTAAAAAAATTCCAGAATTATTTCTCATCTTGTACTGCTTTTAAAATATGTTTCCTACTCATTACAATTAACAAAACTATTGGATTTATGACTCATGAATTCAGAGAATCCAAATTCTATATCAAATTAAATTTTAAGAACCAAACCTTAATGAATTATTCCGGAAACAATGGATTTTAAGGCGTATGAAGAAGAAATAAGTTAATAGAAAAGAATAAGACCTATAAATATCAGAATGACTCATTTATTTAGAAAAGTACGGTGTCTTTTTCAGTAAATAGAAGATTAGGAGTTTTTTTTTAATTAAGGGAACCAATAATTAATAATTAAGATTTTTTTTGAAGTTATAAAAGAAGAACCAGAAATAATTTTGAAATATTACAAATCATTTCTAAGTTGATACCTTAGTTGACAGTTTATCCTAGAAAAGGGAAAAAAAAAAAAAAGATACCTTCGTTGATATGATGTGCTAAGACTGCTGATTTCTTAGTTGATATCACTCGTCTGATCAGTTCTTACTCATGAAAAAAGGATAAGTTCATAACAGAAAATACTAGTTTTGGACCCTTTGTAAATGGAGTTAATCGACAAGGGCTTAGTCAAAGGCAAGGGTTCAAAGTGATACAAACTAAATACTAGAGTCTGAAGTGATATTCAGCAGAAACATTAGTGACCAAAGTGTCTTCTTAACATTGCAAATTTCCTAGAAGCTGAGACATTAGTCGAGAAGAAAATCTCTACAATGTGTTTCCTTGATTTTGAGTTAGAACATGAAGAAAATTAATTCAGACATGCAATTAACTATTAAAGTGCTACCTAGATCAGGATTAAGAAAACATTGCATTACAAGACGATATTAGTTGAACAAACAGGAACCAACCTAAATATGAAGTTCAAAAACACTATACCAACCTAAATATCTCATCTATTTTTCCTTTCACCTTTTTGTGACAAGAAGGAATTTCCTATTAGGCCCATGGAACAGCCTGTGAATCCAGATAAATGTGCAAAGCACAAGAATGGGTGGCCTAACCAAAGGCCATATAAGGAGGGAATTGAAAATCTTCACTGAACTGGGAACTTAACCACTTCCTAGCTAAGTACAACCTTTTAAAGATCCCTGGTCAAGAATTCGTTTTATAGAAGATATTTCCTAATATCTATTTCTTACAAGAGCTCATGCTAAAAAGATGAACTTATATCCATAATCTCTAGCAACATCTAAATGAATTAAAAATCTCGTTCATGTCATATCTCTGCCACTACAATCAGAATACTGCAATTTGAAAAGAACTCACAATAGCCGGTGGCCCATAAGCTGTCATCAACCCAGAAAAGTAGGGATCTGTGGGAGGGTAAGGAACATGTACCTGAACAATAGTAAAACACATCAAGACCAAAACCACTACATGGGATAAGAGACAACCAACACCGGCAAATATAACACTGAAGTCTCCAAGAGAGATGGAACCGGATTTTTGAGTATGAGAGGGCAAATTTCTTGAGAAAGGAAACTGGGTTTAGATTATCTAAATATGATGTTAGTCCTTCCCTGGTTCCATCAATGATGTTAACTTAGAGAAGAGAGACGTACCATTTGATGTGTGTGATCAGAGAGTGAAGGATTAAATGTACCCTCCAACGTGTTGTTACCATACAAGAATACTGGCTTCATCTGACCCTCAACACTTCTGCTGCAACTTTCATCTTGAACTGTATGAAGGAATCACCACACGGTAATCTTGGTAAAAGCTCAAAAACTTGAAGAAAGCTGGGCAATGAATAAGAGCTGGAGCCAATACATTTGGTTATGAAAAACTAATTCCAGCCTTCTAACCCTGAAGAAGAAGAATCAAGAAACTCCTACTTTCCTAGAACAATCACCTAAACCACTATACCAAACCAATCAAGTTAGCATCTTAAGATTCAAAGTCGGGAATTACCATATCAACCTTCAAAGTAAACCAACTACCATGTTTACCACATAATAAGTCAAGACACTCACCTGACTCTGATGAAATGCTTTGGTCCCGTGAATTCGCCCCTCCAGATTGAGAAATGCTCACCGATTGGGTTGAAGAAGAATCTTGGTCCACTATTTTAAAACTCAGATTCTTTATCTCACGATTTCCTTTCTGGAGTGGAGATTCTACTTTGGAACCGACATTACTTGATAAAGATAATGGAACTTGGCGTTCATTCGATACCCACCATGATGGATAGTTCACATTGAAATTGGGCACTAAGAGGGGAGGACTGCCTCCTTTTAAGTTTTTCTCAGGCAAATTATGAATTCTGATAGCCATATAATCAAAGTCCACTCAAAACTTGAGCATACTCCAAGTATGTTTGACCCAAAGAGAGTTTCTTGCTTGCAGTGCAGCTATTCAAGGAGCAAAAGAAACCTAATAAGATAAGATAAAGTAAAACTTCAGTAGGCAAATCTGTGCATCTAAGTTAGAATTACAAATTTTATAGCAACTTGAATGGAGATACAAACTAAATAAGAGTTCTTATGCAGAACTAATTTGCACAAACAATTCACTTGAAGAGATAAACAAACAAGTGAAAAATACAAATGGAATCATGAACAAAACTAAGAGCATTAGAGAGAGCGCAATAATCGAATCACATTTTTTCCATAGACATAACTGGGTTGTTTAGCTTCAGAACCTATTAGAACCACCCTGAGTCAATTAAACACCTCATAAAAGTTAAAAGGCAAGTAAACAACCTTTAAGTCAAATGCCTTTCAGTGAAAATCACATAACTTTTTATCCTACCTTTGAAGAAAAGAGTGAAAGAATGTTATTTGAATTTCCATAGCATCTCCTCACATCATTATATACAATACAATTAGTAATGCACGCTGTAATTATGACTTCTGTTCTCTAGAAGTTTACTTCTTGGCTCTCTTAAGACATTGGGAAAGACATTATGCCCTGAATTAGGATCCAAAGGTAGATAGGTATGACTACTTAAGTAACTTAGTGCAAGGTGTATATGAAAAGAAAAACTAGTTTGAAATGGTGCAAGAAAGACATAATCATCGTATATGGAATTCTCCTTTTGTGAGTAACATTTTCCCTTTTAAATATGTTTTTTTCTCAAATTTTGCCTTTTTTTTGGCTATGGCTAAGCCGTAGTAATTTAGGCTCATAACTAATAGAAGAATATAATTAAAAGAAATGTCTCATCCACGGAGAAGCATATTAAACCTTATTAGAAACAATACATGCATTAAAGTTGGCAGCATTAATAGTAAAAGATAAACACCAATATTATCAAGTTGAATGGAAGAAAAAAGTATTATGATCCCTAAAATCCATGAATTCAAGTTACAAGTTCTGACTTAAGCCAAAAATACTATATCAAGCTAAGCATGTACAATATTCACTGACTATAATGTAAATTCAAAGATAAGAGAAGAAACTGTTCATATAAAATCAGGACTGTTAGATACTTCCAGGTTATGAAAAAGACTCAAATACTGGGTCAACTGTAAGCTGATAAGGTCCATTGAGATCAATATAACCTGCTAACCACCAAGACCCACATGAAGATACCGAAAGACACCAAGAATGAGAATAATAAAACCTATCAATTTGAACTCCTAAGCTCTGATACAAGACCAAAATGCCGGATTTATGTGAGGTTGACTAAAAACTCAGTAACTGACACTGACCGAGAGATACTGCCCACCTTGATGCAGCATCTTGCTCTCTAAGAGGCATCTCTTCTCTCTCATAAGAACCCCAAGTCCCTACTTTCTGACGTTGGATTTATATATCGATATCCAATCATTCGCCCATCCTTGGTAATAGGACTCATGTCCTGGAAAGGCCTGGGTGGAGAAGGACGCTCTTTTCCAGTGTAGAATTGATATATTGGTTCCTATTATTAGCCCCATAGACGGGTTGAGGGTCTTAAAACCACGGTCTGGTAGCCCAAGAAGTATTATTCGTTTCATACACGATTAAATGATCTTGAGCATTATAAGGACCTAGAGATGCACAGCTACCTTCCACTATGGGATTTGATAACTTGCTAGAACAAATATAGTGCAGAGAACACGGGTACGAACAATGAATAAAAAACACTGAAACCTATGATTCAAATTCCATGTCGTGAACTTCTGAAGTACATAAAAGTCCAGCAGGAGCCTCAGACCGCTGAGTCAGGAAAGATTCCGTTTTCAAGCGTCTGAGATGCAGAATGAAACCCTAGAAATCCAAGAATACAGCTCAAAAAGAGGACATTGCCAAACGGCAGTGTCGTCCTCTAGCCAGCAAAAGGAGACAAGTGTAGTTTTCTTCCGGTACAAGTGGACAGCATGCAATAAATCAATACAAGAAACCAGATGCAACAGATGGCCTCTGGGAAGGTTAAATGCCTTCAACACAGAAACACCCAACAACCATAAACTGAACACAATTGAATCAGAGGAAGAGCCCAACCCCACTTCACACAGGACTCAGTGAGTTAATGTGGTCCCCCCATCCCCATCAAAAACAAGGTCTGAAGCAATAAATTCGAGAAATTAAGAGACGTTAACAAAGAAAAAGGGAAAATACAGGGAAAGATTGGTCTAACACAATCAGAATTGATTGGGGGTACTAACGAGAACTTCAGCTAATATGTCTGTTTCAATCCATCTGATTTCGTTACAGTACTAAACAATCTCAGTTTTCTTCTTTCTTCGACCGAAGTAAATGCAAGAAAATCTCGGGAATTTCGCGCTTTGTCCGTGACTTCCGCTACGCAAGATCGTCAACAAGCAGAGAAACAAACATAAGAGAAGAAGGGCATATACATAGAAAACAAAAGAATCCAGGAGAACAAATAGTGGACGCAAAAATCATCAAACACTGAATAACCCCCAAAAAAAAATATACAAAAATAGTTTCCACCTGCAAAATCCAGAAGATGAGAGATTCAGGAGATCACCATTACCTGAGAGGCTCAAAGTCAAGCTCGGCATTCATTAAAGAGGGACCAACCCATAAAATAAGGAAATGGACAGATTCTATTCGGCACCCATATTAAACACAAACAGAAGAACGAGAGGAACAGTGGCAGAGAAGGATGGAAAGGAACAAAGAGAAGGGATTGGACAACAGTGAAAGTAGAAAAGCAGCAGAAGAGGTAAGAAGAGACGGGATGAGCAAGAATAAAGTTGAACCAGAGCCAGAAGAGGTGAGGGAGGAAGATAGAGACCTTGGGAGTGATGATATGGTCTCAGGGAGAAGAAGCAAAGCGAGGTGATGTTGGGATCATCTCCGGCATGTCTCCTCTCTTCAACTCACCCTCTCTCTCTCTCTCTCTCTCTCTCTCTCTTGACAACGTAGCCGTCCAGCCTCGCTCTCTCTCCTCTCACTGTCTTCTTGGCTTCTACTGAGGCCATATGAAATAAATAAAGGAAAAAAAAGAAAGAGGGTGGAAATGGACGGACGGAGGACAGGGAGAGAAAAGGAATTATCAATTCCCGATAAAAATTAAGTTTCAATTTGCCCCCCGAAGTTTCCTTTGCACCTCATTTACATCCTATAGCGATAGATTCGTCTACATTGCAGCAACTTGTGACATGACAGTATGAAAATCTTGCTAACCGGTCACATTTAATAGTACGAGCAATTCTTCTAAATTCAAAAAAACAATGAATTATACTTGGTCACATTTAGTTTTAATGTAAACATTTTAATAGTAAACTTTGAGAAATAATAAAATATTATATTTATCGTTATAATAATGGTAAACAAATCAAATGACTATGAGAAATTAGGAAGAAATTAGTGCACCGGGATGAATCTAGTTTTCTCCCATCTTAACTTAAACTTAAAGTTCTGAACTTATATGGATGATATTTATTTAACAAGTTTGAAAATTTCCAGCTTAGTAGAACAGAATAGCTAGCTACCAGAAGCGAGTCGAGACAGAAGGAAAAGTCTAGGGGCGAGATTGAAAGGAATCGTGAATAATGACACCTCAGGGACAGCGCCACCCTCCACCACTCACTTCCTCTCCACCTTGTTTGATTTCTCTCTCTTTTTTTTAATTTTTATTTTCCAGTTTTAATTTATTCTATTTATTTATATTATATTTATTTGTCGTTTTCGGGAGTCAATTTCCACCGCGGGTCCCATGCACCCAAAAACACGCTATTGGCGTCGTCACTTCCTCTCTCTCTCTCTCTCTCTTGCTTTCACTATCAAAGCCGCCCTTTCCTGTTGCCACAGAGCCTCCACGCGCCCGTTCTGGTGGGTCTTCCTCGTAATTAATCGGCCCGATTTTCACAGTTTCGATTTTTCGTCTAAGTTTTTTTTATAATCATCAGTTTTAATATAATAATTTAGTAAATTACAAGAGTAACAAATTGAAATTAATTTTAATTATTAAAAATATTCATTTATTTATTAAATATATCATTATAAGCACAGTAATATACAAATGAGCCGAACATTCTAAGAATAATATAACAGCCAACTCAAATATATTAAAAATGATATGGTACACTTCTAGTCTTAATAAAATATCAATAATTAAAAGGACTCGCATTTAATGACTTCAAAAATTATTTTTGGAATAAATTATTATTTTATAATATTATTAATCGTAGTTTATTGTTATGTTAGTACAAATTATAGGTTGACATATGAATACAGCTGGTTGGGTCTTGCCCCGTCGGTTGGCCTTTTGGTACGGGGCGTGGCTCGGCTCTTGGGGCTCGATCCGAGCTCCCAAAGGCTGGGATTTTTGGCTTGGATATTGATATTACATTCATAATTAAAAATTATACTGAAGAATTTTCTTATTATAAATTAATAATATTATTATCATATTAAATCCTTTTATTATTATTATTATTATTATTTGCTTACTCTTTACACTTTTTTCCATTTTAAAATTTGTCTTGCTGCTCAACTTATGACATCATAAATATTTATCCTAAAAAATATTATAATTTAATCACTGCTGGCTTAGCGCTTACAATTAAAGAACTGCTCGTTTCATTGCATAGTTAGCTCCAAAAAAAGATGTACTTACCTCTGGTACGGATAGAGTTTGCCTTCCATAGATTTTTTTCGCACAGTCCATTTAAATAAGTGTTGTACATGCAAGAACAAGCATGTTCAAGTACCAAAGTTTGGGTCTCTGAATCATATAATATTTCTAAGTACAATTTCACATTCACCAATTGGACATATATGAATGAATAACTCATAGTGCAGCGTCCAACCCTCCACAACTTGCTATGGGTCTACCGAAACTCATCGGCCAATTCCCATTACTGTCCCTTGTAAAACCCAATTATCTTCGCATTGCCACATTACCTGCTAATTGA
Organism: Sonneratia caseolaris; assembly: GCA_900006705.1. Classification (NCBI taxonomy): domain Eukaryota; kingdom Viridiplantae; phylum Streptophyta; class Magnoliopsida; order Myrtales; family Lythraceae; genus Sonneratia; species Sonneratia caseolaris. The sequence continues at coordinate 1,558,869 of CXYZ01012187.1, forward strand.
TCCATATGCGTTCAGTTTGTGCCAACCCAAATGTAAATTGTGAAGGAGGGAAAAAAAAAGGAAAAAAATTATTAAAACGGATTTCTTAAAAAAAAAAAAAACCTCTGTTCACCCTCAAAGAGAAACCCTAACCTAAAACCTCAGCTCTTGTTCAGCTCCGCTGAGCTGCTCAGTGCATCTGCCTCCTCCCTTCCTGAATCCACGCGGGTCGCCGGCTCCGACCCTCTGGGATCACTGACTCCCTCTTCCCGACTAGAGGATTTGCATAATCCCCACCTCTGCCGCTCCCTTATTTCCTCCCATGTAACCATTTTAGTGCCCCTCTTTCTCGTGTCTCCAGCGTTACTCCGTTTCACTTCTGGCTAGAAAGGAATCAACTTGATAGGGACTGGCTGTTTTCTGTAGATTCAGAATGCGACGGTCACTGACATCCATAGCTCCTTATCTGGCCTCGTCGAAGAGGAGCTTCTGCACGAAGCCGGAGCACATGGTTGCCTCTGTCCTGTTCGAGAGATTGCCCGTCGTTATCCCTAAAATAGACCCTGTGGTGTACGCATTTCAGGAGTTCTCGTAAGTCTATAGCCTCCTTGTCTTCGTGATTGAGTTTATGGTCTGCGAACCATATGAATTGGGCGGAAAAGGACGAGTAATTTCTTATGGGTACAGTTTTATTTGCCTGGGCTATACGGGCGCTAAGGTTACAGTTTCTGTGGAAGTTGTTCAAGGAATGAAAATGAACGTTATGAGGTTCCAAAGCCAGTCCATTTTTCAGCTCCTTTTACAAATTTGAATGATTGAATTATTCAGACTTTGACGTTCTTAAGCTATTGCAATATCATACTGAAGATGATCCGGAGACTTTGGAGTGCATCAACTTACACATTACTTTTTGTGCGTTAGGTTTCGTTGGCAGCAGCAGTATCGAAGGAGATACCCAGATGAATTTCTCAATAAGTCCAATACAAGGTGTCTGATCATGCAACTTGTATATGCCACTTTTTTATTAAAAAAAAACTCCAACAACTAAGTTAATCGGTGTATGTTTAATTTGGAATTTCCAGCTGGATGAAACATGTAGGCATTTGTCTGGATGCAACCATTTAACTGACTTTTTGGTTGGTATTAGCTCAACTGCGTGCAATCCATCTGTATGTATTAGACGTAGACCAATACTTACACATCTTAGCATTGTTTATTCATGGATTAGCTTATTCTGCCCTGTTAGTGCTACAAATATGATTTGTTCTGTTGCAATCAACTCCTACATATTGCTGAGAATTTTATGACAGTTGTTTGATTAATCAAGCTATGCCTATACTCTTAGCTTAAAATTTGAATTTTGGTGTCTTGGTTCACTATTTTGTGCTGTCTAACTTGGTGCTTTGCACGTATGTGAACTAGCCTCTATGTATTCAGCTTGTTTCTATAGCTTGAGTTTTTATATTTTCCATTTTTTTCTAATTTCCATGTAACTTATTTCCTGTAAAACCTTGATGTGGTGATTACTTTTTGAACAGGGGAAAAGGTGATTACCAGATTGACTATGTACCAGCTCCACGGATTACAGAAGCTGACAAGGCAAATGATATGAAGTATGGATTCTTTTTGAATTGGCATGTTTATGTTTTCCTTTGGGTGAAATTCAAGCCTTATGAGCAAATTATTCTGAATTTAAACGTCTGCTTTGTGTCTCCTGGCTGAATTGTTAGGCTATCAGCTAATATATATTTATATATTTCTGATTTGCTCTCCCTAACTTCATTTTCATGTTTTAGTATGTTCTCTTTCTTTACATTTCATCAAGTAGTTTGAGAGCGTAGGTGAAGTAGTGGTTGCCAGGGCAAGATATGGGTGTTCGATGAGCATGGTACTACTTCATTGTTCTCATAGCTCAGAAATTGGTTGCTTTTTGAACTTTCTGATACAGTCAAATTTAGGGCTTGTAGGGTTTTGGGAAATGTCTCTACTGGTGTCAAGAACTGCATTTTTCAGGATTTAGGTCCCATTATAAGAGCTCTAGTGTTTTAAAATTATGTAGGTCTCTTCAGAGATCTCTTGACAGGAGGCTGTATCTTCTTCTCTATGGTAATGCATATGGGGCTCCCAATGGTGAACCTGTATGGCATTTCCCTGAGAAAATTTATGAATCTGAGGAAACCTTGCGGAAGGTGATTATTTCTGTTATTTTTTCTTGTCATTTTACTTTGGCATTCTTCTTTCTCCGGCTTAGTGAATTCCCATTCCTTGCAGTGTGCAGAGTCTGCCTTACATGATGTTTTAGGAGATTTGTCCCACACATACTTCGTTGGCAATGCTCCCATGGGTCACATGGTTATACAGCCAAAAGAAGATGCAAAAGAGATTTCACCATTTAAGGTATGATTTTTGAAAACATCAGCGTGCTCAGCCACAGAGCAATATTATATATATCAAAGCAAACATGCTTCATTTTTGCTGTTGATGAGACTATTTGCATCTTATTTTGTTCGGATTTTATGTCTGCTTAATTTCATTTTTTGTCCTTTTCAGAGATTCTTCTTTAAGTCCCAAGTGATTGCGACGAATAAGTTCAACATCAGCAAGTGCAAGGATTTCGTCTGGGTCACCAAGGATGAATTATTGGAGTATTTTCCTGAGCAAGCTGAATACCTTAATAAGATGATAATCAGCTAAGGCGGAGTCTTGTCTTTTAATCTAATGGGCGGCAATTGCCTACATTCTTTCTCAGCCTGTGTGTGTTCTTTTTCTCATGATCACTACATCCCGAGTTGTGACTGACAGTGACTATCCTACCAAAAAAAACTCTCCACAGAGGAAGAATAATTACTCTATCTGGGAATGGCCAGAAGAGATTTTGCTAGCGGTTGACGCTGTTTTAAATTCCTTGCCTTCTTCTACAGATTGATTTCTTAGTTGTATTGATGCGGCTGTTTGGCAAGAAACATAGATGAAAGTGAGCCAGCGGGTGAAGAATCCGAGCTTTTATGTTCCCTTCTGAATCAGTTGGCAAGCTGTGCATCAAACCTTAAATTAATGGCCATTTCTGAAATGTGCAATCGTCTGTAATTTTTCTTTCAATTTCTGGATTGCGTTCTCAGTTCCCCTTCCTGGCAGGCAAAGTTTGCTTCCACAACTCAAGGCCACTGTGCATCATTGAAGCTCGAAGAGATGATGACTTCGAACGAAGGCAATGTAGGAAGGCATTTGCTTTGATGAATACTTGGACACAGAAGCCACACGCTACGGGGATTTGCATGCCTTTTTTAATCGATTTTAGTGGACGTGATGTTACCATATCAGTAAAAATGAAAAATTGCCAAATCATTCATGGATCCATGGACCAAAGCATCCATGAACGTTGACTGAACATCCATGAAACTTGGCCGAATGCGCATGCTTATAAAAGAATTTACAGCATTCCTACAAAATTTCACTGACAAATTAAATAATAACCAATTGCCCGACGGCTCAGCATAGTGTTAAACCAAATGTATGTTACATCAACAGAACGCAGGGAGACGGGAAGTCTCCCTTCATGTGTCAGGGGGACATTGACTCCTACTGGCTGTTTCATCAACTTCTGAACAGTGACTAAAACTTTCAATTTGAGTAAATGCCATGGGAAAATCCTCACTCTACCTGCTCATCGAGATCCGGTCAACATGCAGCTTCATCCACGACACCTCTTGGTTTCAGGCGACCGTGATAAAGTTGGTTTGGACAGAGTACCATGATGTGCCCATGGAAGGAGACTTGGCTTAAAGTCTCATCTGAACAACACATATGGAAGGGAAGTAGCCTTATTAGCAAAAGTGAAATACAATTATATAAGAAAGACAGTAAGTGCATGGGAGCCATTAACAAGGCTGTAAGAGACACCAAGACTATAAGCAAAGATGACAATCAAATGTAATGTCTCTGGCAAGTACAACATCTCCTCATCTAGTGGAGCTTTACATTTGCCAAAATTTGAGTTGTAATCATGCTTACATTTCACAGCTCTAGTGCATTGCTCACCTCAGTTCTCTATTTTCTCATTTTGCATTTCTTTGGAGAAAGATAAAGAATGTGTTGATCCGATCTGACCTCTATAAAATTGTCTTGGGAAATGCAAATCAAAACATCTTCTGTTTATCTTGTTCATTTTGCAATGATAATTGAAAAGCTGAAAAAAAAACAATGGCAATTTTCTAAGACCAATCTGACCTTTGTGCATGTACTGTGATAAACAAGCATCAGGCACACAATCTCATGGATCAAGAGGAAGGGTTTCTACTCACATTATATGTCTTCTAGAGTGCCAAGTCAATCCTCTCAGACCACTTGAAGATATCTGAATAGACTCGATCTCCACCCAACTCCTCTCCCATGGCCCCCGCAGCCACCCTTATGATATCCTCAATCAAGGCAAAGTTCCCCATGATGTCCACATGTGCCCCACTTTGGGTTCCCCGGCCTTCCAACAGGTTAGCAGGCGGGGCATGGTCATATTCCCTTATAAATGTTTTTATTCCTGAGGGATTGAATCGAGTTTTTCCCCTCCACCCCTTTGCACACATAAAGCCAGAACTTAACACAGGCACTGTCTCATCCCCATTGATTGAGAAAACTCCACCCTGTAGGCATGAGTCCTCACCCAAACCATCTGCAGAGGTGTCTATCTGGAATGGGATGTAGCATTCAGAAGGAGGGGTTAGCTTGTAGACATATGCTCGTTCCGTGGGTATACCTACTCCATACATTGAATATATCTCCATGTCTGGAGCATTCGGTAATCTGCAAAGAGCAAATGAGAGAATTATCTCCATGTCCGAAGCAAATGAATACTTAAGGACCAGACTTATGAGGGGTCCCACTGACTGATCCATCTGGTTTTTGAAACTAATCTCAAGTAATGTTTCTGACCTGTAGCCATAATGACAAATACTTTCTGAAAAAATCCATCCATTTCATTTTCTCCTACTAAATTAAGTCATCGAGAAAAGATAATGGAACAGATAAAAACAAAAAAGTCAGACATCTTACTTGGTTTCCAATGGATTTGACCAATACTGATAGTGTTGATACTTTGGGTCATCTAAATTATCGGCAATTCCATATGAAAAATGAGCACTCCCGCGCTTCATCATCTTGGGGGCAACAAAGTGCAGGAGGTCCAATATAGAACCTGCAGTATAAACTTTGTAATCCATGATAGCTTTTACACCCCCAACTCCCATATCATGGTACTCTGTCCATACATCACAATTGGTCTTGTTTAAAAGGCTATGGCCCTTGACTGCACCCTGCAAAGGCAAACATATATTCAGAAGGCACAGAAAAATGAGGTTTCATACATTTGATACACAATGAGTCCACTTCCAAATATCAACTAGCACGACCATACTGAACGTACGACAAATGTTATGTATGCAGGAACTAAAAGATCTTGTAATTAACTGACTACATAAAATGTGATGGCAGTCTATGAGAAGTCGATTCTAGACTCATTACTACAAAAATGCGACCATTTTCTACCCAAAAAGAAAAAAGCTCAATTCTATTCCTATTCCTGTTCTATTTCCTTATACAAACTGATGTCTAAGGGTATAGCCAATGGTTCTTAAATAATGTAATCTTCAGAAGAGTGTTGGAGATAGTTACAGATGAAGCAGTTTTTTTCAGGAAAAAAATTCCTTTGTATTATCAAATATTGCCAGTTCTAAAATATTAAATGCACTTTTATGAGGAAGGCATAGGTTAGTACTACTGCAAATAGAGGCGCAGAGAGGTGTTATTGGAAAAGCTTTGCATGTAAGTGGAAAGTAATTGTTTTAAGGACATCTTGGAGAAGCAAATAACATCTCAAGTCATTTTTCTGGCAAAGTAGATCTTTTAGAATGATAGCAGTCTGCTTTGCAATTTTGCTAAAAATAAATAAGATCTAACAGCATGCTTGGAATGTAAGATGGAAAAAGGAAAAAATATAAGCACTTATTAGAAGATTCAGATTGGAACCATTTGCATTCCTTCACACAAAGACTAGAATAGGCTTTGAATTGATAATTTTGAGGCACATCTTTTAGTACTGACATATATTCAAGTCTTCACATTATTTGGCATTGCCAATTTCATATATTAAATAGAAGGCATCAGGAACAAAAGATTTCCAGAGGCTCAGAGAATGCAGTGGTTCTTTCCAGTTTCTTTTCGAAAAGATTCAAGAAACAGAAACAAGAAATAGTACCCTGAAATCTGTCCTCTCAATCTTTGAGGAATGGGTCTCAGCAATATCTTTCCCAAACAATATTAGCCTGCCATAGTTGATCTTCTTAGGTTGGTGAGTGGTAGTGCCATTACCATTACTGTTCTTCAACCGTTTTGAGCTGCAGCTGGAGACCCCTTCAGGTGACCAATCGAGGCCACCCCAAATAGTTTCCCCACCTTTTGGTATCATTGACATGGTTGAATCCCAAGTTCGTGTCATCCTCATCATATGTTGTAGAGTCTGGAGTCCAAACACATCCTTGTCCAACACACCCGGGGCAAAGGATCTACAAAAATGGTGAGAATTTGCAGAGAGTCAAAATAAGATCTTTCCTTGATTCTTCAAATAAGACATGAGCCACAATGAAGTGGATGGAAGATTCTTTTGAACATCAAAATAGGTCCAAGTGGAGAGTATTCTCAGATATATTATTCAATGCTGGGCACACCAATCCATACAGTTCCAGAGAACTTCATTTTCCCCAGAGATCAGGCAATGAGGAGAAATAATTTTTTGCAATGTAATGGGAAGAGCCTTGTGCTGTGGTTTGGGGCCTAGTCTGACATTAATATAATCCTTTGAGATGGATCAACAGCAAAGAACTCTTCAATTGCATTCTACATGATGATTGGATTTATAGAAACGTCTCAAAGAATGAAGTCTAACAAATTTTATTTTCCTTAACTTTCATAGGGACAAAATCAGATAGACCTCATCACAAAAAAAAAAAAAACAAGGAAAGTAAGCAATAAATACAACAGGGTTCTAGTACAATCTCAGGATTCATACATGTTTCTTTTCGAAGATTTTCAATTATATATTCAAAGGCTAATGCTTCAAGCAGGAATTCCCAAAATCTCAATCTCTACCTATTTGATAGAGAAAAAAAATCAAGAATTCAGTAATCACATTGCCAATTAGAAAAGTTAAAGCACCATAAAAGTGCACTGGAAACGCCACAAAATTCCTGGATTGCACGGTAAGACTTCAAGGACATAATGAACCAAGATAATTCAGCACAAAAACCATTCAAATCAATAAGATGACAACAATTTCATGCTAATCATCAGAGTTCAAAAATTACCGGGCAATGGCTATATCTTTTGCTTCAATAGAAAAGAGTCCTGCAACTGCTTTTGGAACACCTAAGAATGGTCCACCAATATTCATAACTGCTTTTATGTGTTTTGCACACCAGTCAGGTCCACCTCCTCCCCCCATAGGAGTTGGAGCTTCGACCCACTTCATGAAATGTAGAAAGTAGAGGACACCCATTGAGTGTGGTATAACCACCACCTTTTTACCACCATTTGTTGCCACCATAAGCTCTATTTTGCTTTTTATCCTACTGAGTGTCTGATCTCTGACCTGATGGATTCAACGAGAAACAGTTCAAGGTGAAAAATACGAGACTAACCAATAGAACATAAATATTATTATATTTAATGGATATAGACTACACAAGCAAGCTGCTCAGATTTGACTACTTTAATGCTCAAGTTCAACTTAGTTCTCTTCAAAGTATGTCCTACATTCAGCTTAACAGGCCAAGCAGATGAGGCCCATGAGACAGATTGAGTCTTTTATACATGAACTTTCAAATCATCTAGATCAAAACATGAAAGTGTACCAACTATACAAGAGTGTGTTTCACCCTCATTTATGGATTACATAAAGAAAATTGTAAATTTGGTTGGAATGACCAAAATGAGCTCAAATCTGTCAAGATTAGAAGCAAGCACAAGACTAAAGAAGTTCAAACAGATCTCAAACTCATTGAGACTCCATGAGAGGCTCTTGAGCATGATCAAGGTTCTCCTACAAGAATAATCACATTTCACACTGCTTTAATCTGAAATATTATATACACATATATATAACAAGAATTATTCTAGTATCAATTGGGATGAGATTAATTTTGATATTTAGACAACCATGAGCTTCATATCTTCTAAAGATCATAAAGTAAAATCAAGCTGAGTCATGTGCTCAAGATTTTCTTGTATGTGTTTGGCCTAAAGTGAAGTACTCCATCAATCTCTAGCTCGAGTTTTCACAAGCTTAATTGAGGTTGAGCCACTAAAATGCTCAGACCTCTCAGCTAGGCCGCCATAATATTATCACTGAGTTTTTTGTTGTCTGAAGGGTTACACTCTCCCAAAAAATATACCTCAGTGTTCTGAAAGGATAGTCTCCAGTCATATGCAGCCATGTACATAGTCTTCTCCTCATATCCAATTCGGGCCAAGTTTGCAATCAAGACTGCCCAGACAAAATAACCTGGAGCAAAATAATCTGCTGCAACAAGACCCGAAACAGGCCTGACCCTTATGCCAGAAGGATCCAATCCTGTCTCATTGTCAAGTGACATATGCTCAACCCAGCACAAAGGTCTGCACAAGAAACAAGAACATGAATATCATTATCAACCAAACCTAGCAAGAGCATGAAACCAAAATTTTCATGTAAAAGCAAAAGCATTGCCCATGTCAGGATACAGGAGGATATATGAGAAATAGGCGATTTACTTGTCTAATCTTATCATGACAAAAGAAAATCAGTTTTATTCAGGTGTAGAAGGTTTCTAGTTCAAACTTGACAGACAGGCACCTAATTCCCCAATATACTATGCCACTAATTTAAGTAGGCCATTTATTATCACCATTGCAACCCAACTGCTTCCCAAAGATAGCAGAGTCATTCGCCGGACCTTCTGCAACATAATTTTTCTCTACAAGCATCTCGACAGGAGTTAGAGGGAATGGTATATAACACTTCCTACGTCAATCTAGTTGCTGCTTTGCTATCTCTTTCCAAAATGAGCAGGCGAAAAGGAATGGGTTTAAGTTTCAACCATGTTCTCCTTTCTATCCATCTCAGAGCTCCACCATACACTCATATCTGGTGTCTGTAGTGTATTGAACTGTATTGTTCATATGATAGTCACATAAAGTTATTTTATTTTAGCAAATGCTCATTCCCTCGGAAGAAACCTTATCATGACAATGTCAACTCAAAGACTATGGCGAACTTTACCACAATCCAATCATAAGCTGCTGCATATATTATCTTCTTCTAACTTCAGAGATTCCACATGGGCATTACTAATGCTGGTGAAACCTTATTGAATCGCTAAATAAGTAGTAGGACCAATAAAGCTTTTACACAACATTCATTGTCAACATGAAGTCATAATTATTAGAGTCACACAGAAGAATATATTTCACGAACAGCAAAAAGCGCAAGCACCACAAGTGCCTGACCCAAAGTACCATATCCCGCACAAGATACCTAAAACATTCCCAACAAATTCAGAGCATTCCAGATTCATCAAGTAAGCAATAGGCAATCCTTAAAAGTAGTAAGCCTGCTCTTTTAGCTATCACAAAAGCCAGTAATGAACGAAAACGAGAGAAAAGGAAGAAAGAGCAATTAGTAAAGCAATTGTTCTGGGGTGGAAATTTTCGGTATAGTCATGTACATTAGTAGGATAATATGGTAACACTTCTTGACAAATGCGCTTTGCTGAAACGACACGGCAGCCTTTTTGCTTGTCTAGCATTCCTCAGACACAAAATCAGAAATATACAGAAACACCCGAACTGAATTGCACGCACTTTCCAGTGAAAGGGAAATGACGAACAGATAATTTAACATTAAAGTTGGAAGCTTGGAAAGTTCAACAAAAAATGAGAAGTGAAGGGAAAATATGGAATCCAATTTTCTCGGGACTCAACTTACCTTTTATAGAGCTCCCCGAAGGTGCCGCCCCAGAGGCGCTTCCTGAACAGCCCATCAGCGCATTGGTGGCCCTCCCAGAGCTCGAGCCCGCCCGTGACGATCCCGGGAACGAAGACGACGGGATGGTTCGCCGTCAGCCCCTCCTTCCGGAGCTTCACCCCTGGCGGGTCGGGGAGGGGCCCCGTGATCGCCTCCGTCACGTACTGGGGAAACGAAGGCGGCATCGCGTTATAGAGGAACAGCAACAGCCACCAAGTGGAGCATATGCACCCGATGAACCAGCAGCACCCGTCGACACACGACCACTTCTTCGCCGCCGGCGGCAGCGGCGTCAAAGTCGGCTGCTGTTCGGTGTTTTTCTTGCCATCAGTCTTGGCACCCTTCTTCTGCTTGTCCCTCTTGGAGTCGGATTCTTTTGATGGGGGCTGCGGCGGCGAGGGCTCGGCGGAGGCCGCACTCCTCCGCCGGAGAGAAGACATCGCGAGGCGCGAATGCGCGGGGACGAGGAAGAACAGGAGCTCACTAACGGATGGATGATCTCAGCGACTTGAGCTTTGATTCCAACAGTGGGTGCAGAGAGTAACAACAAAACCAAATCGTGTCGCGTGGGTTCTTCGATGATCAGAGAGATTATTATTGAATGATTATTTGTTATTTATTTATTCATTTTCTCTTTTTTTTCTCATTTTATTACAATCAGAAATAAACTTTAATTAAAATTGTGGGGTATATATAATATTACATATAGGAGAACTGAGATGCTGTGTGGGTTTCTCGGGGCTACTGCTGCTGAAGTGGTGATTTTCCACCGGTAAGTATGGCTAGTAGTAGTACGCAGATTCCTAATTAATATATGTAGTTTTTCGACGTGGAAATATATATATATAAAAGAATTATAATTTTTTACTCCAAAAAAATGAAAAATAAAAATAAAAATAAAACTTTAGTAATTGCATTTTTTAGAAAAAAAAAGTGACTTTTATCATTTACTTTTGTTGGTCGGTCCCCTATCAACAGGCCGAAAGCCGAAAACTGGAAAGACAGAATATTTATTTGATCATTGCTATTATTTAATTATTTACATTTTATATGATAAGATTTGCCTTCTCTCTTTTTCTTCACCTTTTTTTTAATGTTGTTAAGATTGGAGGATAAATTCGGTCCTCTTATTCAACAAGACAACTTTGGACATACATAAATTAGGGATGATGATTTTTTATATGATACAATAGTCAAATCCAATACCACACGAAATTAGATTGATTTGAATTGCACGTAAATGTGCTTCATGTTTAAATGGGGTTCAATCCGTTTAAATGGGCGTATTAAGATGAATAGAACATACGTTATTCATAAGACATGATTAAACCGGTTCAACTAAACGTGTTTAAATATGTACCTAACTTATTAATCAATTTAATTGTATATATTGTAATTACCATGTTAATTACATTAATCACCTACCATGTAAATAACACATTTAGACGCACTTTAAGTTATACATGTTAAAAGAATCTTATCGTGTTAATCCATGATTAGATAAGTCATATTTGAGTCAGATACTTCTAATCTGTTTAATGAACGAATTATGCATAGGTCAAATGATCTGCAACACGAACACATTTAAATGCGATACGACACGAATATAGATGGTGTTTTTTTTGTTGTTCAATACAGTATTGAGATTTTTGTAGTAAAATCTAAATTTAATGCTTGAAACTTATGGTGTTTGATAGTAAAATCAGTTAAATATATAGTCGAAAATTTACACAATTAATAAAATTTCCTTATATTAAACTAATATATGTATTCATTAAAGAAAAAAAGAGGAGCGCACGTTTTGATATACAGGTGAAAATAATCATCGTCAGTGCCTTCGTTTCAGTTCACGCTGTCGTTTTGAAATTAAACATTTTTCGAGGAGAGCATATGCATACACGTGTGCATGCAGGCAAAATCGAAGCGTCTGCAGACTTGCCTTCCCACTCGGTGGCGAGGAGCACAGATGAAGCCCAGCCAGCGTGGCATGCGCCCAGAGTCGATACCACACGCCAGGAGATAATGCGGACGGAAGCATAGTTTTTAAAATCGGATCGGACCGGGAATCGGTCAAGATATGGATTCATGAGTTTTTAGGTCGGACCGGGGTTTAATAAATAAAATTAATAATATAATATTCTAATAAATTTATATAATATTATAATTTAATTATGATTTATAATCAAAATCATTAATATAGTTATAATGT
>CXYZ01012187.1:1571293-1582622 GCA_900006705.1 Sonneratia caseolaris
TCTAGTAAAATAAAATAAGTATATTATAATATGTTTTTATTTTTATTTTTATTTTTTAATTGACCGGTTTACTCATCGGTTCAATTGGATTTATTGGTTCAAGTGAGAACCGGCCGGTTCAACTGAATTTGATCTCATTTAAATAATAATTGGATTTTTTGTGAGAACCGGACCAGGGAGTGGCCGGTTCCCGGTTGAACCGATCGAACCGGCCGGCTCGGTCCGGTTTTAAAAACTATGGATGTATGAGTGTCAGTACAGTGACATTTATCTCTCTCTTCTTCTTTTTTTTCCCCCTCCATGAACTAGAAGGTTTTAGGTGCTACTTCTTGTCGGTGGGAGCCCATGTCCATTTGTTCCCTCTAGCCCTATTCCTTGTTAGACCCGTCGGACGCCATTATAGTCAGGGGCGAGTGTAACTTGATTCAGTGCAGGAAACCAGGACAAAGCGAGACAGGGTGAACCGAACCGTGATTAATTGGGGGCAGAAACCGAACTAAATTAAGCTGATTCTTATGATATGGCTTAACCAGCTGATGTGATTTGAAAATAAATAAAAAGGGTCTTTTTTTTAAAGGCAATAAGGAGCTTATAAAACAATCCTATTAAGGATTACTCTAATTTTATTTGGTTCACCAATTCAAGTTTTTTTTTTCTGTTGGTAGAACAAACCCAATTAATTATAAGTTTGACATATAAATATGTTAAAATGGGCCAACAATCAGGCCTGAGCAACGAACTGTAACTAAGCTGGTCGCTGAAGACGTCTTTCTCGAGCTTGGGGAATCTGAAGCGGCAGCTGGGCCCGGTCGCCCTGTTGTTCTCTCTCCAGCTGGGCCTACTAGATGGGCTACAGCAATAGTGATACTTTGGTATGCGCCAGGTATCGTTCGGATTCAATTGATTCCTTATTTGGGTCGAGTTTCCTATTATAATTAATCTTATGTTTCCTTCATTTACCAGCTAATCTTACCGCGATGTAGGGATGTTAAATGGGCAGTTTAGGCCGGCTCTGGGTCGGTTCAAAAATTTTAAAATTGAACCGACATAGAATTGACAGTTGACGACAGGGATTTGGCAGTTTGGACCGATTTTGTAATGGTTCCAGTTCTAGGCTAGTTTTTAAACAGTTTCGGACCGATTCAATAAGAAAATGTACATAATGTACATAATTGGTTCAAATTTAACGGGCCTATTTCTTGGACTGGACTCATAATTGTCCCTCAGCCCAATAAAAATGATTACGTACCGGTTTAGGACAGTCTGGGCCGACTCTAGATTTGTATGGGCCGGTTCAGGGTCACACCGGCCCATTTAACATCTCTACCCCCAAGGTATAAATTTTTCCCGAAGGCAAAGCCCGCGAAAAATCTACCGGCCGTACCGGTAACGGGTAATGAAGGAAATCCCTCTCTCTCTGTATCTCTCTCTATGTCTATGTCTATGTCCGAACAAAAAGTAATCGGACATAGAAATCTGACAATCATGACGATTAGCTAGCAAGCAAGCAATCAAATTGTGTCTGTGAGTGTGCGTTTGAGAGACACGGAGAGACAACGAGCAGCTCTGCTGTCCACTCCACTCCTTTCCCTTCCCTACAATCCATCAACAGGCGCGGCTTCTACTCCCTCTCTTCCATCTGCTCCATCGGCATTCACTCACTGTAATTCATTCTATTTCTCTCTCCAATCGATTCACGTATTCTTCATTTAATCTCTGCTCCGGTCGATGCTCTCTGCTATTTTAATCTCCAAGCAATCTTCTTCTTCGCCTCCATCATTTTTCTTCCTCTACGCCATTAAAATATTGGGTCTGTTGCAGAGAATCTCTGCTGGAGTGACTCAAGGTGGAGCTTAAAGTGCGCTCTCACTCTCGCCTCGTCATCCGCGCATTAAAGCACAACAGCTGTCCCAACCGACGAACGACCCTCATATTGTGTACTCGCTGACAGAGCCTCTCTTCTCCGCTTTCCCCACTTCCTCGCACTCTTCTATATTTTGGGGTCTGAAAGGCCGAGTGGCAGACTAAAGCTTCGGCAAGGCAAGGCTGATGAAGGCTCTCTTCTCTACTCACTCCATCTCACATATAGCAGACGGGTTTCTGTAATCCACCTCAGCGCAACAGATGCACTGAGGACATTTTCGGAAATCACTCGTCGATTGAGATTTTGTGTGCTCCGATTTCGAAATAAGTTGAATAGTCGAAGTTAAGGTCATTGGAGGTTTCCGCTCAGATATTCTCCATGTGTGCGTGACTGCTCTTAATCGGTCCCCTTTTTCTCTTGCAGGTTTGGTCGGTGCAGAGAGGCTCTGAAGAGAAGATGCTGACCTGTATAGCTCGGTCCAAGCAACCCGGCGATGAGTCGGTCAGTCAACAAGAGACCGCTGATCCCACCGCCGCTGCCGGTTCTAAGAACCAGGCCGTCAAATCTCTCACTTCTCAGGTTAACTTTCCCCGTAAACCACTCGCTGTTTCTGGGCTCAATTACGCGATCGCACCGCCTGTTTGTGTGAATCCGACCTTTTTCGGCAGCTCAAGGACATGGCGCTGAAAGCATCGGGAGCGTACCGGCACTGCAGCCCGTGCACGGGTCCAGGGCCGCCGAGTCGGCTCAGGAACTCTGGCGAATCCGACGCGGACTCTGACCGGTTCCGATGGTCGTACAGGCGTCAGGGGAGCTCGAGCTCGGCGACCCCGAAGACGTGGGGGAAGGAAATGGAGGCGAGGCTGAAGGGGATATCGAGCGGCGAAGCCACGCCCAAGTCCCTGAGCGGGCGGCGGCCCGACCCTATCGTGTTCGTCGAGGAGAACGAGCCGAAGGAGTGGGTGGCCCAAGTCGAGCCCGGCGTTCTCATCACCTTCGTCTCGCTGCCACGTGGCGGTAACGACCTCAAACGGATCCGGTTCAGGTGCGTTTACTCCCCCAGTCCCCTTAAAATTTTCAGCCATACTCATACGCACACATCCTGTTGCAAGTAAAATTACGTTTGACTTGACTTTTCCCTCCTGTCCTTGTCCGGCTTTTTATATCTGCGAAAAAGAAACATTTACTCCATGACGATGGAGGTTGATTAGCCCAAGTAGTATTATTAGGTAGATGAAGGATGCACATACGGGAGAAAATATCCCAGTAACTAGCTAACATGACATTATCCCCGTTGAACATCGGTTAATATGTCGACTTGACATGGAGATGGTAGGTAACGAGGGCTAACAGCTTAGATGTGCGCCACATTGCCACCGCAGTTCATGTACCATTAAGTTCCATATACAGTTTTGATTATATAAGAAAGAGAGAGAGAGAGAAAAGTGGTACATAGTGCATACAGTGGACGGGGCAGTAAAGTAGAAGGCAAAGCAAATAAAACGATTCCTTTTACAATAAATAATTAATTAAAAGAAAGAAAATTATTATTTTCTCGTAGGATACAAAAATAGCTGCGGGGTTGCCTAAGACAAATACCTGGAAATCCTATTTTCTTTGTCCAACCTAAAATCAATTGTCGGTTAAGAAATAGCCGCACAATCTGGCCCTACCCATTCAGCTGATGAATTTCACCGGCAAATTCTTAATGCTGGATGGGTCCCTGTTGGCCGTGGATGGTGCAAAGTAGCTGTCCTAAAGTTTGTATTGATTATTGATATAATGAAGTTCCCTCTGAGTAGGTTGCTTTTACTTAGGAGGTTATGGACCTAACCAGAATTTTAAAAACAGGAAAATGTAAAATATCCGCTGACAATGTTGAAATCCGTAACCTTTTTTTTTTTTTTTCAATTTCATGCTTCGCTTGATCTCAGTTTTATCTTCTGTGTGAATATTGGTGGAGCTAATTTTTCTTCCCTCGATTCGAATGTTTAAAATCCCCTAATGGAATATGAAATTCATCGTAGGTGCGGGGTAAAAAAAAAAAACCAAAAACAGGTCCTTTCGATGTTAGATTTAGATTGGTGTCTGACCAAAGGTAGAGTGGAATATACGACGGGGACAGAATATGTTGACCTCTAGGCTTTCACTTTATTAAAGACATGTCTGTTATAACTTTTTAGGGGGTAACTTTGAAAGTGAGCAGCATGATCCCATGGTTTCTTCTTGGTCCTCGCACTCCAGAAAGAATCCGAACAAAATAATTGGATGGCTTCATGAGATTAAGCTAGCCCCCCTTCCTAGGCCTCTCCTTCTGTGGGCCGGGAGAAATCCGGGACCAAACTGGTGGGTCACCTTCACAGGATGCTGCTGCAAGTGGCGTAGTTCTTGATTGGATGTGGCTTGTGACATGATCCCTGTATTGCGGCATTTAAATAATTCAGTAAACCCTGAAGAATTATTTTGAAATTGGACCCAGAGAGAGAGAGAGAGGAGTGGTAAATGAGAAACCAAATTCTAAAATCCAGTGTGAAAAGGCTGCCGCACAGACCGCCATACCAGGGAAAGAATTTGGGGTTGAGGGTCCTACCGATCAGTATTTTTCACGCCTCCATAGAAAGCGATGATAAGAGATCCAAAAAGTGGATTTAATGGTGGCTTCTCGGTGGTGGGTGGGGACAAGTTTTTGTTGATTGTGCCGGGGAGGTCTTTCTCCACTTGGCTCAGTCATCGTGTCGGAGAAGCCCCCCGGCCCTTTCTTTTCAAAATTACTCCACGCCTGTTTCTCCTTTGGCTTTGTCCTGTCATGGCCTCTCTCTTCTTTTTTTTTTTTTGTCACCATGTCTGTGATGAGCTAGGATTGCATAACCCAATCAACGTATAAGAGACAGAAGGAAAGGGGGTGAGGGGGTGGGGGCGGAAGTTCATCTTCAACCATGTCAATGTTCAGCAAACAACAAAGGCAAGAGACTGTCTGGCCTCTGCTGAGTGCACATCCCGCTTCCTTTCTTCTCCCGTGGACCATGACCAAAAGAATGTAGAAAGAAAGAGATTGTGGAAGATGGGCCCCATGATATACTACTGATTCACATAAATACATGCACAAGAGGGGTCTAGGATTCCTTTTCCTTTGCTCCTTGTCAAAAGGAGGTGGAAGTGGATAACAGATGTATGAGCTTTTAACCGAAAGAAGTTTCTCAAGGAAGGCTCCTTGACATAATGATTTCATTTGAAGCTCACTGACCAAGGCATGCGGATCTAATCTATTATCGTCCTGTGGAGCTCCATTTTTCATGGACTAGTTTGTCTGAACGAATGATGCTCCTGGGGGACCCCTTATTGACTTTTACCCGAGAAGTCAGGAAATTATTAGGTCCAGATATGTCTATACATACATATATATATATATGTATATTTGTAATTGAATTTGGCCCCACCCGTATTTTATAATAAAACATGGGTGCATACTGCAAGATCAGATTTTCATCTCTGCGGAGCTTTAAATATATATATATATATATATGATATTCAAGCAAAAAATATATATAGATATGCTGACTTAATCGATAAAGGTAATCCCCTGGTTTGTATCAGCTTCAGTGGCCTGTGACCTTTGACCACAGTTCTGAAAGAGGGTGTTAGAATAACTGTTGAGGACTACGAGATAATGTCCTGACCGATGGGAAAATGATTAGCTGTATGACATCGATGCATCTACATCAGCCACATTATGTTTGTTTGGGCATCAAGTGCCTCTCAAGATAGTTGCATTCCATCAACATTTTTCTCCTTTCCTTTATCACGATCCATATCCATGCCATTCTCCATGTAGGACGGTTCACACGTCATGTTATCAGTAGGAGGAAAAGGCCACGGAGTTATATTAACGAGAATCCATAGCTACTCTAAACTTCGCATGATGCATGTCTTGTTTTCCTCTTCACCTGTGCCACTTCCGTCTAGGACATCTGACTCCAATTTTATTCTTCCTTTACCAGTCGAGATATGTTCAACAAGTATCAGGCTCAAAGGTGGTGGACAGAGAACTATGACAGAATTATGGAACTTTACAATGTCCAAAGGCTCAACCGCCAAGCCTTCCCCCTTCCAACGCCACCAAGATTTGAGGATGAGGTAATCAAGGTGAACTTCAGTTTCTGCCCTTGAAGCTTGGTGATAGACCGATTCATTTTTGCACCGAATCAAAAGATGATGGCAGAATCATAAGGAAGGCATTGGCCCTCTGTTCAAAATACAATTTAAAAATGGATATGGAGAACTTGAAAATAGACGGCTGATCGTTACTTCTGCATTCTCACAACGATATGGCATGCATTGTGTTCTAATTATTGAACCGTTTCTTTCTGTTTCCTGATTCCGCCCATTCATTCAGCTGTTACTAACTAGTCTTCCGTGTGTCTGTTCCATTAATTTGTATCATTTTTGTTATCGGGGTGTTGCCTTAAGTATCAAATTTCTATGTCTCTACATGTTTCTCAGAGGAAAATAGAGTTGCTCCGGTCTAGTGAATGCTGTCAACAACTCGACACAAATAATTCACTGCTTATGTGATAATTCTTTCAGTTTTCTCCATCTTTGGTTTTTTGAGGACTGGAGTACTTTGCGAAAATAGTGTTGATATATGCCTTATAATATAAACGTAG
Source organism: Sonneratia caseolaris (assembly GCA_900006705.1). NCBI lineage: Eukaryota > Viridiplantae > Streptophyta > Magnoliopsida > Myrtales > Lythraceae > Sonneratia > Sonneratia caseolaris. The sequence continues at coordinate 1,577,822 of CXYZ01012187.1, forward strand.
TCAGGATCTTAAGCAAATACAAGTTCTTTAAGGATGGATGGAAGTGCAGTGTTATAACGACTGCAGATCAACAGTATACCTTTCGCATATTTGGTATGGGTTTTCTCTCTAGGAAGTAATGTTTCAATTCTTGATGTTATCGTTATGTTTGGTGAGACATTGAATCGGTTATATATCAAAGCATAAACTCCATGTGGAAACATTCGGATTCCTAGCCGTGCTTTACCGTTACTCTTTTCAATTTCATTTTGCAGAACTCGAAACTTGAATCTGTGCATGACAGCCCTGCAACCCCGCCTCTTAACCGGGAGCGTCTGCCTCGAAATCTGCACCGTCCATTAGCCGGTATGACTATGGGCTACTCATCCTCAGACTCGCTGGATCACCCACCAGGTCAGGCCCGCCAGTACCGGGACTCGACAGGTGTCACCTCAACTCCGAAGCTCTCAAGCATAAGCGGGGCCAAGACAGAGACATCTTCAATAGCCGCATCTATGAGGAGCAGCTCATCGAGGGATGCAGATAGGTCCGGAGAGCTCTCCATCAGCAACGCCAGCGACCTTGAGAATGAATGGGTCGAACAGGATGAGCCTGGGGTTTATATCACCATCAGAGCACTGCCAGGCGGCAAAAGAGAGCTCAGAAGAGTCAGGTTCAGGTAAGTTTTCTGCTTCGACCAACCTCTTTATCATCTCAATATTGAATTGGTATGAACTAGGAAATGCACAGACATTTACGGTGAGACCATAAAGCCAGCCCCCCATTAAGGTCCATATAGAAATGCAAGATGTGGAGAATTTAGTGGCTCAATGTGTGCCCAAAAGCCGAACCATATATTCTGTCCCTGAACTGGATCAGCTAAGTGAACTATGGGCTAGAGAAAATTTGCTCCTAGAACCTTTTCTCTTTAGCCGAATGAGCCCATCAGCTGTGGAATCCTTAGAGGCCCATCAACTTTCCCTTTTGCAATCAAGATTAGATGATTTGCCTCTCATATTAGCAAGTTTCCATCATGGCATACTTCTGGTGAACATCGAGGAGTATTAGATTCAAATATGGTTGGACCAAGGGAAATATAAGGATTAAAGGAAAAGGTTTTTAAGTACATCAAAATTTTCTTGAGTTTGCAGGTTGAAATGTAACACTTGTTTTATTTGGGAGTAATTAAATTAGTCGTAAATTTTGGTAATTTTTTTTTATAAAGTTAGTTAAACCCATAGTGTAAAATTTATTATGGTTTGATATTACAACCAATATTTCATCTAGCGAAACACATCCTCGGCGACAAAGTTGAGGAAGTTAATTAGTTGTTCCGCGAGTCTGCCTGGGACCTAAGTATATCTATCCGTGCGTAGGCTTTTTGTCGGTGTGGAATCACGTGATAAATCGCCGGCAGAATCATTTCATCGTAGAGTGAGTGAATGGGGGGACAAGGAAGGGGACAGAGGATCTGAGATCCACACATCATCAAGGGAGGGGGTGTGTGTGTGTGTGACAGTGGGGGGTCTTTATTAGGCAGAGCAACGAGCGTACGTGAGAAGACATCCCGAACTTGTAGAGACACAATGATAGTGGGGGACACCATTAGCAGCAACGCGCATAAGCTTAACCTCGAGAGACCACTTCCTATGGTCGATGGCCGCTGAGATTGAATCCATTGTCTGCTGTCTTTGTCGGTACTTGGTAGTGTAGTTTCTTGCCTAATGTGCCAGTCACAGTGTACGGTTAAGTTAACAATTTGACTTAGCTTTGGAAAAGAATTGAAACCTTCGCCCACTCGATATATATATATATTTTTTATGTGATTTGCTTTGAGAATGCTCCTCTGATCTGGCTGATGACTCCTTGACTGATTTACTCTTATGGCTTCGTGGTGAGGGGGATGCAGCCGAGAAAGATTTGGGGAGATGCACGCGAGACTCTGGTGGGAGGAAAACCGAGCGAGGATACATGAACAGTACTTGTGAAAGATGGGTCGGATCGCTCTCTGCCGAAGAGACTCTGCTGGCCGGTTTCCTTCTCGGGTTTTCGAAGGCTATCCCTCGAGAAAATTTTCCGTTAATTTATATATATAATATCATCATCACCATACTCGTTTAAACCTCCTCTTATCGGTGTATATGTTTTTTGGGGGGAAAAAAGGGTTTCTGGAGGTGCCACTCGCACCTCCCAAGTCAGGCATGGCATTGGTATATCTCTGTGAGGCTTTTTCAGACACCTTTGAAAGTCATCAGTGAAATTTTCTTCTCTCTCTGTCTCTCTATATATTTTTTTTCTTTCCTTCCCTCGGTGGTCTATGAGATATTATCGAATCACTTGTACATAACGTTTTCGTTCTTAACTTTGGGATACTTGGGCAGATAGCAGCCGTGCCGGTGACTATCATCTACATCTAGACCAAAAAAAAAAAAAGGCCTATTTTAATTCTGAAAAAAAGGAAAAAAATATGATTTTGTGAAGTTATAAGTGTTTCAATTTTGAATATTATTCTTTTTAATTATTTATTTATGATATTTATGAGTTAAATGATATAGAATATAATGTAATAAAAATTAAAATTAAAATTTTTAATAATTAGATGGACAATAATAATATTTCATCAAAATTCTTTTTTTTTCTTACTGTACCTTTTAATCCATGATGAGTCCACGTCCCCGGAGCTCGCTACCTACCTTTATAATATCGAGGAAAGCCCTCAATTTTAATTATATATATATATATATATATAAAATGAAGAGCTAATTTCCAAGGTTTTCCGTGGATGGTTGCTATTAATCGCTGGCAGAGGATGCTCGCTAACCCCGAATCCCAACAAAATTTATTTATTTAAGATTAATTTTGAATATGAAATTGGAGATCGGGCCTCGATGGCGGACAGCTGCATCCGCCCTTGATTTTGTCGTTGCGGTTGTTGTTGTTGTATAATTTCGGTCAGGCGGTCCGTACTGCAAGGAATTAACTTAGCATATGTTACATTAGCCACGCCACGCCACGCCAAACTAACTGAATATGATATCATCCCTTTATAATAACATACAGGTAGCCGTGCTTGCAGATCCTGCGAAATCCCGGCGTTGCCCTTCTCGTGTCGTGCTCACGCTTGCCGCATCTATACGGTCCGTGTAAAACGATCACCAACCCGCAACCTACCATTAAAAACTGTCGATCATGCATGTGCACAATTGACACGTTTTATACTATACTATAATAATAACAATAATAATCGATTAAAGTATTTGACGTACGGGGATGATAATGTGATTATCACAATAAAATTAACGTTATACATAGTTAAATATGTGACTATTTTCAATACGTATTTAAATATGTTTAATTAGATAAAATTGATAGTATCTCACCGAGTTATAAATGCCATAGTTTTAAAAACCAGATCGGGCCGGCCGATTCATCCTGCTCAACCGGGAACTGGCAACTCACCCGGTCCGGTTCTAGAGTTAACTAATTTGTAATTAAAATGCGGTCAACTCCAATTGAACTGGCCGGTTCCCGGTGCAACAATCAAACCCGAGTGAACCGGTGAAAAATTTGATCGACTTAATTTTTTTTAAAAAAATATATATTGTAATTTGCTTATTTTATCTTATTATACTTATATTTACATTTTATATTAAACTGACGGTTAATATAATGGTCATATCATGAATATTTGTTATAAACCATTGTTAACTTATGGTATTATGATAATTTATTTGTAATATTAATATTATTTATTAAATACGCAGTTCGACCAATTGAACCTCGGTCCAACTCATAAACCCATACCTCGACTGATTTCCGGTCCGATCCGATTTTAAAATCTATGATACTGGCTCACTGTGACTCAACAAGACCGTATATGACTCCATGTTGTATTAAAAATTATCGGTCGTACTCCTAGCCAGTTAAAATATGGAATGCCCGTAAATCTATATATATATATATATATATATATGCAGCTTAAAATGTGCACACAAATCAACTTGATCGGATGAGAGTTGCCCGTTAAGCGCATGGACCGCGGATTACATCCTTATCCCAAGATTTGCTCCTATTTTCAGGGGCATTATGTATGATCATATCTTATAATGATCCCTCAATGCAGCTCAGTCGTCACAATTTCACATTGAGTACGATTTACCGGCAACCATTTTTTTAATTTGCACCGTGCAGTATTTCCAAGTCAGTCGAAACGCATCTCGAGAATGGTATGTGGTTGGACTGAGATTGTTGGAAAGATTATCATTGACTCTCCAAACATGAGATTCGATTATTCGATTACTCATTTTGGGGTTTAGTGACGGAAACACTAATCAAATCCCATTTGAGGGTTATCCAACAACCACACGAGGTGGAGGCAAGGATTAAGACTCCCATGCCACATAGAATATGGTATTATTGCTTAAATTCCTCTCCAACTCTTAAATTATGTGTGTAAGCATTTATATAAGCAGCAGATTATATACATTCACGGGTAAGTCCATGCCATTGCGTACTCTATACACTAATCACATCCAATAATAATATTAAGCCCTCCCTCTAATCATATGCACGATTAAAGCATGCTCATTGCTTACCCGAAAAGGAAAGCATGCTCATTGCTTACCAAAGGGTCTAATTTTTCCTATTGAACCGATAAGAAGTGAACACCGAAGCAGTATATTGCCCATAGTTTTTAAAACCGGACTAGGCCGGAAACCGGTCAAGGTATGGGTTCATGGGTTCATGGGTCGGACCGGGGGTTTAATGGGTTGAACCGCATGTTTAATAAATAATATTAATAATATAATATTTCAATAAATTG
>CXYZ01012187.1:1590673-1609472 GCA_900006705.1 Sonneratia caseolaris
TTTATTAATCTAGCTGATTCAATCAGAACTGACTATATTTACAATGCAATTAAGTTAATTTTAAAAATCGAATGGATGAGTAGACAGTTTTTACTTAAAGCGGACAATTTATTTCAATCTTAAAAATTATGGTAATATATGCGCATATATGAAGTTTTAAAAATCTTTAAAAAATACGGACAATTTTAAAGTTGTGTAGATGTATTTTTTCTTAATTTTTAATTATATTACATGTGAATAGTAAATCCTTTTCTTTACGTTTTTATTATTTTATATCTTATTATTGTAGTATTAAGTTTTCTTGATAATTCAGTACACACTCACGCAGGCCCATGGTCTTATTCATAGTCGATCTTACCAATGCTGATGGCTAAGTCCATGGGCAACTTGGGCTCCAGTTACTTGGGCTTTATGCACAACATTTCACTTTAGTGACAGGATTGTGGTGAGAGTCAATGACCTACCTACCACACTGAAGCAATCCTAGGACTAGAGTGGAGATGCATAGACCAGACCAAGGATGTGCTAACATTTGCTCCTTTTCCAGGTGACGACAATTTCCCCTGAACATGTTGCTCACGCCAATGATTCAGATGAGAATAACAAGGATAATTATCAAAGACAAGATTATAGTTATAGAGGAGTCCTCAACAATATTCATCCAAAAAAGGCCAAAACTTGGGAGAATCAAATCACATCATAAGAAGATACTAATGAAAGACTTCCACGAGCAACACTGGATAAAACCACTAAAAGAAAAATGGAAATCGCATTGTAAGTCCAATAGAGTCACGTACGGATGGATGTCTACTACCCAAAACGCAAATTCTTCAGGCCACGGGAACGGCAACATTGATATCAGCTGCTGTGACTATTAGTGGAGCCACGTATTCTTCCTCTTCCTTTGGAGGATGGATCGTGACAAGATCAGGGAGTGGTGTTTTAGGACCCTGTTTGCCCTTGGGGTCCCAGTCAAGCATTATCTTGACTTTGATTCCGAGCACTCCCTGTTGAGAAAATATTTCACAGATTATATGAGCCTTAAGAAGCCTATGGGCAAACTATGTATATCTCTACTATCCGAAACTACACATTTCCTAGGTTTAAAATGTCCAGAGTTTCTCTTTCTTTCAATTCTTTTTTTGACGAAGATGCACATGAACTTTCAAAACATAAACATCTGCTGAAAAAGCATCTAATTATGATAGAAAAGAGAACAGAAACGGACCATTTCAGTCCAGCATACAGAAAATGAATGCCATTTAATATTTATTGATAGAATGCAGGGTATGAAATTTAGAAACAACCAGTACCTGTCTCAAGAGAACATGTCTCACTGCAGAGTCAATGTACTCATTCACAGGCTGACCAGAAGAAATCATGTAACCGTCCTTGAACTTCATGGATTTGGCACGTTGAGCCCTCAGCTTCCCACTGACAATTACCTGTATAAACATAAGATCTTTAATGCAAATCAGATACCTAATTTCAAAGCAGAGACGAGTCATTTAACAAGAAAATAACTATTACAACTCAACAAACCTCGCAACCCTTAGCACCACTTTCCATAACAAATCTCAGCACACCATAGCATGCCCTGGAAGAAGAAGGCCAACAATGGAAGCTTTAGCCATCAAATTTGTAACAACGGACAGAGATTCAAGATTTCATGTCAAGGCAAAAAGGGACAAAGCATTCATAAGAGAGAGTTAAATGTTCAAGAAAATTATGATTGATATGGCAAATTCTAAGCACTATACATGATTGCAGCAGGTACAAACAAGCTTAAATAGGCATTATTAGTTTACTTATCTTCCTGACACAAACTAGGTGCTGGGATGATGTATTTCCTGAGATGACATATTGGACAGAAAAAGCATCCAGACAATCAACTTATTTACATATACAATTGAAACTGTGCAAGCGTAGGAACACTGGAAAATTTCCAGGATGTTTCGATTTCAATGTTACTGCATGAAAATGGAACTCTCTCGTGAGGATACTGTATGAAGGATCATATCAATTTTGTCATCTTCCAACACAGAAATAGTAGAGCAAAGAACCATATTGTTTTGTAGATGACATAATAAACATTTCGCTTCATTGATGACACCCTCTTTCAAAGTAAAGAAAAAATGAAAACATTACATGACACAAAGGTTTGATGGAAATTCAATTAAATATTTGTAAATTCAGAAGATAACAAGTGCAAACAAAGAGATTATCGAACAAAAATCAACAAATATCCACCTGCGAACAGCAAGGCCACCAAGCAACTTGTAGCGTAGGGACTCAGCCTGGGCAATGGCACAGAGCCCTCTGTTGTTGACCTTCTCAGCATACAACTCCACGCCATTCTCTGGGAATTTGAATCTTTTCTGCACAACAGATGTCAGCTCCCTGATCCTCCTCCCTTTTTCTCCTGAAATTCAATAAATGAACCATCAGAAACAACATAGTTGATTCTTCAGCCCACCCTCGATTGCATCATAATATGCACTTCTCATTCCCTACTAACCCTTCAAATTAAAATTCATAATGCGTAGTTAAGTACTAAATTGCAAGGGATACAGTAGCATCCACAAATGATAATATCAGAAAAGACTTAGCAAGTTAATCCTTCTCGATAAGTGAATGCCATTAATCAAGCGTTGGTTTCACAGAAAGTTATATTTCTGCTTGGTACGTTGATTGCAATATGGTTTTATCACTGATAAGCTTGACACCAGCACGAGTGATCATCTAGAAAATCATTTTTCCCCTTTCATTTTGATTGCAAATTATAGTCGCAATGACAGTGCTACTAAGAAAAAAGGAAAAAATATCACATGGCAATTTGGTGCGCACGGGCACTCTACCAGTCCTCGAACGGAAAGAGCATAGGGGATCGTGGAAAACTAACCGAGAACGTTCTGGGTGCGGGTGGCTCGGATGATGATCTCGGTGCGCATGGGAGTGACCCTGACCTCGACGCCGGAGTATCCATCCTCCGCGAGCTCTCTGGTGAGCACCTCGTTGAGCTCGGCGTAGAAGACGCCATCGGCTACGAACTTCCTCTTCTTGCTGATCTGAGTAGCGGTTGCCATTTCTTGGATGGGGAGCTTGCTTGCTGCCGCGGCACCGAGATCTGATCCGGAATCGGAAGCAGGCGGTGGCGGTAGGGACTTTCTGTGAAAACCCTAGCGAAGCACTAAATGAGGGTTTTGGGGGTGCGGAGAGATGGTTATATACAATCTGATTCCCAGTGATCGGACGGCTACAGCGGAGAGAGAAATGAGTGGGACCGAATCGCCAAGTCAGCAGCTAGTCCCGACTCCGAGTAACGGCTTCCACCCCGTCAGGTTTACATGGGCTTGGTCTAAACGAGCCCGCTCCTATGGCCCTAGTACTCTTGGGCCGGGCCGTCAGGACTCTTGGATTACCTGTGGGCCCCGCATGAGAAAACCTAAACTACCCTTGTTGTGCTTTTCTGCCTATTTGTCCACTGCCCCCTGCTGCCTGTCACGCGACAACAATGAAGGAAAAGGGAGGGTGCTTTTGTAAAATCATACCTACTCCTCCAACAATTTAAAAAATAATTTGACGAGGACAATAATTTCAAATTACATTACATCTAACCCTAAAAATATATATATATATATAATTTCTCATGTAATTTAACTTTATATTGTAATTCAACCGTACAATGAACCAAATGCCCCCTTCACTTTGCAGGGAAAGTGGGCATTTTACGGCCCATTTTGCAGTCTTCGGACACAAAACAGTCGGCCCATTTACTTTCCGGGCCCGGTCACTTTGCCCACATTTTTTTAACTTAAAAATATGAGGTTCCAAATTCCTCATAGGAGTGAGGGTGCTGGCCTTGTCACTGAATGAGGGGCGGTTTTTTTTTTTTTTTGGAAATTTATGTTCCTCTCTCAGTCACATCAAATTTTATATCGAGCTGCGAAAGGGAGCTCGAGTATGGCAGGAGTATGTGTACTCATCCGAGATAATACAGGAAGATGGTTAGGTGGATTTATGCATAATATCAGAGTATCTATATCAATTGGAGCCAAACTTTGAGTTGTGAAGTTAAGTTTTGAGTTTGCCTGATAAACGGAATCCTGAATGCTGGCTCTTGAAGGTAGTGCTCAAATCTATATGGACAGAACAAGTGGATTTCAGGTTGCATTAAAAAATTCTCTTAGATATTCGACGGATTTTGGATTAAAATTTACTAATGAATTTAATGCACACCTGTCACGAAGGAAATGTTTGTGCAGATTAGTTTGCGAATGAAATGATTTATCACATAATAAGTTTTTACTAGTTAGACGTTCCCGTTCGGAGTGACAATCTTTATTATTTAGTGATATTATAGGGGTTGCGATACCTCATCTTCGTTTCATGTAACCCGCTAACAATACTTCGAACAAAATGCTCTCCAACTATGAAGTAGTAAAATTATTAATATCCATCCTAATCTCTCCTTATTTTCCTCCTTTTAAAAAGAATAAATACAAGAAGAAGATGAAGAATGACAGAGGATTATGGAGGGATTAGTCAACCCTTTAAATCACTTCATATCACTATTTGGAGCTAAGACATGCAGCCAGGGGTGGATTGAAGTGGAGCACAGGGAGATGATCATCCCATGAATTCGAGAAAATAAATGGAATATTATAAAAATTTTATCTAAATTTAATTATATTTTATTAAATTATCTTAATTTTACTTCTAGATTTAATCTGGTGCACTTATATCAAAATTTTGCCCTCTTGAACTAAAGTTCTGGATGTAATGAACCTGATATCGGTATGTTTGATGCCGATTTAATCAAGGAATATATTCTATTGAGCATATCCAATATTTTCTTTCTTTATTTTTTTTTTTACTTTATAGCCTCTTGTGCTGGTGATATTAGTGGTTAGTGGTTGTGCTCTAGCTGTTTAATGACATCGGATACTGCGAAACCTAGGCATTGCATGCGGCAAAGCCAGAATTCCACAAAGAAGGAATTTATGTGTCTTAAAAGAAATAAAGATATATAAAGATAAAGAAATGCATTTTTATCCTCGTTTTATTATTAAAAATAAATTATTATTTATTAAATTTATATAATAATAATATTAAATATATTAATTTTCATTTATTAAGTTATACTTAAGTCATAGAAAAAAAGGATTAAAAAAAAACGGAGCACCAGGTAGAGTTTAAGAAACCGACCGATGATTATAAGCCTTGACACCCCCGAGAACACGACAAGGGTGGTGGAACTCAACTTCCCCCTTCCCCGTGTTTTATCTCTTCCTTGCCCACCAAACTCTATAAAATATTACACGAAATTGATCGATTTCTCGGTCTTTCATAAGTTTGCTTTCTATCTCAAGAAAGTTACCCGATCGATGATTCCAATGGAGACATGCTGCAGCTACTGAATGTGTGTAGTGGCTGGCCGGTCCATCATGATGAATGGAGGGGTTCTCTGATTCCATGGGAGGTGGGGAGCCAAACCCACTTAGGATTTGATTTCAGCGAGATGGTTGTTTTCTGGGCACTTACGGTGTCTGTTAGATCACGGTTATGTGTCCCAATAGGCCTATATATGTCTAGCTAGCATTTCGAATCACTGTGCTTGGATTTACTCTTCTTTGTCCCTTCTGCGCTCTACCAACCAACTGTATGATTCCGTGGATGACATGGTCCAGGGGGCGTGCTTGATTGTCCTCTCGACCACTTTCCACTGGGGCTCCTACATCACAAATCTCCCCAGTCATATGCGACAAGATCCATAGTTGGCATGAAATACTATCACATGGAACCCTGCATGAACATCCATTCTTTCTACTAAAGCTAGTACTTCTTGATATGTCTTCAATACGGTCATGAGAATCTCGGGTGTCAAAACTTGAGTAGAATACATTTTTGGAAGTTTGCAATAATCTGATTAAGGAGCAGAATTATTAAGAGAGAGAGAGAGAGAGAGAGAGAGAGAGAGAATGGACTGATGTTCTTGTACGAGATTCTGTGCTTGTGGTGGTGGACTGTGATGGGGGGTGGGAATAGAGTGCCAGAAACGACCATCGAAAAGCTGCTCTCTTTTTTTCCCACCCGGCAGTTTCAGAGCATCATTTCTGCTTCATTTTCAAGTGTAGTGCAAAGCAATCAGGCACGAGGAAATGAGGCAAATTGAGACTAAACACCCCAACAGCAGAGGAGTCGCTGCAAGGAAAAGGACCTCACCATCATGCCTACCTTGATATCTAAAAGCCGTGTTTATAAATGTTGTTTATATATAGCAATAGTTCTCATATCGTTGAGATGCACTTAACCATAATTCCAAAGGAATCGGGCATAGCTGCCTCTGCCTCGGATTTTGTCTCACCACTGTCGTCCCCGGTGTTTCAAAATTATCGACAAAGATAACGTAGAAACGAGGACAGGAACAAGGAATTTGAATCTGATCTTACAGGGACGCATTAATATGGATGATAACTGATTCCAATTAGATCCACTTCAGCTACAAAGAGTCACACTACACGTTTCAAGGACCAAGAAGAGAAAAGGGTGAATTATCTAGACACAGTCATTATTCTTCCTCTAAGGTGCCCAAACCCAATGACGATCTCGAGATGAATTGCTGAAGGGCCTCCACGTTCGGCTCGTCTCGGTTCCAATCCCTTCCTCTACACCGGCCTAATCCTCTTGTGACCACCCGCTTTGCTGTCGGGCTTATTACTATTAGAGTCACCCTCGGAGGAGGAGGCTTCCATGGTCTTGGTGAAGTTGCTGGACAGGTCCCCGTAGAGGTCCACGACCTTCCTGATGTTGTTGTTGAGCTCTCTGATGAGGCCCACGTTCCTCGTCAGGCTGTCGGGGACCCGGCTCTCATGATTCTGATTGATCTCATTAATGAGGAGCCGGTTCTGATCGAGGATGTGCTGCACTTGCACGAAGCTCTTCTGGAACGTCTGCAGGACCTTGCCGTCCATCTGGGCAGCGCCACCATTCCCCATACTGGAGAACGCATCCCCCTCCATTGCTTTTCGTTCTCGTCGAGCAGCCTTTCCTCTCGGAGTCGAGGTGTGAAGGGAGAAGCGATTCAGCTAGTTCATCCTCGCCGATCAAGGCCTGCCTGCAACCAACAGATACTGAATCGATTCAGTTGAAGAAAGACGTCATAGTTGGCTGAGTCTTTTTCCTCGAAAGTCATCTAATGTACAATCCAAACTACATTTGTGTTTTTTTTCTTTAGCGACAAATAATTCTGTTTTCACAGCAATTGAGAGAAGAAACTGCAGAAACTTCTGAAGTCAAAGCCCTTCATAATCTGAAAATCCAGGTGAGTAGTACTCGCATTTTGTTTGGTAAAGGAGGCAAAGATAAAGACAATAATATAATACAACACGGGCATGATCGAGGCGAGTCAAGATACTCAAGGGAACCCCGAGAATTGATTACGGAAGGAAGGACTATTGTTAGGCAATTGTTGTTATCAGTTAATATCGGTAGGAAGCATTATGTGGGTCTTATGACGACAGCCCACGATCAGCACATCGGCTTTTATCCGATAATTAAGTAATTATGATATGAAATCTTCTCCGACGGGCTGAATCGTGGAAGCAGGATAACTAAGAGGAGCTGTTCTTCGTGTTCTCGGTGTTTTCAAGAAAGAAAGGAGAGTTCCGGTTAGAGGATCAGATCATGGGCATCGATTATTTCTCCCCTTTTTTTAGCTTATTTATGATGAGATGTGAAAAAGCAGATCCCATGTTCCATAAAAGGAAGCTTTTTTCAATTGTACACAGAAAAAACCCACTTCACGCCCACCCTTCTCAGAGAAGAATCTTAAAGACGGAACTAAAAAGATGGAACCCCGGAAAAAAGAAGAAAAAACAAAGTCGATATTTCAGAAGGCAATGATTATCGATCTTCACAGCTGAAGAAACAGAACAGCAAACAGCAATCAATTCAAAACCAATACTGAAAAGGGGTTTCCTGACATCAAATAAAAGAAAAAAAAAACTGCCTATTTCAAATATCGATCTTTTATTTTTATTTTTTGAATTCTGGAATTTTATACAGCAGAGAAATCGAAAGTGGTTCGGACCCAGATGCCGAATCTTGGGTCTTTGGACCAAGGAGATGAAATTCAGTCAAATATCTTTGGTAAAAGAGACACCAAATCCTGCTACTGCTCGCAGTCAGATAGTACCCAGAAAGAGCTTTTCAGAACAATTTCAAGAACAAGCTCCAGAACTCGGACAGGACAAGAGGAGAAGAACAACTCTCGACGATGAGCCCCTGATTTTTCTTCTTCGGCCACCATCGTATAAAAGATGATATATATATATATATATATATAAAAGGATCTTTCCTCTTCCTTATATTTGGAGAAAGTGGGCGTACCTTGAAAATCTGGAACATTGCGTTGAAGAGAGAGAGAGAGAGTGGGGTGCGAGCTAGAGAGAATCCGGGATAGAAGAAGACACACGGAGAGGGAGAGAGAGAGAGCGAGAGATGACGACTGAATCGAATCTCGGAGGCAAGAGAGGCCTCCTCCTATGAATTCAGAGCTGATTTTAGAGAGAGAGAGAGAGAGAGAGAGAGAGGGGAGGAGAGAGTCAGATGGGAAGAGTCTTAGAGAGAGAGAGAGTGTGTGTAGATTTGACAGTCATACTCGGACCCATCTTCTGTGTCTAAGTATTTTTAGCTCTATCCGGATCTAATTACTTTCATTTGTCTTTTATTTATTTACTTATTTATTTATTTTTATAATACTTCCGACCTATCATATTTTTTCCCCATGTAAAATTACGTCAACGTCCCCTCCTCCCCTTGCTTCCTTGTAACCACTCTCACGAAAAAAAAAAACGATTCCAAGATAATCTTATGCTAATCACTTTTATTATAACTAATAATACAAGTCATTATTATTATTATTAGTGTTAATAGTCTTATCACTATTTGTGCCGTATGGGGGAACGAGCCAGCCATGGTCACGTAACCTTAACATGTAATATTTTGGGTGGGGTCTAAAATATATACTAAAAGAAATTAAAGAGCATAATATTCATAAGAGAGAGACAATAGCAGATTGTGGAAATGGAGAGTACGAAGAGTGTAAATAATGATAATAAAATATATAATCATTTTATTATTAGTTTAGAGTAGTGTTATTAGACTAAAATTTATTTCTTTTAGTATAAAAATGAATTAGGTTTTTGGTGAGTACACGCATCTCTGATCATATCGAAGGAGGCCCAAAATACCCGATCGAAGGATGACCCGTTCTAGCTGGCTTCGATCTTAACCGAGGACAGAAAGTGCATAGCACCAACTTAGAGTCGACCCAAAGAAAGAGCTTGCAGGACCCTAGAATCCATATGTTGTCTCCGAGAGACCTACTTAGATCGGTATTCTTGCACCAGTCAGCTCTAGATTCTCTGTTTCAGTTGTCCTGTCGATATCGACTATCCTTGCAGGGTGAGGGGAAAAAAAATAAAGAGGATATTAAATTGGGGAAAATACAAGTGGGAATTAAGCATATGTTGCTGCAAGATATAATGGACCACATTTCATGGTTTTATACTATGATAATATTATATGACATACGGTGTAAGTCATTCATTAATCAAACCCAACTATCACCCCCACACACCAAAACAAAAACAAAAACAAAAAAAAGAGATGTAGTTATCTGTCTATTCACATGAAGTATAGAATTGATTGGCATAAGTATAATATTTGATGATCTTGACTACTTATCCCGAGGAGCTGGCACGCATGTACAGAGCTCAATCGACTCCGATGACAAAAGACAAGACATGCACTCGGTGGATAAGTAAGAGCTCATCCCGGAGTACATATCCAGTGAAAGTGAAATCCCTCTCCTTAATTTAATGTCTCTGCGCATTGCGCTATCGGGCAATGCGCATAATCTTCTCGAAAAGCAAAGACAGGGAATCTCAACTTGGATCTTAGGGAGGAGGACTGGGGATCTAATTATACTTGTATATTAAAACTCGGAATCCAACAATTTCGCCAAAAAAAGAAAGGAAAAATCATTCGGCCCGAACCATCTTCACTCACGCCTGGCGCTTGAACCCGGTGGCGGGCGTAGCATCGGTGTTTGTCTCTTGCAAAGTGTTTTAGGGTTTTTCTTTCTTTCTTTCTTTCTTTCTTTCTTTTTTTTACATGTACTATGAAAGGAGGACATTTTCGAGGAGGTGGACCACATGGTGATCAGATCGAGAGCTGGACGTCTGGCAGTGGAAGTGAATACAGCACATGCCTTTGCTAAGGATTGGTGCGCCGGGCTAATCGAATAAGGTCAATCCTCGACCAGACAGACCTGATCTAATTTTCATTGGCTGGCTCCGTCAGCCGCGGTTTCAATTGACATCTGCACAACTGTACAAGAATATCCCAGAAACCATGCAGGTAGAAACAAACATGTACGGATACATCAACTGGGGGAAGCATTACACGGTTGAATCACCGGATCATTCACCAAACACAATCACTCGTTCGTATCAGCATATTACTTGGATCCGTAATTTAATTTCGGTGGATCTCGATCAGGCGGGGGGCGGGGCATAAGGGAGGTGGTGGGGCTGACAATTGATAGGGGGAGAGAAACGGCGAAGACGATGAGTGATGCTTTTTTCTTTGTGGGTGTCGGTCTTGGTCAACTGGATCGAAGCGTATTTTTCTTGCTTATGCTTTATAATAAAATAAGAGTATTGGAGCATTGAATTTAATTAAAGAATATGACCAATCATTTCGCTTTCTTGTAATAAATTAATTTGTTGTTTAATTGTTAGTCCTGGTTTAGTAGTTTAATCGAATCAATGGAGGTCTCCATCCGGTGTACTTGGCGCACGGTTGCCACGTTGGCGATCCGCCTGACCCCCCCGTATACCATCGTTGGCGGAAAATATTCGACCATCAAGTTATGGTAAAAGTTTATCTTGATATGAATTTTTTCCGTTCCTAATATCTAAACTCGATGATGTAGTTATGGAAAAAAGGGGTCTGAATTAACTTAACTAATCGTTAGTTGTGTTCATCGAGTTTCATCGTGGAGATAACCAATGCGATGATCTGTAGGGATTTGGCTGGTACGGGCTACTATCGTGAAATGACACCTTTGACCCTAGCCCCAGTGAAGATTGACGATCCCATCCCTCCCGGACTCCCCAATTATTATTATTATTATTTTCTCACTTTCGGAACTGGTTCCCCGGCCCAAGATTGGATCCGTTTTGCCCGCGCTTTCTCGTTAGTCATCATGAGATCCAAATAAAGCCCAAATCATGTGGGGGGCTTCTTCTAGTAGGGCACCGATCTCATACATGTCTGCGTTATCGGGATCCAACTGCTACTGCGAGGGACTCTTTGATTTTTCGTTCGAGGATATCTCTTTACGCATTGCTGCAAAACATGTCATCATCAATGGGTTAAAGCCCGCAAGTGCCTGAAAAATGTCAATTGAAGTGGAATCCAGTCCAGTAAACAATTCAATCTAGGAAGAAACGGGATGACCCAACAAAATGGGTATCCAGGAGGAACGCCGAGACCAAGTGTGCCTCAGAAATGGAGGAGTGCAATCACGAGCATCAGATGCATCTCTCCTCCTCCCAAATTTCCTTTGCTGTTACTCATCACCATCGCCATCGATCAGCTCGGGCTGAATTGCTAGCCCATTGGCCTGGCTTCTTTGGTTCATTAGTCTGTGTACAGTTTTCTGGCCATCATTCCATAGACAAGTCCTTGGCGGCACGATTAAGCCTTGGTCTGTTGGTGCGACGAGTGGTTGTGATGGTATACTCTGTGTATTTTTTGCTCGATCGGGTCTCACAATTCCATCTGACCGACCTCGGGCAGTTGGATTCATTACTAGAGCAGACACGGAAGCCGAAGGTATGTGACAGGCAAAGGAATCGGAGAGAAGAAAATTCAGGAAAATTTCCAAGTCCATCCAGCACTGTTTGCCTTTTGACAGTTTTTAGTCAGCCTATCCACCGTCAAAAAGCTAAAAATGTAGAACTAGCAATCTAGACTGGTTGGCCCGGCTCAATGTATGTCTCTTTTTTCATAATGAGTTCATTCGCAAGTTCACAATTGACAAAGTTTTATCATTTAATAAACTGATCTAATTTAAACTTGAATCAGTCACGACCCATCACATCTGCTTGGTTGATGATCTTTGTTCCCTCATTTATTTCCCCAATTTCACTTGTTCCCTTTCGAATTCATAAACTTTGCGTTTCTAGGATGGGAATGCCGAAAAGTATCTGTGAAAGCCATGGGAAAACTACCTGGGTAAGTCCTGCTGGTACCGCACAAAAGCCGCTTAAAGCCACGGTGAAAATGAACTCGGGGGCAAGGATTTGGTAACCAACCACATTCAATAATTCAGCTTTTGCACAGCGAGGACAAGATCATGCATTCTTATTTTGGGCTGTAAGATTGTCTTGCTCGGAGCTATATACGATCTCTGTCCCCAGACCATTTGACAAATATCGACAGTGCACAGACCCCTCATGGCACACATTTTGTGTGCTCATCAGTGGTCCGTCATGGTCCACAGGCGCAAGCCAGAGGAAATCTTCCGTTCTCTGTGGTCTCTGGCCTCTTTTTTTTTGGGTGGGGTTAAAGTGGCCTCTGCCAGTTACCTAATAACATCCCAAAAAACATATCGGTTCCCTCGATCGATTCCCATTCCCCTGTGTGAACACTTTTAATGGAATGTCGACCCAGCATTAGCTAAGCGGGAACCACTAAACAAAGTCCAGTCCAGACAAGTGCATTTAGACCTCATTAGGTCAACATATCTTCTGCTAGGTCATTGAAATTTGGAGCCGGATCAACCGGGCATTCGATCACATGGCATGCAGTCGGCAGTATATGCTCATTATTGGCTCCCCGTGTATTTGATGTCGATTTCGCATAAATCATGGGGATGGAAGCAGGCGGTACGCAATGGGATTTGGCACCGGAATTGACGGGAAATCTGTCAGCCACAGCCTAAGATTTTTAAGGTATCCTCCAAAATTTTAGAGGGAGAGGGAAAGAGGGAGGGAGGAGACGGCTGTGTTGACTCCAACCAACTTTCAATAGCCCAAAGAGAAAGTTGGTTTGGACGAAGGAGGAAGAGGAAAGGAAACAAGTGTGATTGCTTTTAGGTGATTCCAACGGGTGTATGGGGTTTGTTGGTGGAGACTAGCTACAGCCGAGCAATGACTTCGAATCCTAATTTTAATGGTTCGCTGACACGATATTTAATGGTATTATACGACGCGATAAATTGATATAATTTTTGTCGGATTGTCGAGCCACATCGTTCAAATTTTACCATGTCAGCAAATAATTGTCCTGTTAGTATACCGTTAAAATTACGATTTAAGCATACTATAGAACTAAAAATATTCGACTGAAAAAGTTACTTTAAAACGTATAAAATTCAAATGTAATAAAAGATAAAAGATACAACATTTCAATTGTAATCATTCCCTTTCCTTTGGCCCTTCCCAGCACCTACATATCATGCCACTGGTGAAGTTGAACTTCTTGCAGTAGGGGAAATCGAAGTAAAAATCTTGATTGACGAGGCCTAGGGCCGGCCTCGATGATCTTGGTACTTCGGGGAAGGGTTTTAATTTCGCCTGCGCTGGCGTAATTAATTCGCACGGCATCTCGGTGAAGATATGGCAATGCGTAATACACCGTAACTCGAGGAGAGCAGATGATCGAATGGTCCAGTTTGTGCAAGTAAAATTCATAGGGACAACTGTCTGGTGGTAAAAGGATTCACTCCATCCATCCATCCATTCATTCATTCATTCATTCATTCATTCACTCACTGATCTTGGTCGGCTGTACTCTTGCTGAATTCATCGTTTTGGAGGGACGCGGTCTCTGTCCCCTAGAGGCCCCCCCGAGGGCACATGCTACCCACAAGAGGAACGCCCAGTAGCAAGACGAGTCTGATACAATCCATGGCTAATCAGATGGAGACATGATGATGAACCTCCGCTAATAATTTTTGCTTACGGTTAAAAAAATAATAATGGATCTTATGTTGCGTAAATCTCACTAAATATAATAAAATGTTACGTAAAATTTCACTTAAAAATGGTCGAATTAAGTATCTCTTATAAAGTATCAAGAAGATATATTTCTAAAAAAATGGTGTGGAGAATGAATATGTAAAAAGCCAAACATATTGGTGTCTATAAGTATCACTCTTCTCCCAGGGCAGAGGAGACATGTCTGATCTCCTCCCAAACAATAATCTAACAGAGAGGATCCTCTCTGGTTACATCAAAGCTCACGGTGAAGGCAAGTGGAGAAATCTCCCCAGAAAAGCAGGTCGGCGCCAGTCGTGTATAACGTGTGTGTCTGTGTGTACATATATATATATATATATATATATGTTTACAATAAAGTTTCTCATATTAATTGTAGAAGCTCCTATACCTACGCTTATTATAACTTTATCCATGAGCTGTGAGAACTTGGTTTTACGATGAGAATCGGTCGAGGGCGATAGGGCACTATGAAAGAGGATCCCGGGAAGCAATCGCACTTTCTCTAGTCTTTGCTTTGTCGCTTGGAAAGACGAGAGAGAGATGTGAGCCTCAAACATAACTTCTTGGGCCGGCATAGTTGTCTAACTTGGGGATTCGGTTTCTGGTTCGGGGATTCCTTCTCCGTTTGAAGCTGTTGGATCAAAACCGTCCGGGAAAGGCAATTATTAATCTGTTCATATTTTCTTTTCTTTTCTTTTCTTTCATGTGGAGTCATCTCTCCTACACCCCTCCTTGGAAAGACATACTAATAATAATTCACAAGAAAGTTGTCCTCTTGGGTTCTGCTAGGACTGAAAAGGTGTGGAAAGAGTTGCAGACTCCGATGGCTGAATTATCTGAGGCCCGACATCAAGAGAGGAAACATCTCGCCGGACGAGGAAGAGCTCATCATCAGGCTCCACAAGCTCTTGGGGAACAGGTCCATGTCCCTCCCACTCGAACAACTAGTTTCGAATCCCATTAATTAGTGATCGATCTTAACCGTGGGCAGGAATCGCATCTCACTTTCTTTGCCCGTCTCTTCTGCTGATGTTTCTAGATGGTCCCTGATAGCCGGGAGGCTTCCGGGGCGAACAGACAATGAGATTAAGAATTACTGGAACACCACCCTGGGCAAGAAGCACCAAGCCAGCCACGCCAAGGCCAAACTGCCCCTCGATACCGGCGCCCGCCGGTTGCCTTCACAACCGAAGAGCATTGCTGGGGCACCGTTGGTGAGGACCAAGGCCTCGAAGTGCTCCAAGAAAGCGTTCCTCAACCCACGGCCAGAGAGGCCCGAGCGACTCAACACGAACATAGCATCACCCGAGACCCCAGATCATCAGACAAGCACGCCTTCGGAGCCGGGTCCAGGAGACCAGAACGCGCCATCATCAACGTTAACCAATTCAGAAGACACTAACACTTCGACAGGTCATGTGTTGGATTTCCACATTGAAGACATATGCTTCCCGGATCTCCTTAACTGCCCCGAGTTCTCGGCATTGCCAGCCTGTTCATTACTAGATCATCAGCCCGATATGATGTTCTACGAAGAAGTGGATACGGATCTTGGGCTCGACATGCATCCCTTTGTCTTATTTGACTTCCATACTGGAGAGGATCATCAACGCCTAGGCTGATATTCCAGATTCTCTTTATTATCGATCCTTCTCCCTTTATCAGGACATATATATATATATATATATATTAACAATAAGTGATATGCATAATGCATACATCCTAACAACCACAATAGAGAGATACGCTGTGTTCATCCGGTGTATGCTAATTTAAAAAACCATGTTGACTTTTGAGAAATTTAATCGGTGGTGTCACGAGCAACATCGACTTTTCCGCCCTTAATCGAGAAATTCCGAGAACGTCTCCCGTAAAATGACTCGCTTAATCAAGAACAAGCACCCACCTTCATCCTATTTCATCTTAGTAGAGTAGTTCATGTCAGAAAAAAAGAAATTAGTGACGAAATCGTGGCCAGGGACGAAACTAATTCAGTGTCCAACCTACCGGTATAATTTTATGAAATTGATATGCTCAGTTTCTTATCGAGTCATGCGAAAATTCAAACCAGACAACCGACGGGGAAGGAAAAAAAAAAAACAAAGGGGGCGTGCATGAAAGATTCTTGGGCATCAGGACATGCAGATCCGACAGCTCGAAGTTGCAACGTGTGTGGTAAGTACTACATACGCGTGTGGGTCTCACGATACGTGAGTTTGAATTTTGAGTTGCAGTCCAAACTGCCGTACGAGGTTAGGTAGCTCTTCCATATGTTGGCGATTTAGGTCGAAGAAAAGCAGGAGCTGGCAAATCAAAACAACTATAATTCTCTATATGGAAAAATTGCTCACGAGGCTACGTGTCGTTGTAAATCATTAGGAGAAAATTAGGTCAATTCTAGCCATTGACATCTCTTTTGAAGGATAAAATTTCAACAGTATGGGTTACCGGTCCAATATTTCTTCCTCCTTCAGGCTAGATAGGTCTAGAGATCATATACATATTCGAAATGCACGTGCATACATTATAGCACGTACGAGAAAAAATGTGCATGAATTACTCGCTTAAAAGAATGATTAATATCTCAATTAAACTCAATTTTGATAAAATTTTTAAGTTTAGTACGAAACTTTTTTAGTACCCCAACCATGTGTAACTTTATTTTCCATTAAATCATTATAAGTGATACATTAATTTTACTGACGAGACTAACGGTATCTTACGTTGCACAGTGCGATATAAGATAGCTTGACGGAAAAACGAATGGTGTGCTAAATTTGATGAACGGCATAGAGTTGGTAGCTAGAAGAGGATTCGTATTAAATTAAAAAAAAAAGATTGAACTTCATATTTAATTAATATACTAACAAAAAAAATTGTATAAGTTAGTAATAAGCTTGCCCAGCTAGTTGGGTCACTGTTCCCTTGGTCAAATTAGAGCATAAGATCTTGACCGTGGAAACTTTGAGTCAATTTTTGATCTTTTTCCAATGCAGGAAGCAACCATGGAATTTCCATAGGGTTAAATAACTGGGCATGAACAATTCACTATAAAAAAAAAAATCGGAACACAGCCCTTCTGGCTTAGCCTGAACTAGGGAAGGCACCAATAACGTAATCCATTTCACCTTGATCACGGATCTCGATTATTGGATAGATAACGGATGATACACATGACACGTGGGCATTTTTTTTTGGGTCTTGACAGGAGTAGCTGAGATCACATGATATTATATGCTTCCAATTTACTTACCACTGATTGGGTCCAACATGGCATGGCATGGCATGGCATCCACGTCAAATCACCATTTGTCGTCCTGTCATTGTATTTGTCTACGACAATTGCCTTTTTTTCCCTGTTTGAAACGCAAGACGATGCAGTGAACTAATTGCTAATTACGTCGATGCCGATGCCGTGCGGATGCCGACGCCTGCCCTGCTCGACAGAGACTTCCACATTTTTGCATGGAGCGGTGGTTGGCACGACGTATTACAGATATTTTTTTAAAATCGAGGGAAAAAAAATTTAAGGAAGTGGTTTCGGCGTAACGCCGGTCGTACTTTTAATTTGAAATCGAGAAATCACAAATTCGGTTATCGAAAGCGAAATTACTCGGTGCTTGTCCATTCCATCTTCATGAATCCTTGAAATTTCACACGACAGCCCTGCACTGAGGAATCTCGTCAAAGTAGTAGTGACAAAGAAAACATGGGATTGAACAGTAAGGGCGCAGGCTGGTCCCAGGCGATCGTCCCGTTTCGGTCCACAATGGTTGGTTCCTCGCGCAAGCAGTAGTCTTATCATATTGATCATCCCCCACAAGGGGTTGTCAATCGATGTAATCCGTCGTTAAAATTCTGTCTCCTAATAATTTCACCAAGATCGCTATAGGGTCTTAACCTAGTGGGTCGACTGGACCGATCATATCCGATAAGATTGATGATGCTTCATTTACCTATCAAAAAGACTACATCATCCATCAGTAAGAAAAAAGAAGAAGAGATCCATAGTGGTGCTATATTAAGATAATATTCCTGTTCTTTTCTTTTTTTTATATATATATACCCTCCTTAATACCTCTCTCATTTTTTTAAATTTAAAAAAAGGGTAGGAAAATTATTCAGCATAAAATTGTAATCCATTAAAATTCAAAAAATCTCATTTGAAACACCGATTGAATAACAATTTAATTTAATTAAAAAAACCGATGACGACTGATAATATTAATTGTAAAAAATTTAATTGAGTCAATCATAGACGGGGAATTGCGTGTGCGATTTGGAAGGGGATACCCGCCGGTCCCGACGAGAGGGACACCGCACAGCACCGCACCGAACCGAACTCGGCTGCTGGCATGCGTGACAAAAGGTGAGAAGGGGAGATGAGATATGACCAGTGACGTTAACATGTCACGTGGCAACCTTAAACGACGTGTTTTCGTCCTTTCAACGTGTCTCACGATGGGCCATGGTTGGCTCAGTGTGCACCATCGCTTCCCATTATTGCCGACCGTACCGAAGCCCTCGACTTAATCCGTCTACCATAGTTTTTAAAACCGAAGCGGCCGGGAACCGGTCAAGGTATGAGTTCATGGGTTCCTGGATCGGACCGGGGGTTCAATGGGTTGAACCGTATGTTTAATAAATAATATTAATAATATAATATTTCAATAAATTGATATAATATTATAATTTAATTATGATTTATAATCAAAATCATT
>CXYZ01012187.1:1609679-1631280 GCA_900006705.1 Sonneratia caseolaris
GGTGAGTGGCCGGTCCCGGGTCGAACCGGCCGGCCCGGTCCGGTTTTAAAAACTATGCCATCGACAGATAGATAGATAGATAGATAGATAGAGCACGAACAGGTCTCACATGCCAGCAGTCCAATGCGTGGTGCTACGTCCCACGTGCCTCGTATCTTAGCCGCCCGATCAGCAATTCTTGGTGACGTCAACCCAACGCCCAGTGGCATCTGGCATGGTACCATTATAGAACAAATAGTTGTTCATGTGTCGGATAGCTCCGAAGTGTCCGGAAATACTTATAACTCGTGAATAATTCATGTGATCGTGGGTCCAATTCTCGTACCGCCCACGCATGTGCTTTGCTGGCTTGCTTGCACATGAAATTTGCCCGCCCGCCCGATTCATGGATTTGTGGAGTGTTCTTAAATCGGACAACGTTTTGCTTTCACCCCATCGATTACTCTTTTTAACTTTAATAATAATCTTCAGCATCATGAGAGGTTAATTTCGTCGTCCTCGAGAAGGTCGTTCTACTCGAGGACACCCGAATCGGTGCCGTACCGTATCGTGAAACCACGGTGGGTCGAATTTGTGCTGTCTAGAAGACTGGAAACCCGGAGCTAAAAAGGCGTACAGAAGAAGAAGTTCTTCATTACCAGGAGGAATTCGAAGCAAAGTTCAACACGACGGGCGCACGCCTTCATCTTTGGTTGGCAGCAATTCAGGGGCCCCAATCCCGCCCGCCCAATCTGTGGGCAACAGCTGTGGATTAGCACACTAGCGGGAGAGCCATATAATTTCGTGCGAGGACTAATTAGCCCATCCTTGTCCATCTATGGGAAGCCATGATGTTGAATTTGGAAAATCCACCACTCCTCAGAGCCAGAGGTCAAGGTAGGTGATGACCGCTGACGAGGTGGTAATTTATAAAAGAGGTAATTGGGCATTCGCTTGTCAAAATCGAATTAAATGCCTATCATATGCATTCTGAAATTATTTTTTTTTATCTTTTCCCTCTAGCAAATTTTCTGTCTCGTGCCATAATGTGGTTGGTTGAAGATCACAAGGAATGGTATTCCTTTAACTAGAAAATTCCCATTCCTTCCACCTACGCCACACGCAGCACTACTAACCCAGAGGATTTTTAATCAGATTAAAACTGTAACTCAATGGGATCACCCCGCCATTTCCTGATATTTTTGGCCATGCCCTCGTTATCACTGCAACTGTTCTTCCCCCGCACCGCCTCAGCCTGATACGATGTTTCTCAGTAAACAACTCACGGATAGAAAGATAACGCCGAGCCCGAATCCCCTTTTTGAGGGAGTAAGCAATGTTCCGAGAAGCATATAATGAAGCGCAAAAGAACAATCCCATCGGCTATAACTAACACAACATGATGCAAAGACTAGTTTAAAGCCACAAGACCTCATGGAACCGATTGGTCACGAAAGCAATGAAGGCTCAACCAGAAGCAACTCCAAAAAAATACCCTCCACTTTTCTCATGCAGTCCTACTAATAATCTCAACTACCTACTGTCAACAAGATTAACTAGCTTGGATATGCATATATGACTATTCATCTGCCAAGAATATGATATCTTTCCTATCTTAGTTTCTCACTGCAGGCACCGTATGTGCAGATGCAATCAATTGGGCCATAACGGTGGCGTACTGAACTGCGGTGTGCTGAGAAGTGTAGTGGTCAGTGAGACCAAACTCTGAGAAGTTTGGCTCCGCAGGGATAAATTGACCCGGCAAAGATCTCTTTGCCAAGGTTTCTTTCCATATCCTAGTAAAGTCCTCCATGATTTTTCGGGATTTCTCCATAGAAGAAATGGGAAGATATTCAACCTGCAAGAGAAAAGAATCTGCATTAGTTTCTGAGATAAGCAAATCTTGATTTTCTAAATAAACTGGAAAAGCACGAGAACATTACAATTTGGTGAAGAAAGACTGTTGAAGTCCATTTAAATGACAATTCTAAAACTTGCAAATGTTGAATCCTCATAAACTTCAATCAATTCACCAAGTTGGTACATCATTACATTGAAACGGAGGGCCAAAGTAAACAGTGAGAACTTTGTCAATCACAGGCATCTCGTTTACAGTCTTTTTGATGACAAGAATTTAGGATTCCATTCTAGCTGGCTGATGTTAATAGCCAGGTGATTGGGTGCCAGTGGTCTAGAAGATTTGGTCCAATATCTCTGATAGAGAGACGTTCTTCAGTTTATACCATTTAACTATATGTTCATCTCCTTGTGACAAATCAAGTGTTACTGCAAAATTTAATGCGCAACGAAAATGTTCATTGCTTTACCCAGTATCCACTGTACTGTTGCTCTGTCATGGAAAATTGTTGATTAAGTTTCAAAATCAAAATAAAATCATAGGATGTGCAAGGATAAAAACAGGGCTGGTCTTACATCTCTTGTAAAGCCAGTTAACTTGAAAGAGATGTTAATAGATAGGATCATTGCCATGTACATAAACGGTTCTCTTTACAATTCCTTCCGATGGATACATAACACAGATGCTCATTAACTCTATTGTTTCTACTTGGAAAACATCCTAAATCTTATGGAAACTTTTAGTGACAGTTAATATCAGAATATCATAAACAGAGATAAAGCATCAGAAGAATTATGTTGCAATTCAAGACCAATACCTCCATTACTATTCCTCTAAGAGTTTCTGAGTGACTAGGGACGACTTTTCCAACTCTCAACTGGAAATCACCGAGCTGATACTGAACTCCCTGCAAAATCACAGAGAAAAATGCACTCTTAGTATGCCTGCATTAACAGCTTATATTCATGTCAGACTCTTCAGCATAAGAAACAACCAAACATTTTTTTTTTTGGGGTAGTAAGAAACAACCAAACATTATGACACCTTCACAAGACAAACACAACAAATGCTCACTGATACAACAAAGCCAGATTGCAAATTCTGAATGAATATTATTTACATACATATTACCAAAAAAATACTGTTATGTCCCTGCAGCATAATAAAAATTCTAGCTAAATAAGAAAAAAGATCACATATGAAATACTAACCTCAAAAACAAGGGTTACCCTAGATTTGTATGACTGCAACTTCTCCATGATGTTTTGAATAGAAAGATCAGCTTCAACAACAATTCGGTGATTTCGGAGAGTAAAATAGAACTTGTTTGGTCGTTCAGGCAGTGACATACCAATGAAGTCTCGCGGCATTTCGGAGGCCATTGCCTGATCTAATAAAAAACTCAACTCAAACTCACATTCCACAATGAATAGCTTAAGCCAATAGTGTAAAACCAATATAAATAGATCTATAACAATCATCTGAACTGTTATGCAAATCCTAAGCACCATCTTCAATGTAACGTCACTTTCTAAAATTTGCTTCAAATTCTACTGAAAAGGAAAAGGGACACCGATTAGATTAACAGTCCATTGTTCTTATCACACCACGACTCTTCAAATACCATTTTTCTCCAACATCCCCCACTTTTCTCTCCACGAAAAGGTTGCCCTCCGATAATCATATTTTCCATTTTTTTAATCTTCACACATAATTTGTACTGCATAGTTATTCAATTATAGGTATTTGGGGTTTTTCTGTGTTTAGGTAGAAAGTAAGATAGATTTTATATGCATGCCATGTTAGTTACATAACAAAATAGCATCAGAAGAAAACAACAAACCATTTACTGAAAAATTTCTGCAACATGGCAGGGTCCAATTCCTATGAAACAAATTAAGCCCCTCTTAGTTTAAATATACAGGACATAACACATGTCAAAATAACATGTTCTCATTCATAAATAATTATTGAGGCATTCAAATTTTTGCATATTTCAGTCTACCACAGAATCTATCCAACTCAAAAGACAGCAACAGTAAGCTGGTGCCAAATGCAATTATCCACAAGTTCAGTTAAGAAACTTCAGTAGCGAGGTGCCAAGGTGGCTCAGTTTGCGATTATATAGAAATTAACCAAATTGAAAATTGTAACTCACCTCGAAGCACGGGTTTGTAATAGGTGAGAGTGGCCTTCCAGCGGCCACCCTTAATACCATTAATGGTCTCTGCGCACTGGGAGACTTCTGCAAGGATTTGGCTGTTCACAGTTGTTCCCGGATTTGGATGCCAGTGAAAAACCCTAGAGCGACAACAAATTATGGAGAATGATCAGGCCACAAACAGAAAATTTTGATTCCCGGTCTAGACTTATGGTAATTGTGGGACAGGGTTTCAATAATCAATTACCATTTTAGTGGCATGGCCTTCTAAAGGAGTAGTAACACTTTCTGACTGTTTCTTCTCCCCTGCTTGAATCACCAGATAACAATTTTGCAAATGGAAAAAAAACAAAACAAAACAAAACCGATTCAAAGGAAAAAGTTGCAGCCATTCCCGAAACTTTACCTTACTATGAACCACCACGCCCTATCCTTTCAAAGAGAACCTTACTGCCTGACGTTCAAAAAAGAAAATTTTCTCCAGCCTTTCATCTTCATCCAAGCCCCAAGAACATAACATAAGAACAATTTTACCTGCTACTCACAGAGCGAAAAACTTAGAAGAGGAAGATAGTCAAATCCACATAAAATGTGGTAACTTTAACCCCGCTACCTCGATCCCAGATGCAGAATCCGGCGACACAATTGTGAGCGCAATAAGAAAAGACGCCGGAACATGGTTCAGAGCGAGGGGATCGGGATAGATCTTTCAGCTAAGTGGAAACAGGCAGCACAGTTTTTTTTTCCCTTTTTACTCGGTCGATTCTCCCAAATAAAGCAATGACTAGACCAGAAATGCATCAAAAGTTCAAAAAACCTAGAAATGAAAACGAATCTTATCACCTCTCTTGCCTCAGCAGAGGGGACAACTCAGCATCCAGCGGCAGCAGAGTGAGTTGCCGAGAAGAGACCTCCGATCTCCGAGATTGGTAAGGGGTAGAGCAGAGGCGGAGAAGGGAATACTCGGAACAAGCAGTCAGAGACGACGATGAGGAACAGAGAAACTTCAATAGAGAGAGTGGAGAAAGAAAATTCATAATTAAAAAAAAAAGAAAAAGAAAAAGAAAAGGAGAGGTAGAGTAGAGTAGAGTAGAGGAGAAATTAAAATATAAATTAATTTCCTTTATTATTACTTATTTAAGAATTTAGATTTTTATGACACCTTTTATATTTTATTTATTTATTTATTATAAAAAAAGGATTTTGCATAAAATTACCAGTTCATAGCTAAATTTATGAATTTTCTCGTTCACTCGTGAATTGGAGTGGCAATGGAAGTGGAACGGACCTAAACAAAGGGAAAGGCCCGATTATGATACCGAAGTTGCTGTATGGGCCATGCGGTGAATGAAACTGAACCTGATATGGCGGTTGATCAGGAGTATTATCTTGAAGATGAAGGCGCCAGCTCCAATTACAGACAGGGACGAGGCAGCTAATGGGACACAAGAGTACGATGATGGTGCCGTGGCGGAAAACACTCAGGACCTTCGTGCAGCGGCAGGGCTCGATCGAAAGATTCCGATGCCGATGAGGTTAGATATTACTTCTCTGACAGGAAGATACGTTCGGGGAGTTACCGATTTTATGCACTGTGATCTAACTGGTCGTCAAACATCTGCATTCTCTCGGGGGGGATTACGAATTTTCGAGTGGATGAATCACAGGAGGGCCTTGTTCAGCTCAGAACAAGGCCGACAAAATGTGGAGGCAAGGTGGCTAACGAGTTTGTTTCCGCGTCCTACTCCATGAATTTGAAATTGAATGTATGGTGTTTCGATTGGTCCCTGAATTCAGTGGAGCCATCCAACTTCAGCTTCAGCTGGGGGCCTACTAACTAACAGGGCAGATTCAGGCAGCCCTTGAGGGTCGGTAAGGTCATCCGAATACAGTGCCATGTCCCAGATCTTCCTCTTATCACTTCATCCCCAGAACTCGATCGTTTCGGCAATGCTCTCTTCACCACCGGGAGCTCTAGAGCGTTTCCCCTAATACGGTTGGTTTTGGTGCAGTTGCGGGTGTTATCATGAACAACGATTGCATGTATATCTGTTACCGATTGTTGTGGATGACAGTCACAGTGACCTTCCAGAGTTTTAGAGACTGCTGAAGAGTTTCCCTCTGGGATAATTGGACGACAAAGATTCACCTTTGGATGGAGAATCGATACCTCACTGAAGGGTCACTCCCACAATCAGATGTTCTTGAGTTATGGGTGGGTGTTCCGTCCTTATGCAACTCCTCCATATATAAATATATGTATATGTAATGAAAAGACAGGACCAACTTCAGAGCTGAGCATAGTGCAGAGAGACCCACTCAAGTCACTCACCAGAAGGTTCAGAGAGATCAGATTCAGAAAAAAAGAAAAAAAATTCTTTTGTCTGTTTCTCTCTCAGCATGGCACAGCGAGTCAGACAATGAAAATGATCATATCCCTTCTCCTTGCAAGCTCCTGCTATTTCTCTGTCTCAGTCTCTGTTCTTTTCCCCTTAGCACCTTCCCTTCTAGCCGAGTACGTGCAAATGCAGGGCAAGTCCTGCATCTTCCTTGTCTCTTTCCCCATCCCCTCTGCTTCAATCACAGCCACAATTGACTGACGATCAGGCAGTGGTAAGAATACGATGAGTCGGTCGGTCTCTCGATCCCAACCCAGACTCGGTGGACCATGAAATACGCAACAAAGCTCTTATCAGGTGATCTGGATGGATGGAAATGAGTGCAAGTTGTGTTTTTGCCCTGATGACTATAAAGGGACGAGGATTTGACATCGATCATTACTAATTGAAGTGAACTCTGTTTTATGAATTATTCAGCACAAAAAAGTCGAACTCTGCTTCGAACCGTAAAAAGAGATCTGCAAATCTATTGGGTTCCACCACTCCTCGCCTTGCGTTAAATAGACAACCAGATGCATTGTGTGAAAGCAACCATTGAATGAGGAGAGAACCCACAAGACATTGCATTTAGGTGTCATGTCACCTACCCATGAAACAGGATTTCAAGTTACCCCTCCGAGTCCCGTCCATATTGCATCATTACATGACTTACCCCCCCATAGTATATGTTCATAACCCCCCGACAAAAGAAGTAAAGGACGGTGATCCAGAGGTGGACCAAACAGGGTGAAATTAAGACCCCCTTACAGAGACATTGGATCCTCTAAATAAGAACAGGCAATGAATAGAGCAAAGATTGATTAATCCCCACTCCGACGGATATAAACTGAGAAGGCCCAACAACCCAAATCAGAGCGATGACCTGATCAGACCAGATCCTACGAAGACGCTACAAAGCAGGGTCTTTTGGGGAGCCCATATAGCTTCTTCAAAATCAGCCATCTGCCATTTATAAATAGATACCTTACTGCTTAAGCTTTATACATAAAAAGGCAACAGAAGCAGGTACCTGTGTTAAGTAATGAACAGATATTGAACGTTAAAAGAGAGTTTCTGACCCGCAGTAATTACTTATTAGTCCCTTCTTGAACCAAAAAGGGGGAGACCATCTGAGGACGAGGAAGGCATCGAGATCGAGAGTCTCGTAGTTGAGCTGTTGGAGGACTTCTCATCTTCGTCAAGCCAAGAATCTCTGCCTCTGATGGGCTTCTCATCGAAGAACCGGTGTATGGTCTTGTGGGGCTCTCGTTCGCTCTCGAGCTTCATAGGCATCTCGTACTTACTCTCGCTCCCTAAAGCATAGTAGTGATGATGGTTCGGCTTGCCCTCCTGCTTTGGGAAGTCCCCGACGCTGTGGAGCTGCAAGTAGGACGAGTAGTCGCTTTGCCTCGAGGATGTCAAGGAGGAGCTAATCGCGAGTGGAGTGAACTGCCAAGTATCCTCCATCGATGAATCTGAGAAGTTCTTAGTTGCACTTGGCGGCTCCGAGAAGAATGCATGCTCGTCGACTCCCTCCTTAAGCCCGTAAGAAGAGTACCTGTTTTCTCCTCCCACAGGTTCCCCCGAATTAATAAACCCACTTACAAATAGAAGTGAGTTATGAAGGAGTTAATATAAAGTAAACAAGCGAGAGCAAACCTGTAGTCGGACTTAAGCGGGGAGCGGGATCCTGCTGAGTCGAGGAAATGGCTATGGTGGTGGGTATCGGAGGAGACCAAAGAGTGTAGATGATGAACAGGCCGAGGAAGAATCGCATTAGAAGCCGTGGCGGCAGTACTCGAAGGTAGTAGAGGAGAGATGAGTTGTTGTTGTTCCACATGCTTTCTTGAACGGTTTTTGCCTCGATGCATGTGGCGCTCGCAGTACTTGGAGTCGGGGAACGCCTCCTTCGAGCACCTCCACTTCTTTCCGTCCGTCCTCCGGCACCTCCCAGGCTCCGGGTCTATCTTCCGTCCCAGCACCTGATGATGGTAGTAGCTCCAGCCCACTGTCAAATCATCCAAAAGAAAGAGTAGCTCATCAGTCGGAGTCGCTTTGTTTTTATAGGGGAAAAAGAAGCAAGGGTGAGAGTCTCACTGGGAAGGGGAGAGGAGGAGTAGGAGGAGCATTTGAGGGGGAAGAGGAGGGCGGAAGGAACGGAGATGCCGGAGATGAGGTACTTGTAGATGAGGGCTTGGTGCTCCAGCTCCTGCCATTGGTTGGCCGTGAACGGATTACTACTGCCACCATTACTGT
Organism: Sonneratia caseolaris; assembly: GCA_900006705.1. Taxonomy (NCBI): domain Eukaryota; kingdom Viridiplantae; phylum Streptophyta; class Magnoliopsida; order Myrtales; family Lythraceae; genus Sonneratia; species Sonneratia caseolaris. The sequence goes on from CXYZ01012187.1 coordinate 1,618,312, forward strand.
TGCTGTATCTCAGGATACTACTCTCACCATTGTTCATCCTCGACCCTGAAATGAACCCAGAAAGGGACACAAAAGAAGAAATTCTAATGATGAGTGGACTATGGAGGAAGAAAGGGAGAGAGGAGGCCTCTGAAGGAGAGCTTTTAAGTGAATGGTAATGAATGCCTGGGGAGAAGTCGAAATATAGAGTTGGTATACTATTTATTTATGAAATATTTGGAGAGAATGAGGGACCAGTCGATGTTGGAGAAGTGAAACTCATGGTTCCCATTTTAGAAGCGGAGTGTGCAGTGAAGAGCTCTCTCTCTCTCTCTCAATATGTGTACCTATATGCACAATGATGCATCCTTTCAATTATAACACTCAAATTCAATATATATATATATATTTTTATAGAAAGAGCTCTAGATCTACACGGATGAATACCACATTACATTAAATATGTCATTCTATTTTTTGGCGAAAGAATATCTCATTCATTTGAGTTCACTTTTTGAATATCTACCTCTCTACGGTACTCCTGATGGTGAGGAACCTGAGACTGAGGGGAGAGCTCAGCAGGGCTGTAGTATGACTGCAAAAGCAGCTCTGTTTCTTTTATTTCTTTGTGCAGACTGCAGAGAGCAGAGGCAGAAGAAGCAGATGCACGAGGAGCAGCTGCCTGCTCCAGTTGGCAGCTCTTGCCTCTGACGTCTCTACGGAAACCCATAACACCAAAAGCAGGAGAGAGAGAGAGAGACTGACAGACAGACAGACAGACAGAGTCAGACTTATTTATTGTGGGCAGATGTAAATTATAGGCGTCCCCATGTTTGTTTCGAACTGTAGGAGAATTTATTCACTTTCTGGCGCCATGCTCGAGTCTCAGAAACAGTATATAGATGAGCAAGTGCAGCCAAATTTTGAATACCTGAGCCGAAAAATGAGGTTTACTGTCGTGGAGTCAGTCCTCAGATGGGAAACAAGAAGTTCCATATTTCTTCTAATAAGTGGAGATTTCCGAGATCAGATTTGGACCCGGAAGCAGAGAGTAGAAATTGTGATTTCTCCTTCTCATGATGCATTCCTGCATACAGAAGCCGTCGATATGTAATTAACCACACTGGCTACGAGTCATGTTTAAGCTGCATACGGATGGCAACAACACAACTTTCGAAATATTACAGTTTCCTATTACTTTAATCCATGCCTTCATATACTAAAATTGACAAGAAGATGGACAAGGCGGGGTTTTGTTCCCAAATTTTTTATTAAAAAAAAATTGAAACCAAGAAAAGCCAGATGACACACGGGTTTTTCCCATGAAATCTTGAGTTTTCAACAGTTTGTTATTCATTTAAGACTGATTTTACAGTGACCCTTCTTGCTCTTTCAAGGAAGAGTTGGTGTCTGAAGCAAATGCTGCGGCAGCACTGCCCTCCTGAGGGTTGTACGGGCGGGCAAAGAGCTCTTTACTGATGCTACTTCTGCTGCTAAACTTCTTCACTCTGATTTTTGTTAAAATTTAACGGAAAAGTTCGACTGAATCTTTCTCCTGTTCCTTTTACCTGCATTTTAGTGATAAGGGGACCCCTCCCACTTGCAATTTTGACCATATTCAAATTTTGGAAACTGAGACTGCGGTAATGAGACACTAAGGTCTCCCTCTCCCTCTCCCTCTGGGCTTATCTCTCTCATCCTTCTGCGGTTCCTGTTTACTTCTGGTGTAAAGCATCAATGGCTGTTGTCTAAGCTCCAGGGTTTGACTAACAATAATTAAAGGGCAATGCAAATCTCATTAACAATAGCCAAATTAGAAGTCTTATGGATTTTTGTACTGCATTATTTAATTGTGAGGCGTGCCCTGAAGTAAGTCAGGCAGTAAAAGTTTGAATCCGTCCCTTGTTTGCTTGCGTTGAAGAAGAACCCTGCAACTCTACCTAAACACTGAGCCTGAGAGGGAACCAGTGTACAGGACTATCGTCTCTTTGTCCCCCCTCCCCTCACCGAGCTTTTTTTTTTTTTCTTCTTCTTCTTCTTCTCCCACTAACTTCGAGGTTTTACGTCAATGAAACTGGAGCCCTACTCATACCTGTTTGCACTAATCATCAAACTATCCCACACAGCCGAAACAGTTGTCTGAATGAAGGAGTCTGCCATGTCTATCCCACCATGGCAGGCTGAAACACACGCGACGTGCCTTTTCAGCACGAAGTCCTCAGTCCTTTCCCTCGACAAAGCATCTCCTCAGGTGCAGTGTTTCTCTTGTTAATCTCCACCACTGATTAATAGGAGTTTTATGCGGACCCAACGTCAATTAGCTGCTGTGATTCTTATCCCAGAGTCTGGTGGGGTGGTTAAGATCTTCATGTACTGTAACTCCGACCTCCGACACTCGTATAGAGGGGTAAGCAGTCGACTTTTCGCAGAAAATTCCAATCTCATGCCCATGCTTTTCTGAGAGCAAACGTGCCTTCAACCGCAATTCTGCAGTGAGATAGCTTACAAGATGAGGAGGGGAGATGTCGCCATGTGCACGGCTGCTTCCTCCATGCTCCCAGGTTTTGGGTCACCCTCTTGGGTTCCTTTACACCATTTTAAGTAAAAGCCATTTTTTCTTCTTTTGCAAACTTCAGTTATTGGAACTCGTAGATCGACCAGCAAACTCAAACTTACCATCTGGCAGCGCAGGCATCGGGTCTTGTACTCTGGTTGTTGTGGTCCAGCAAGTCACGTCGGTGTTTAACACATTTCTCGACCACCACCGAATGCAGATGCAACTATTTTCGATCACAATTTCTCAGAATTAGGTTCAACGCCACGTGATGAGCATCGTATCCCACTCGAATCATCGAATCCATGCGGCTGGGTGTTGCGGTTCAGTGAGGGCTTGCCCGCTCGTGTGATTACTTGAATATACGAGTTTGGAGGATGAGCATGCCCGAAAGCGGTGGCCTCGCCCCGAGGGGTGAACGCATTTTAGGATCCGATCACGTTCTCTTACCCATTTAACTTTATTTGACTCCAATTTCAAAGTGCATAGAGCAGAAATCCGATGCCCTTATTTGCATTCAGCCATCATCGCAGCCATAGGGCCTCTCCTATATTCGCATAAACAGCTGAGGAAGACATCAGAGAACGAAAACACTGGAGCAAAATTTTGTAAGAGAGAGGGCAAGAAAGCTTCCTCTCAGTTCGTCTGCCCTTGTACGGCTATAGCATTCATTACATTACAAGATCTAGCTTTTAAGGCAGATATAAATAACATGACGGTATACCATAGCCTGACCTGCACTCTTCCGAGTCTTTACTCCTTCTGAATGAAAGACAGAACGAGATCCGTATGTACAGAGAAGAGTTGTGTGTCCACGAAAAGCTGCTCGGAAGAGACCAACGAAATATTGTATCAATAAAGGAACAAGTTCATCTTCCTGAATTGAATTCACCCTAATTGCAAAGCCCACACGCGAGACAAGAATCAAGAGGAAGGGCACGATCCACTTATTACTGGTTTGAAACAGATCTAGCCTTTCAAAAGGAGAGAAAGGGCAGAACCATTCGGATGTTTGGAACTCACCTTCATGAAGGGTTGGTCACGAGAAGGAAATGATTCAATAAAACTTTCCTTCAAAAGCAAGGATACCTGAAAGAAGAGACTTCAATGTTTAAACTACGCAGGCTGTGGTCTGTAAGTTTGGTCAGTCACATCTTCGTGCTTGATAAGTATATGTGTTCAATCAAATTTCAACATAGAACACAAACCTTGTCATCATTGGACTGAACATTTGTGATCGTGTGGGAACGCAGATTAGAGCAGAGAGAGTCCAAGTATTGTCTTAAGATTCTCAGGAAATCCTTTGCAGCTTCAGTCTGCATTAACGAGTACAGATGGAACAATTAATTCTGCAGATGCCACTTATCAACAAAAAGAAACAGAATCAAATATGTGAATCAACCGATTTTAGTCTGACTGAAAGTACAGGATCCACAAAGCTTAGATTTCCTTAAAATCCAAATTGCAATGGAAATTTGAACTCACTGAACGGACCAGCATTGATGGAACACCCAGTGCAGCCTTGTTCTACTAGTGTATGACACTTATTTGCACCAGTTATATTTTACTCGGTTTCATTAATTATGGAATGTTTATATTATTGTGGTATATCTGATCGTGCCTGTCAAATCCATGAACGACTAGCTAAGTATATAATGTCCATCTGGTTCAGCAAAACATGGAGGATACACTGCTTCTAGTATCACCCCAAAAAAAGAGAACCAAAAAAAGATATTCCAGCAGAATATTGCACCTGCACATCTGTGCACTCATACATTGGCCGTTTCCTCCCTAAATAGCTCTCCCCCACGAGCTTTGCGTGGTATGGACTCAAGGATGAGAACAACTTCTTGTGCTTTGGAAGTTGTGGAATGCTTGGTGCCTTCACCTATTACACACAAGATGAATGGAAGTCCAATGAGAAGTTTGAAAACATCATATCAAGAGATGAAAGAGATGATATCCACCTGATTCTTGTTGACATCAACTAGAATGGCATTGGTTAACTTTGACTGCACCTCTGCACTTTTGTTCTTCACACCAACCTACAAATGGCAATGTAAATGGAGAATGAGATGAAAGATGGCAGAACGAGTATCTAGAAAGAAATGAAGGTGAGAAAATGTGAGGCAGACTGGTCTATAAATTGAACATAGGAAAATATTATAATGATGGCCCAGAGACCAGAGAGGAGGGTACTCACTATGTAAGGAACAGGTGCATCCAAAAAGTCCAACATGTCATTTGGTAAAATCTGAAATACTTTACTAAGTTAGGGATCAAAGAGAACTTTCAATTTTGACATGCAAATAATAAAATTCCTTGCAAGCACAGATCTTCAACGTACTGGCATTAAGAGACTTTGCCATTGGTAAGGACGGATAAGAGGAATGATAGACAACACAGCAGCAGACAAAATGCCCTACAAATCCAAGAAAAGAATCTGATATAATTGTAATTCACTCTTCCATTTAAAACTCATTATAACAGCAAATACCGAGTAAAAGCAGGGAACTAACCAAATTAGAACAAACAACAACTATCTGCTTCTCAAGCAGTGCTCCAGCAAACAACATCAAGACCTGCAAATAAAAAAAAGACTCTAACCTCAAATATCCCATCAGAGAAGCAGATATAGAACACAGGAACCATGTAATTCATTGACAAATGCGAACTTCATATTCTCAAGCTCTAAAACATGACACACTGACAGTGTCTAGTTTATAGGCTAATCGGTCATACATCCCAACAGGTTGAACATCTTATTGCTTTCATGGTAACAGGAATCCAAGCCACGAACAAATGGCAGATTCCTGATGTCTAACCTATGGTAGAACTCTAAGAAAGGAGCTAACAGTAGGGAAGGATTTGGAGGTAGTGCATACTCGTCTAAATAAATCTTGGAGAGAGAGGGAAGGAAATGGAGTTTGAGAAATAGACCACATGAATCTTCCTAGACCTCTAAACTAGGGGTTAAGAGGGAACGAAAACTTCTAACTGCAAAGAAAATCATGAGACGATTTTGCCCCATACACACTGCAATAGATCTTGGAAGAAGGGATTTCATTGCAATGACATAAATAATGGGTAAGCTTTCCCATTTGCTTCCCTTCCCCACTCTTTTTCCCTAACCAATCCCCTCATTTCCTTTATCTTCCATCATTTAGAGACATTGTCTCAGCCACATCAACTACATGGTAAAAATGTTCTTTTGCCCCAAGAGTTAGAACATCTTCTGCTCTCTCTGCACTCCACAGAAACCTGATTGTCTGGCCAAGTATCACAATGAAGACATAATAATCAAGGAAAAAAAAAAATACAATGAAGACATAAGAGAACTTATTCTCACGTGCTCAAGCCGTAGTGCACCACATATGCTAGCAACTGTCCATATAGATAGTGCAGTTGCTTCCTCCTCTGCTAAGATAGCATTGTGTGCCTGATACAATTCATGAGCAGAAAGATAAAATCAACTGTCTGATATAAGGTGCATATAATATGGGCAAAGATATATGGCAAGGCAAAAAGCTAGTGTAGAAGTGGCAAATCCTGCCGGCCCGGCACGATAAGGGCTTGCCCCAAGCAAAGCCCTGGACCGGCCCAATAGCACGATAATCTCCCTTGATCACGGCTTGTCTACAACTGCAAGCGAGCTCACAAAGGGAGCTTCTTTTGTCCTTCAATAGTGTCTGACAGTCTGCTAGTTTTTTTTGCTCCCCAATCAGGCTATTGTGCCAACGCAGGCCAGGGATCATTGGGCCCAGCACGCCCAATAAAATTACCGGGCTGTGCCGGCCACAGTGCTATCATGCTAGGTTTGTGCCGAGCCAAATTTTGCTAGGTCTAAGCTAGTGCAACACACCAAATAACTTAAAAACAATAACAGTGACAATGCAACAATAACAACATTTACAATAGTAACAATAACTAGCCAATGCACCTGCACATTAAGCAGGACTGTAAGTGGTAATGGCAATTAATAAATTCTACTACTTGACTTGAGCAGGAGAAATATTTCCATTACTATGTTAACAAGTATTTTATGAATCATTTAACTCCCCGTTTTGAGTATATTAGCATGTACACAATTTTCTTTCTAATTTCTTCACCAAATTTTCTTGAAAACACTCTTAAGAATGCCACTACATTTTCAAGAATGTAGTTTTCCGAAAATTAGTTGATTTGCTTTAAGATGGATGCTAAGTCTGATGTACAGTCTACTATCCACGGCTCATATTAACCAACCAACCTAACTGATTTTATAACAGCAAAATTTTCTTCTATGTGCTTGTCCAAGCTTTCCAGTGGTCACTCTCAAAGATTTGATGGAATGCTAAAATATAAGCTTCAAAAAACTTCAGATATCAAAGTTTACTTGAATAATGATGTTTTAAAATATTCTAAGAGCCTCCTACATTTTTCAGAATGTAATTTGACAGAGTTTGTTATTTTGCTCCAAGATGCTAAGTTAAAATTCAATGAACTTATATATACAAACAGATAAATGGATAGTGAAATTTATCAGCATACAATAAGTTCAGATATCAAGGTTTATGTAACAGTGAGATTCTTTATCCATGAGGGATACTCAATGTTAATTGTACAAGTCACAAGAATGTAATAAACCACTAGCTAATTAAAAGTGTGACAAACACGAAGATCAAAATTGATTTAAAAAAATGTGCATGTGGTGAAACAATGTTCACTTTGAAAGTACCATATATATTGTATGGATTTGTATCTAAGACTTATTGGATAATTCTACAATGAAAACTTGAAAAAGATTTGAAATATTTCAGAAAGGCAAAATAAATGTAAAGGAAAAAAAATACTGAGATAATTCTAAGAAACTTCCAAATCAAACACATTATGTATAATAATAAACTTTCAGAAACTGTTTCACCACAACATAAAGATGATAACAACAACAATTACTACAGGCTCATATTTACCTCTGCTAATTCTAGGCTTGTAGTGCATGATCTCAAATCAATGGTTGAACCTGCTATTTGAAGAATTGCTTCTTCTGGCCTAGAATATTCAAGGGGGTGTAGGTGCTCCAATGGATGAAACCTGACAGTTGAACCTCTTGCAGGACATCTTAGCCTATAATACTCGCAAATTACCTGCAATAGTCCATAACTATTTGCCTGGGAAAAAAAATGAAAGAATGTGTAAAACACCAACCAAGAAAGCCATCATGAGGGATGGATGAAGAGTCATAAAATGAAATAAAGCCATTGCAACCTTAGCCCATTCAAGAATATCAGCATGGTCACTTGTTTCATCCTGGCCTGAGAAAGAGGCCTCTTCTGTCTCTGTATCATCAATATCACTCCTAAAATTTCGATCCTCAATTGGAGAGCCTTGAAAGCTGCATAGTAGCCACTTTACAAATCAGTACTTCGAAATAGCATATCCATCATGGCAGACATAATTACAACATCAAAGAGATGGTTAAATTAGTATGAACCATTACCAGCATCAGAGACCAGCTAGTTTAAATCTATACTTAAAAGTGTGTGCATATATATATGAACTTCATCACCCCAAATGGTACTCCAGGAGAAGGAAAAGGCAGTGGAAATGCTAATAAATAAGCACATAGCCCAGCAAGTATGAGGAAGTCTGACAAGAAACCAATATATAGTACTTCCGAGGTTCAGTAGTACAACATATAGAAATTCCATGTCCAACACTGCAATATTGACCGTGCACAAAAGGCTGTATCACAAATTCAACATGAATAAAACAGCCGAATAGAACGAGTGAATTGATGAAAACTAATCAACTGTAAAACAAACTTCGAAGAAACATCAGAGTAGAATAAGACCTCTAAATTAAGTTCTCAATGAGGGTGAGCCTGAAAAATAGAGTATTACGCTCCTAGCTTCAATTAATAACTTTATACCTGGAAGAAGATTCAGAGCTTTCATACTGATAATAGCGTAGAAGTGGCAGAACAGCATTGGGTAAACGCCTCTCAGTTATTTGCTTGTTAATTGTACAATCATCGGCATAAACAGCATAGCCCTCAGAACTAGCAGCAGAACTGACATTTCCAGATGTCAGGATCTCCATTTGTTGTTCAACTTCAACAATATTATCATCATTCCCCTTATAGGGACAATATGAGCCCCCTTGATGACAATCCATGCTGTCCTCATCAGTTGTGACTCTTGCGGGGGTAGAATCTGGTGAACTCGATCCAGAGCCTCCAGCTGTTTCATTTTGGATCTTCTCCGAAGTACCATTATTAGGTGACATGCCATCTGATCGTCCTTCCAGATTTTCTTCTTTGTGATAACTATCAAGATTCTCCAAACTCAGATCAACTAGACCTTTTGTTAATCTCTCCAACCTCTCTTCAGTAAAAATGCTACAAAGACATCAGGAAATTAACATAAGTTTCCTGATGCTGCATTAAACTAAAATTAAGTATTTTTGTTAAACTCAAAATGGAAGATCCAGCCAACTCTGCTATCTACATCTTAACTAGTTCTACACAAATACAAATGAGAGCCCTCACAAAAGCTAGATTGGTTTAATATCTCATCAATCAATCAAATTTAAGATTCTTTTCACCTTCCACAAAGTAATCTTGGATCTCTAAACATTTATATAAGCCAAGTTTGTGCAAGAGAATCTGTTTGCATTTTCCAAGGATAACAAGCTATTGAGCCAGAGAACACCAATATACCTATTTAAGACGCCAAAATGCAACTCAAAAAATGGAAGCCTTGACAGAATGCAATAACATCTGCGTGTCGTCAATGTGTAATGGCTCAATGAAGGCAATTGTTGTTTATCTGAAATCATAGAAATCAAACCAGAAGGTCTATGTACTAGTTCATCAACTAGCACACAGCATCCATACAGAGTTGAGTCATCTGCAACCTATAAGAACGAATCAAGTAAGAATACAAGAGACACAGCAGAAAACAAAAGTATGATCAGATATCACAAGATGACAGACTCCACTGCATCCTTTTCATCAACAACATGGAACTACAGATGAATGAGGAAGAAAAACACAATCACAAATGAAAGCACTAAAAATAGAATATATGAAGCAAATATAGCCATATACATGATGCAGCCACTTAAATGAAGCAAGACAAAGCTTAAAAAGAAGAAGACGGCACTGGATCACAGTTCCTAATCTTAAGGTAACAATATCTAATGGACTAATTATCCATTTCAAACAGTAGTACTTGGATATTTTATCGGGAGTCATGAAAGCAAAAATGACTACATTAGTGGATTACCTGCAATCGGAATACAAATGACAGGTCGCTTTGTTTAAGATGTTCCTGCCAGTGATACAAAAATTAATTAGGTCCATTTAAAAAATTACCCAACATCTAGTAACCATAAATGAATCATAATCTAGGTGAATGAAGGCAGATGCCAAGTTTTCAACATCCACAACATCAAACTACAGACATTTCCAGAAAGATAAAGCAAAGGAAATGGAAGCATTTTGATGCAGCTAAGAGTGAACTTAATGAGAAACAACTTATTATTGCATCTGCATTTGATTAAGGACTGGTCATTAATTAAAAAAAAGGGTTTTCTTTTGGGTGGGATGACATAGAGGTGTTGGTAGCTTGGTTTTAGAGTCTGTCAAAATAGTAGATTCCAAAGAACATGTGCAGTTAGGTCAAATAACATCCAATTACAGCCTAAGAAATTTAAGATTAAGCAGTTCCTAAACAAAGCAGAAGCTAGTAATTATCAAGTCAAAGTTTTACAAAACAACAACTTCTTAAATAAAAGAAAGGTGTGGACTAAATAACAAGTTACCTGCCCAAGAAGCATCTCATTCAACTCACTCATGCTAGGAGTCCGCTCAACAGCATTAACCTGGGAAAACATTTAACAAGCGTCAAACTCTACAACATAAATAATTCATTTTAACCAGGAACATTCAGATTCAGCAATGATTTAAGGACGAATTTTGCCAGTCCGGCTAGGTCAGTGAATGAGCAGAACATGAACAAAATTAGATATCTCTATAAGCTATTAATAATAGCCATTAAAACACTTGAAAGTACTCAGAAAAATGACTTAGTAAATTACAAAATTAACTTTGCAAAACAGGAGAGGATAAGCCCAATGCTACCATATCTTTTGCCAAATAAGGGTGCCAGATCAGTATATTAAGTAAAGATTAATAACAGATAAGTACACATAGATGATAACAGATGCACTAACCTCAACTCCTCCAGGTAAGCAAAATGAAAGGAGATCCTTGTATTTAAGTGGTAGTTGCTTTTCTGGGGGATAAACAAAAAGAACCTAAACATGAAAGAGAGAATCTTATCATAAACTCAAAGACATCCTCATGACATAAGTAGACAGCATGGAAGCATGGAAATAATATACCTGGGGCTCAAGACTAGGTTCTATACGATTCTTATGCTGGCCACTCAACACAGTTCGTAGTTTGCCAGAACCTTCTAATTTTCTTGTGATATAACGTTTATGTAGGGCTTGAATGTCACAGTTTGGATGTAGTCCAACAACAACCATGCTCTCAAAGAGCCTTGATGGTTCTTTTAAAGACCTTTGGTCCTGCATATTAGCAAGTATTCATGTTAGAAAAGTATTGTTCTTAACTGACAAAAGCATTACTCGTAATTCTAACAGAATTACTAATAAGGATCTGAAAACATGCCCTTGAGAAAGATTACAAACAAAGAATTACAGAGAAAAAGAAAGTTGGGTGCATAATAAGCCTGTAAAAAAAACCTATTTTATCATCATTGTCATTAAACCTTTCCATATAGCCTCTTAGAGATGATTATATAGGTAGAAAGGCCTGTTAAATTCTCAACTTGCTGAAACCATAAAACTAGCGAAAGGAGAGAGAATCCAGATTAAATTAATAAAATACAAACGAAAAAGTATTCCAAAACAAGTATACCAGGTACTGCAACTGACAGCTCGCCCATTGACGCTTTTGGCTTGTTAGGACCTCTGGGTTGTATGTTACACTCTTAACCTCAGGTGGAGTTGAGAATCCTTTCAACACTTTCATAAAGTGGCTCTGCAGCTTCTGAAGTTGGCTACTATTGTTATCTTTTGCCGAGAACACCACCGATGGCCTTGGAGAATGTGCAGCAGTTGCAGCTGCCGCTGCCGCAGCAACAGCCCTTGCTATATCGTCTTTAGTTTGCATGAAGAATGAAGCACTCCAACCAGGACTGCCCGATTCGTCATTACTGGCCATCTCTAGAATAACGTCCTAGATAAAACAAGATACAGAATTACGAAGCCAGCAAGTGTGAAGTAAACAATGACTAATTTCCGGTCTATGTGACATAGACTAAAAAAAAAGGTGAGTTTTCAAAATCCCCATGATAAGGAATAGATCACGTCAACATCTTTAAACTTTCACTTTCAAATTGCATAATCAAGATGGGGTTTATTGCTTCCCAATCCATCAAAGTATAATGCAAGGATGAGTTATTTCCTGCCCGTAATATAAATGATCAAACTCCCAGGATGGATACGATCCCCTGAATGAATTCCATAGGAACATACTTGCTGAAACATAATATTGTGGCCCAAAAGTCAGACAAGTGGAAAAAAAATGATCTCAATTCTCAGCAGACATTAACTATAATAACAGTGAGAAAACTACAACTTTCGTCTTCTTCCATGGTTAATAGCACAACCATTAGTTGGACCCCCAGAATCACCTAACCACTAGAAGGGCCATCAAACTCTTCAGCTCCATCGATGCAAATGTTACGTAGGTTCTTGGAGTTCTACAGTAAAATAGAAGGACAAAGCAAACTCCCAACCTCTACAGTAATCAACAAATCAGCACGAAAATCACGAAGAAGAACATAATCCATCCTCTACAACTGCCTTTTTTCCCGTGTCAATCACTTCCACAAGATCCATGACAACACACGAGCAAGCTTCCCGGGAAAAGGGAACATAAGAGGTAAAAGGAAAAAGGGTCAGTCTTCCAGACAAGCACTCCGGAACCTTCAGAAGCAGATACCAGCAAGAAAAAGAATTCGCCGGATTCACACCAAAACCAAAGAGCAGACAATCAACCTCCAGAAGCTATTATTCAAGAAATAGTCAGCCGTAGGCGGACGATAAATAAACAATTTATGATTAAACCGAAGAGNGGGGGGGGGGGGGGTGAGGGAGAAGGAGAGAGAAGAGTTTAGGCGGCCATTACGAGGAGGAGGAGGAGGAGGAGGCCGCAGCTTGCAGGAGAGCAACAGAAGAGAAAATGGGAAAGCTACTGAGGAGAGGAGAGGAGAGAAGAGGAGACCGGACGGAAGAGATTTTGTGCCTTCTCTCTCTCTCCTCCCCCTTTCCCTTTTGTAAATTACAGTCATCGATCGTTGACGAATGATTTATTATCATGGTCTGTTTTGTAATTTATTTTGTCTTTCTGTAGACGTCTT
>CXYZ01012187.1:1631340-1692044 GCA_900006705.1 Sonneratia caseolaris
CCCCCCCCCCCCCCCCTCCCCAAAATACTACCAAAAATAAATAAAAATAATAAAAATAATTCATTCGACCTCACCTATTTTAACGAAGAATCCAATAATCCATAATCTCATAAACTAAGCGTGCTCCACTCACTTGAATTAACCTATGTTTACTATCATAAAAAAAAAATTAGACACATCATCCTCAAGTAATACGATTAAAAAAAAGATTTTCCTAATTAATAGTAATTGTAATAATTGATATGCTATAATTTAGTCATCAATAGATTAGCTGTTAGCCCAATGTCTTCTTCTAGACCGCTGCAAAGCCTACAAGGGTCATATTGAAAATCAGAATTCTATATGGAAAAACTATAAATAAATATATATATATAGAGAGAGAGAGAGGGGGGGGAGGATGAGGATATCTGGCCAAGAAAATAAATATATAGCATAATGCTATATTTATATATGTATATCATATAATTATGATGAGGATGAGAGAGTAGGGACCTGAACTGGAGTCTCGTGTGCGGCTGATGATTCTGCCGGAGAAGGTGGGTCCCGTCTTAGGTCCCCTTTTGTTTGTGTTCGAGGGGACGGGTGCAAGAATCTTGGGATAGATGCTGACGTACTGGATAAAACCTCAATATTTTATTTATTGGGAAGAAGCTTAATTTATTTATAAAAAAAATTAAAAATAATGTATGTACGCATTGGATTGGAGGAGCTCTCACCTTGAGCCCCCCCCCCCCAAAAAAAAGGTCAAAATATTAATATTTATTATCCTTCTATGGACGGCTGTGATCTGATTCGTGTCACCCCCGCACACCCCGCCGCTCGCTCCTCCATGCATCTGATCTGACCGACCACACTGGAAAACAACACATTTAATCTTGTTCGGACCTTTCCATGCTCGTCAACTCTATGCATAGCATGCACATTATTGCCGTGACTCGGACGATTCCCTGCTCCTTGCCCGGCGAGTCAATCTTTGACACGTAGCACACATGAGAGCGAGATTAGCACGGCCAATGGTAGGGTTGCTCGAATACCATATCTCTTTACCATAATCACCGTATAGTTATCCAAATAATTTTATGGTTCAATTCACTTATTCAAGTATTTTTTTTAAAATAAAATTAAATAAATTAAATTAAAATTGCATAAAAAATTATAAAATGAAAAAAATAAAAATATTAAAATCATGCATATTTTAATTAAACCTAAATTAAGTTTACAAGACTGTATTAATAGATTCATTTAAAATGAAATTTAGTATAAGAGGATAGAAAATAAAGGTAAAATAATATACATAACTATTTTTCAAATTTTTTAAAATGTTTTTTAATATATTTATATTTTATATTTAAAATATGATTTGATAGTTTAAATCAATTAGCCGAACCATTTAAATCTAATAATTAACAATATCGCTTCTCCTTAAAAATTACATTATATGATAACCGATTAATCTCAAACCAATTTTTTCAATTTTATTTGCAGTTTAGTTCAGTTCTCTCCCGTTCTTTATGAGCAATCCTGCCCAAAGGCCTTGAACCATCTAATATGTATATATATGTATGTATGTATATGTATGCAAAATTGCTGACTTACTAAGATGATTAATTGATTTCCTTGAGTAAGAAGCGAAAAGGTACGAACCGGAAATGAGATAAGTAGGTGGGAAGGTGAAGATCATGATTAAAGCCAGCGTGGCAATGGTGAACAGGGTGGCGGCACTAACGGAGTTTTAGGGTTAAGTCGACGTTCTGGGTCCACGAGGGTGGATGATTAGGATCAAGGACTAAGAGGGTGCATGGCTTGATCACGTATCTTAAATCATTCGCCCATTGTCTTTTTCTCCCTTTTTATTTTTAATTTATTTCAATTTTAATTTAATTTTTCTTCCCTTTCTTATCTTTTTAGCAGGAGGATGATGAGGCATGATGGCGGCGACCAACAATGTCCGCTGTTCCTGTTCGGTCTCTGTCAATGGGATGAGGGACTGCACATCCTCCTATTCCGAGAGGGTCCACTCATCCTGGATATGTTGCTAAAGTGAGCTCAACTGTGGTGGCATATTTTATACTCTTTTTTTTTTTTTAATTTCCAATTAATATATATAAGTTCCACTTATCAAGTAAACCTAGAAAATTTTAATTACAATTTAAGAGTAAATAACGCTAAGGTAAAATGGCCATGGTTAAGATTTGATGTCTTAGATCGAGGTGAGGTAGTTACCTCGTCATGTTAAGTTGGAGATTGTTTTCTTAACCAAATGAATCGTCAACACCCCCAACATCACCGTGCATGGAAGAGTACTTTCATTTTTGTTGTTTTCCGCCCCCCATTGTATTGCTGGTCGAGGGTGGGTTTGGTTAGGTGGGAGACGGAAATGTCAACTGAGAAGGGCCGATGTCAACCCGCCAAATTGACTACCGCACTTTTTATTGGGTTGGGGGGGCATGCATTTCTTGACCCTTTTTGTCCCTTTGAACCTCTCCTGACATCAACACTGAGCGTTTATTGAGTTTCGACTCGAAATGGTCAAATCAAATTGATTGGCAGGAAGAACAATGCGAAGCTTTCTTCCTCTTATTTGATTCGAGGGGAAAAAATTTGTGATGAACGGTGGTGGTGGAAGTCAAAAAAGGTTGCAAGGAGAAAAAAAAAAAACAGACAGTCTAATCCCCCCCTGACAAAATCTTGCCCTTCTTCCTCAACTGAGAAGTGACAGATCATTGAATGGAGTTGGGCTGTTCCCATCATCTGGATCAATGCGAGCCCTTGTTGATCACAAAAGGATGGCCTGGGAGTCGAATCACTGATTGGAGATATTAGATGTTTTAAGGTTGTTCCTGATTCTCGTCGATTTTCATGAATTTGTAGTAGGAGAGATAGTTCTTTGTATCGCTCAGTGTGGATATCACGGGAAGGGATTATGCTTTTTCGGTTGACTCTGGTACACTTGTATATTGCTATTGATTGGATGGACGGACGAAGACAATTCGCTAGTCATTAAAAACTTAGTTGAGATAATTTGGGCTTGACAAACATTGAAAGTTCAAAGTTTTACCTATTAATCGATCGATCGCACTTAACTGAAGGTGGTGAAGGACTGATCAAATTGCCCAAGGCTTACGTAAAGATTGCTGTCCAGATCAGAGATGGAGATGAAAATGATGCAAATATGGGGAGAACTGCAGCCATAAACTCCATCAGGAAAACGAGCTGAAGGCAAACATGAGAAAAGAAAACTAAGCCTGTCCTTTCTTTTTTGTGTTGATTTCGATCACCAAAGGGTTCTCGATAAGAAACGTAAGCGTAGTTACTTGACGTTGTTAATACTTGTACAGTCAGCTTAAATTTCTACCGCAGTTTTTAGAGCTGGACCGGGAGCTTAGAGCTGACTGAATTCCCTCTCAAGATTCAGATTACGGCCTAACGGGGCTTAACCTTCTGCCAATTGATCAACTGGTGTGCCCGTGTCAGGAAGATATGGAGAATCCTCATGCCTGATGGTTCTCGTGGCATATATCTGAAACCTCGGGCCCTTAAGAGACTTGAAATTTCTGCATCATCGAACAATACCGGCTGGCAGCGATCAATGCCACCGTTGAAGCAGGTAATCTGCATGGAATCCAAAAACATGAACAGATTCTTGGATTAAAAGACTACCGCGTTAAGGATTTGATTTGATTCAATTCACTTAACCTCGCGGCTTGTACTTGGTATAACATGTCTTGGTATTGATGGGATTGAGATACATGGGGGTCGGGTGCATGGGTACCTCGTCGACCAGCTCCAGAAGGACAGGATCATCGACAGAACAGATGATTATGGTGGATCAATGGGACAATAATTCTGGTTCCTGATTGGTGTAGATAGTACTGGAGTCGGGGATTTTGGCAGCAATTGATCACAATGAAGCTAGTAGACTTGAAAGATCAGATCGTATTTGCTGGAACCGTTTGTGTGACATCCTTGCCTTGAGACTAGTGGATCCAAATGCCGTTTGTGAATCGAGAAATGTATATTTAAGTGAATTAGGCTAGGAATATACGATTGTATCAGATAATCACAGGTTCTTGTGATGAATCCAACTTTGACTTTCTACTCCGGAAGCTCCTATTCATCTCGACCGTATTATACACTGCGAAGGAAAGCAAAGAACGAACTAATGTTGCTCGTTTCTCTTGATGGGGGAACGACTAGCCAAAAACCGGGTAGACAGTACTCCCATTCAGATAGAAGGCGAAGTTCTGCTCTATTCCCACAGGCTGCTTAAGATCCTCATTGAACATCGCCAAGATGTATCTGGTCAGGGGGCTGTTTGGCCTTCTTGGTGTACCTGCTTCCTTTTTAAGCAGCTTCCAGTAATTCTGATTGTATGTCTGTGCGAGAGCCAAGGTTGTGAAGTTCCTGTTGCCAGCCAAGGGCCAACCACTCTCGGGAACAAGTATATCCACATTAGGCACATTTGCTTTCTCCGCTGCTGCATGGACGGAATCCACCATGGCATGGGGAAGGTCGAGAAGGATCTGGTGCTCGTGGCCGTGAACTGGGCATAGGCCAATCGCACTCTTGCCGGGTCTTCCTTATAAGCATAGTAAGGATATACGTTTAAGAAAAGTGGGTACCTGTCCCTGTCCAAGAATTTGAGGACGTCGGCCATCACACTGCTCGCTTCTGGCACGAGAGTGCCGGCCGAGGGTGGGAAGGAAGTCTTAAGGATCAACATGCAAACCGCGGTCAAGATGCCTATGTCTCTTCTGGCAGTGGAAATGATCCTCTGGAAGTTCTGCATCACAGGCACAACGTGCTGACTGAGATCTCTGGGGATATTGAACACATTCCCGGGCGTTATCTAGACAATGTTTACATCTGGGAACGGTGCTCCATATCTGTCATAGCTGTTCAAATCATCAGATCAATTATACATGTAAACTGCAGAACGAATCGGTACGATTTGCAGCAATAATCAAATAGACAACATGCGGGGCATATCCGGGAAGCCGGAGGAAGGTCATCTCCTTGTCTCTCGAAGCATACCCCAGCGCCAAGTTGCGCTTCCGGCACACCGATCTGATCTCTGGACTGTGCTCTAAACCTGCAGAAAAAACCAACGCCGCAAGGGATAAATTTTCAAAGTAAGGCCGGTAATGCATAGATCCGAACCTAGCATATATAGTTGCTTGGAATAGAGTATGGAAAGAGCTAGCTTTCTCGTTTCGAAGAGTTTCCACGTGAGCAGTCTCGTGAGACTCACAGAATTGGGTATGACCGACTATTTCCCCGAGTAATCGGCAATGATAGGAGGAGCCATGTCAGCAACTGAATTTATACTATAAGGTCGTGGATGATGATAATTAATTTCAGTAAATGAATTTAACCAAGATCTCTTTCGTTATTATCTAAATTAATGAGTTTGTCTCAATCTTAATTAATCTCTGATATTTCTCATGATCAGACTAAGTTGCAGCAAGAACTTCTTATGTGACGAGTTAATTCTCCTTCTCCTTCAATTTTTTTTCACCTCATTTTATTATTTACTTTATACCTATCTAATATAAGTATTACGAGATGGTTCGGCCCCTCTTCCTATCAAGTAAGTGCCCCGGTTCGATTCACGTGAATTGATAGGATTTGTGGTGAGCGAGCTTCACCTCTTAAATGAGCCAAATCGACTTGAGCCCGAATCAGTAACGGTTCTTCGGTTGGAGCTTAGGTGGAAGGTCCATCCAGTGCTGAGGAGGAGAGATAAAAGTGAACTTCTTCGCTTATTCAAAGTGGAACATCGGCAACCGATACACAGTCCAGCACTGAACAAATTATTGATGTGCCCCTGTTCCTGTCTGTTATTGGATATTCCATCGGCACAAATTGGATATTAGGCCTGTCTTTAATTAGTTATTCCTCTTGAGCAAGAGATACTCTCACAAGTTAAAACACTTGGTAAACAGGAGTAGCATTGGGATAGAATAAGCCGAAGTTCCGCTCGATTCCGGCCGGCTTCAGATTCTCGTTGAACATGGCAAATATAAAACCTTCCAGGTGACTGTTGGGTCGTTTCGGCGTCCCGGCCTTCCTGAGAATCTTCTTCAAAAATTCCGGTTATATGTGGCCGCCAGCTCCAGGGTCGTCAAGTTCCCGTTCCCAGCGGAGGGCCGGCCGCTCTCGGAGACAACCAGGTCCACTTTGCTCGCACCGAGTTTCTCCATCGCTGAGTAGAGCGCATCGAGTTGAGCATCCAGCATGTTTGAGTAGCTCAAGCTGCCGTCCCGGACGACCGGACCCGAGGAAGCGAGCTGTGCGTAGTCCAACCGGATTTTTGCAGGATTAGACGAATATGCATAGTAAGGATACGCATTTACCAGCAATGGTGAGCCGTTGCTCGACAGGAACCCAAGGATGCCGGCTAGTGCGGCACGGGAAGCATCCGAGAATGCGCCAGCAGACGGCGGGTACGAGGTTCCCAAGGTAGCCGTGTCGATGACTGTAGTTACTCTGATGCCTGTCAGAGACAACATGTGCGTTCGCTATCTCTCATGGCATCATCTTCGATTTCTATCTCGAATCGACATTAAAAATAAGCATTCGCGAGTTTATCTTCTTCATGTTATTTATACCTGCATGGCCGTAACCATTGACGACCTTCTGCAAGTTCTGCATTGCAGGCAAGATGAATGGGTCCATGGGATCCGGGATGATCTCGTTCCCAGCCGTAATGTACCGGAATTTGACGTCATGGACATAGGGTTGCACGTTGGTATCGATCCACCGCCTAGCCGCGTCCAGGCCGGTGGCTAGTGTTTGAAGATCCAGATTGAGGACACCGAGGGTCACCTCGATGCCGCTTCCCTTCAGGGCCGCCAGCACTTCCGGCACGGGATTGAACAGCCGCATCTTCCCGATCCCGTACTTCTTGTAGAGCTGGATGACGTTGGGCGGAGAAGGGAGGTTGTCTCCTTTCAGTCCATAGCTGACTCCTATGTCGAGCTGTGAGTTCACAGTCTCGGCTGTTCTGGGTTGGACAACCACCGCTAAGACGAGAACAATTGCTACGACTTTCTCCACCGGTCCCATCTTTCGATGCTCCTCCGATCACGAGACCTGCTTCGACCGAATTTCGAAAGGTTTAGCTGAGAATTTCTAACCCCAAAGTGCTGATACTCATTCTCGATTTTCAGCCTAAGTGATTTTACTTTCAGTTTTCACAATCGGGATAGTTCTCGTGACTTTTCTTTCTCTTCATCGTACACTCTACTAAGCTCATGGACGTCTACTTGTCATGGCCGAAAAAAGGAAGCTACGTGCTCGGATTCTATGCCACGGTAAAATGGACCTCCTCCGCTCGAGTGAATAAAAAACAACGCATCGCGTTAATCTCGAATTTGAGTTGTCACGATGATAAAGTGAGGAGGACTGCAGAGGGGGGGCTAAAGGAGTGAACGGACCTGCCCAGGTTAGGAAGAACACTTGCCACCAGAAGGAAATGAGCAACTTGCGGCCATGAACCCACCGGCCAGTATCTTATATATTGGATGGCTTACAGCATGCAATTATGAATCGCCCAAGAGATTGTTGATTTCATGGATAAGGCTATAAAAGCCTACTGCATGCTATATATAGCACGATGAATCCCCTATTTTATATCCAGAAGAGGGGGGAAAAAAAAAGAAACAGAGGGTAATTTTCATGACCTGATGTTTGTATACTACAGAATCTAAGTATATGGCATGCTCTGCTAGATAGTGCACTGGATTTGCCACTTCATAGCGGGGGGCGTTTGGTTGAGCACATCTAATTTCACCGAAAATTTTAGGATCGTGGTAAGATTATTTTGAATTACGTGTCATGATACGGTATTGTAATGTTCATTTGTTTGGAGGGAAAAAAATAAAATAAAATAAAATGCAAAGATGCCCGTAAAGTTGACCGCGTGTTTTGAACTTGAAGTCACTATCAACCACGATATAAACTCAAATTAATGTGAATTTTACGGTCGGAGACCATCGTCTATATGATACAGGGAGCATTGGGTGGGAGGATGTGCAACAAAGTCAATACAAATTAGATGAGATAATTTGACAATACTATTCCCTCGTGTAAGAATGCGTAGAGAATCTAGTAGTGAAGATTTTGCATTAGTGGGCCGAAGCGGTTTGAATCTATACTACTTTAGGGCCCAACGGACCTCAGAATACATCGAAAAACAAAATCATCATATGGAAGGGAGTTTTCCAAGCTAAGCCGATCAAACTTCCGCGAAGCATCGACTAGCTTGTTCATTGGTCGAAATATGTCATGTTGAAGAACGTTCATGGAACTTCCAAGTCCCAACAGAGACACACACACACACGTATATATACACATTGCCGGAACTTGGCCGGAATCTACTGTGAATTTCTGATTGTGTTACTTTATCGATCATATATACCACATCAAGAAACAGACTTCAACTTCATCCACGAGATAAAGTAACTCCTAGCGATACGCATTTTACAATATCGGTAGATTCCACTTGGAGGTCAATGATTCAAAATTTACAAGAAATCCGAGCGAGGAACGGTCCCTTAACCTACGACAGCATACAATTCGAGGAGAGGAATACGTTCTCATCCGATCCAGAATCCGGATGAATGCCTCCAAAGTCCCGGTCATGGAAATCTAAGAAACAGCTCACCGTGACACCCACTTGGCATATAAATATGTCGACTGCTGTTTCCAGAAATAGATCTGTCAAAGCAAATCCCCCTCACCATCCCATGCTCGCCACGCGGCGAGAGCCTCCTCTCTCAGCCTGACCAGCCAGCCATGCGGGCGCGCACGGTTCCTCAGGAGGATGAGAGGTAGAGGAACATCCAGAGAGTAACGTCGGCGGAGGATCGAAGAGATGTAGATGACCGTACTGCTTCGTCGGGTTCAATCAGTGTATGTGTGTCCTTTTAACGAGGCTCTCGGCCGTCTCAGAAAAAAAAACCAAGCGTCCATCATCGACTTCTTGTTTCCAGTCGCCTGCCACCGTAGTTGGGCTGGTTCGAGAAACGGCCCGTGCCATGTAGGAGGCAACCCGGGTTTAGAGCCTCGATATGATTTGAGTGTCGGCGAACATTTTCAAATAGGTACCTGCCCATGTATACATGTCTGGTTTGACGTAAATCATGTCACATTATGGGGTGGGGGGGTTGTTTGGGGAAGAAAAACAGCTTTCGAGCAATAACAAAAGGAATAATGAACAGCAATAATACACACACATATATATATATATATTATATAGACATGTATAAATATGTTAAATGAATAGTTTGGACCGGTTTAAAACGGGTTGGGAACCTTTTGGCCAAGTTATGATTTGACCCTATTAAGCATAACGTACTGGTCTGGTTACGGATTACGAATCAAGAATATATGAACTTATTCGAAATCGTTTATAAGTGGGTCAGTTTACGGTTCAAGTCGGTTTGACCCGTCAACGGTTCTTCTTTTTAATTTTTTAAAGTTATTTAAAATGAATATATATTTTTATTTTTTAAATTGAATCAACAAAATTTAACTGTTGATTTATAGAGCTTTGCAACGGTTCCAGGCCAGTTCAACGAGAAGCATGTAGTACCAGTTCCGGTTCAATATACCTATTTCTTGAACAAGATCTTTAACCATTCCTCAATCTAATAAGAGTGATACGGGCCGGTTTGGGGGTGGTTCGGACTAGTTATGGATTTTAATGGATCGGTTTCGGTTCAATATACCTATTTCTTGTACAAGGTCCGTAACCATCCCTCAATCCAATAAAAGTGATTACGGTCGGTTTGGTGGTGGTCCGAGTTAGTTATGGGTTTTAATAGGCTATAGTTTTGGGCTAAACCGGTCCATTTAACACCTCTTAGACACATGTGTAAAACATGGGGAAGAAAAACAGGAGCAAGACAGTTAAGCAGTTGCCCTTATTCAGCAGCTCCGTCCACGTGGAGGCTCCCAAACAAGGGAATGGACTATATTAGCCAGGAGAGAAATTGACTAAATTTGCTGTGCCTGGCTGTGGCAAAGAGGGAAAACAGAGAGGATCTCTCTCTCTATCTGGCCTCTCTCATGCCAGCCTGTTACCTCTCATCACCCAATTATATGAATTTATGAATCAATGAATCCATTGTCACCGTCTTCGTGGGGGGTATATATTCCAATTTGGAACACAGCCAATTCCAGAAATAAATTTTGTGGGTCGTTTCCCTTCTGCCTCTACTTTCGTTCCTGTGCACCCCGGCGAATCCATTCCTTCTCCGAGGACTCGTTCCCTTCCTGACTGATCTTCTTCACTGCCATCATGAGTCTGTTTGGCCTCGGCAGCAGGTTCCTCGCTCTTTGCCCCCCGTGCTCATCGCTTCTTTCTTCATCGTCCCGGATGTATTTTTGGATGAATTCTTTGGCTCTGCTCTGGTTCCCCTGTTTTCTTTTCTGGGTCATCCCTGTTTTAACTTAACTGGTGTGTGATATTTCGGAGTTCTTAATTGTATTCCGATGTTTCCATTAAGGTTTTGAACGTAAACCTGCCGTATATAATTGTACGGTGCGAACGTTTTCTTGTACCTTTCTCGTGTCAGATTTCCTACTCGTAGAGATAACAATGATCAAAAGGAACCAACTCTTTGTTGCATAATTCAACCTGTATACGGGCATTGGGCAGTGTATTCTATTTTAGGATAACAATAAAGACTTCGTGTTGAGGGATTGCGTCGGCTTGAGGAGAATCAGCGATTTATATTCTTTGTTCAGTTTGGAGGAGGCTAGGAGCTCTGAATTGTGTTCTGTTTGCTATGTATTGTGTTATATATATATATATATATACTTTTTTCTATGTGTTTGTTTACGTTCAGAATTATAATATATGGCCACAAAGATGTCACAGAAGGTGGTTCATTCCTATCCACCACACTGAATTCCAGTAATTACTATTAGGCTGCAGCAGAAAGCTTTGATCGATTCAACTCCAGCATCGAATGATTTATTGTGGTGACTATTTGATCATCGTCGATGTCACGAAGGTGCAAAACATATATTATTGTCGCTTGCTTCTGAATGATACCCTTTTTCTGCAGAAACCAGAAGACATTCCGGCCTAAAAAGAGCGCTCCCTCTGGAAGTAAGGTCGGTTCCCTTGCGATCTTTTCTGAAGCTGTCGATACGTTCTCGAGATCTGATCACACCTTGCATCTTATCTTTTATTTTGATATCTATTTGTTTTCACAATGCAGGGTGCTCAACTTCAAAAGCACATTGATGCCACCCTTGGAAGCGGGAACCTCAGAGAGGCCGTCAGGCTCCCTCCAGGAGAAGACATTAATGAATGGCTGGCTGTAAACAGTAAGAGATTTTATATTTGCAAAGAATCCTCACTTTCTTCCCCCAGTGAAGTTGCTCTCATATAATATAGTAGCATGATACATGAGTTATCATATGCATAATTTGCCTTATGAACAAAATCACTTGGAATTCCTCTTACTTGTTTATGCGCTTTTGGTGCAGCGGTGGACTTCTTCAATCAAGTCAACATTTTGTATGGAACTCTTACCGAGTTTTGCACCCCAAGTAACTGTCCTACGATGTCTGCCGGACCAAAGTATGAAAACTTTCTCCTTCCATTGTTGACCAATGCGTTTAGTATGACACAGGGGACACAACAGAGTTGTTCGACTATGCAAACGAGTCCCCAGCAATTTGAATTTTCTACTGCCTATTCGTGCAAAGCAGAATGGCTTTTTGCTTATAACCACATGCAGTCTCTTCGTCTTATGAAAGTCTGTTAGCTTTCTATTTTTCTGTTTTCGAAAACTAGGATGTAGGGAGAAGGAACACAGCAGCTGCACTCTGCGTTATGACCCAGCTAGCATTGACATGCTGACGTTTCTTGGATTGACTTATTGATGCAGATACGAGTACAGATGGGCCGATGGAGTCACAATTAAGAAACCAATAGAGGTGTCCGCTCCGAAATATGTCGAGTACTTGATGGACTGGATCGAAGCCCAACTGGACGATGAGGCAGTTTTCCCTCAAAGATTAGGTGAGAAGATTATCGTTATCTTTACTTCGATAGGGTTTTGTTTTGTTTTTTTTTGTCTTGGCTGATCTTTTCCTTATGAGAGATATTTGAATATTCATCAGGTTTTGCATGACAATTGCAGGGGCTCCATTCCCGAGCAATTTCAAGGATGTGGTGAAGACGATCTTTAAGCGGTTGTTCCGAGTATATGCACACATCTATCACTCTCATTTCCAGAAGATTGTGAGTCTCAAGGAGGAAGCCCATCTAAACACTTGCTTCAAGCATTTCGTTCTCTTTACTTGGGTAAGAATCTCTTCTTGTGATACGATATCTTCGATTTTTGGGTGCCGACCAATCTTTATCAGGAAGAAGAATGACTACGTCCAACAGGATCACCGTTAGAAGTTACTGTTTTAAGCTTCCATGTGGAATTAAGTGAAATTCATACAAGAGCAATCACCTGTGTGCTTCTTGCTTTCTCCGTTCCTGCAAAGAAAAGGAAAATCCGGCAATATTTCCTGTCCAAAAGCAACATTTTCCATCTCAGATGAGTCTAAAAACATACACTCTAGCCAGTTTTGAAAATCGGTTTTAATACTAAACCTCCAAAACACTGCCCAGTGGATCACCATAACGTCGGAAGGGACTAGGAGGTAGCCTGCTGCCTCCCTGCCCACGATCACAGTACCATTTACTCAAGCTCTTGGTAATTTTCTTAAAACCGAAACTTATACACATGGCCATGACTTGATTTTTTTTTCTAATACAGGAATTCCGCTTGATCAACAAGGATGAACTTGCGCCTCTCAATGAGCTTGTGGAATCTATTCTGCAGTGGTAGTTCTGGGGAATTTCCGCTTTTCCATCAGTTGCCTGCATTCCATTTTTTTTGGCGCTTTGTCTTTGGACATAATAGTAGACAGCCATTTTGGCCATTTTCTGTCTGTTCGCCTATCCATGCTCTTTTGCTTCTCTCTGGTGTTGCCCTTTGCTTCCGTTAATTTCTCTCTGGGTTGATCGTTCTGGATATAGATGTTCTTTTTCTGGGCAGAACTTAGAATTTCTTCTTCTTCTTTTTTTCCTTCTGATTAACTCTACTGTAAATCCACTGTATGCTGGACAGAGTTATTTCTTGTGCTATCCAATTACTTCTCCTACAGATTCTGGAAATACAGCTCCTTTTTTTTTTTTACGAGAGAGTGAATAGTTATTTATTCCTCAAAATATATATACTGTGATTATGTTGACAAATCTTTCTCGGCCATTAAACTGGGGACAATATCACTGGCTTGTCGGAGATCCATAATGCAGTGATGAGACATTGCATGCATTCTCTCTGTTCTTGCACAGCTGATTCAGCTTCCACCGGTAGCAGTATTTCAACATACAAAATTCAATGACCCTGCATATTGGTTCCACTCTGTCTGCTTTTCATCCTTTCACATCAAATGTGAATTTAGTTAGAAACAGGATCTTGCCTAATGTGTTAGACGATAGGTCCTACGAACCTCCAAGGTCTCGCATCGCATCTTAAGATGCCTAGGCCGTTTCCCCAGAGGCACATAGGGTCCATAAGACTTAAACCCTGCAGCAGAGAGGGTGAGCTCAAAGATAGTACATCTGGGATCGGATATAATTACCTGAGGGAGGTTCTTCGATCAGATAAGACTTAAGATATAATCAGAAAGGTCGAGATTGTGCTATCAATGATTATCTAGTCTATAATCTATTGCACTGAGTGTTACAGAAAAATCAACCAAATATCTTATTCAAACCCAATTGCCTGGCTTGAAGTGCCCGCAAGACAGACATCTTCCATTCCCTCCCAAAAATAAATGAAGCCTCGGTATATCTTTTCCTCTGGCAGTAAAAAGTCATCACGCTTTGTCTTCAGGTCGAACCCCTGTAGCCAACTCTAGGCAGCATCACCCATGACTTGTGATTCTGACCACAACATGTGGAAAATGATTCTTCACCCTGTTAGTCATGGGACCTGAGCGCCAAACCAATGTATTTGCGGCTGGAAGTTAAATCTCTGCTCAGCGTCACACATCACTGGAAACAGGAACATGAAATTACATTTTAATCCCCTCATCTTCTCTGACTGGCTTCGCAGATGCATCCAGGGAGCGGATTCGCATAAAAACTCTCCTCGAGCTTAGGAAACTCTCCGGGCTCTCTCTTGTATGGAGCTCCTATTCGGTCACTGTGGAGCTTCTTCACCTTGGAACTGAACTTCTTCCAAGAGATCTTACCTTCATCTAACTCATCAACTAGTTTAACAAACTTCATCCTGTATTCACAAGTTGGAATACATGTCAACACATGATATGCTGGAAGCAAATAAACCTATGATTAGCCAACAATCTTTAAAATTATGTTGTAACCCCCTAAACTTTATCCAGGACATATCAATCCCAAGATTCTAATGAGCTACGTCAGGCTGGACTGGTCTGCTGATAAGACCTTTTATGACTGTCAGTCCTCAGTTGGATCTCCAGAGGTCAAGCTTTCTCCTCTAAAGAACCTTCACGGCAAGGCCAGTTCATGCTCAGCCTTGAAAAGGTTTAAACCTGGCGAGTCATGGCTGATAATGAAATCAAAAAGGCTTCTGGGAGGCTACATCCTATTTTGCTTTTGCGTCACCAGAGCTAGCTAGTCTGGTTCTAAATTATGCATTTTTGGATATGTACAAATAGAGTTCTAAGTGATACTTTTGAGGTGACCCACTTGCATGGAAAACTATAAATAGGGTGGATGGGGATAGCAAAATTCATGTGGATATATTGTCCAATAACAATTTTAGCCGGCAACTGTCACTATTCCATAGTATAAAAGCAGTGGTGTAATAAACCCATAGAATTAACTAAAATATGTAAATAATTCAAACTGTGTAAGAGTTCGAAGCACATCTCACCTATCAGGATTGATGGTCTTTTTGAAATTCTCGAACCGCCGATGACCCTGGACTGCCTTTGCCATGTTGCCATCGTAGGTGTAGAGAAAAACTGTACTTTGAAGGGCCACAATGTAGTCTATACCAGCAAGCATGTTCTGATGGTTCCTGAAAGGCGCAAGCTCCTCCTCACTTGACAGAGTTGAATGAGAGAAAATGTTTGGGAAATCTCCCCTAAGGTACTGCATACTCCCATTTCCATATGCTTCACCTGCTACAAGATAAATTCTTGTGTCTGATGGGAAGCCAAGACCTCTGAGTAGAAGAGAAGTCTCCCGAGGTGTCAGGGGGCATCCGCCAAGTAACCTCCTCTCAGTTGCATTGATCTCTTTCTCCTTCCAATGAACTACCTCATACCTCATCCGTCTCAGTTCTTCATCTTCTTCAGCCAACAATCCGTGACTGCAGCCAGTGAAAGCAAGCATGTCCTTCTCATACCTGTCAAAAACACAAACAATAAGCAAAATATCAAAGCCAAAACAGAATGGTAGCATTTAGAAGGATCCACAAATGAACCCACTGAACTGGCTGATTCTGCTTCCTTGAGGAGCAGACAGACTAACACGTCCAAAATTTCTAAACCTGAAGAACTTTGAATGATTTTCTATTACTATTTTAATCAATTGGGATCATGATCACATATACAACTGGAACTCTCCAACGGATTTAGTTCTCAGAATAGTTCTGAAAACTGGCTTTAGAACATTTTCGATATAAATGTAAATTAGAATAATGCGATAATCATACTCAATGCAGAGGACTCTCATCCCAAACGATGGTGTGACTTGCCTCAAATGGAGAGCAAGATAAGGGCTCCCATTCTGCCTCATCCGAGAAACCAAGGTGTTCCCCAGTTCCTCAATTGGAGGAGCATATCTCAGTGCTTGGTAATTCACACGACACCTCAGTTTCTGTATAGAATCTCGGATGCCATTGTTAGCAAGCCGAGAATCAGCATGAGTGAAATATAGCACCTTGTGCTTCTTTAAGAGTGGGCGCACCTCAGTCTCATAGTAACCTACCTGAAGAAAGGCAATGAGGCAAATGAATAAAACAAAGTTGTAAAACCAGCAATTAGGTACTCAATGGGAGCATTACACTATTTTTTAGCACTATATCTTA
Organism: Sonneratia caseolaris; assembly: GCA_900006705.1. Taxonomy (NCBI): domain Eukaryota; kingdom Viridiplantae; phylum Streptophyta; class Magnoliopsida; order Myrtales; family Lythraceae; genus Sonneratia; species Sonneratia caseolaris. Next base: position 1,647,444 of record CXYZ01012187.1, read on the forward strand.
TAATAGTCTGTGTCGCTTACTAGCTGTCATCCTTGCAAGCGTTTTTGTGAGTAATAACAATGGTCAACATATGATGCCAAAAGGGGGAAAAACAATGGCTGCAACATTTCATTAATCCATGAAATTAGATAAACTTGATGCTAATCTTGCATTTGATACAATGTATAAGAGAAAATCCACCAGATCAAGCCACAGTGGCCAAAAGCACTGCACCACGAACAGATTAATTTATACTCTTTGTAACAGGCACCCTAAGTTATCTCATAGGAATATCATTTTTCATTTTTTTTCAGCAATATTTCATAGTGTAGGGTAGTGGGGTGTGGTGGGGTGGGGGATGGGGTTGCGGGGGGCCACTTTTGGGGTGTTTCACCTTTGACCAAGATATTGGTGTTTTGTTGAAAGGTTCAATTTCGGTATAGCCTGCTGGTAGAGTCTCCACTATGTGGACATCATCCTTCAGCGACTCAATGAAGTGTCTCCAGTCAAATAGATCTTTAAAGCCACTGCAGAACAGGCAAAAAGGAAGGTAAAGGGAAAAAGAGTTGAATTAAGTCCTAAATGCCAGATGAACAAGATTGTTAATACTCATTAACTTCTGGATTTAAGATGGAGAGCAGACCCACCTATCATCGGCCCAATAAGACATGTGGTCAAGTGCTGGAAGAACTAGTGTTGCCTTCATGACCTTAGCAATAGCTACCATATCACAGATCTGCACTTTACAAGGATATGTCAGATGATTTTGTTGAAATGAAAATGGCAAGAGTACATAGAAAAGATGAGTTACACGATAATCGGACCCCAAATCTCATTTGATTCAAGCCACCATTCGCATTGATGAGGATGTAACCATTTGTATTAGCATGGAGCTCTGCCAAAGATAACAAGAGGTAGAGGAAATGAGATATGGACAAAATCTTTGTTACAGTTCCAAATACAAGATGGAGAAGTCATAATAAGGGTCCATATAATTCTGGAAAACTGGGCAAACTTTATTATGGTTGAACGTGTTTCTGCTTATTTTTTACATTTGTCAAGAAGAAGAAGAAAATTTGGAAAGCCATGTTGTTGCACTTATTTTCATTTCCACACGTGAAGAAAAGAAATTGAAGAACTGTAAATGCTTTCCCATCCAGAAAATAATTTCAATTAAGGTTTTAAACTATCATACTCTTGCGACTTCTTGGGCGATTGACGCATTGGCTGAAATTGTCACTCTTTGGCTTGGACCAGATGCCTGAATACTGAACATGAAGTAAATTTCACAGCAATAAAACAAAATAATACATTCATCATGGACATGAACGTCCAACTTCAAGTCGGCCGTAAATGGCTAGGGTTGAAGAGTAAAAACTCTCATTAAAATACTTGCTGAAAGATTTGTCGATTCTAATGTTGTTATTTGAGACTAAGCATCCACAAGAGGATTAAGTACTTACTTCAGCCACACTATTCTCAGTGCCAACGACGCCTGATGCTACCATCATCAAGGTCCTCTCAACTTCATTTCCTCCTTCACCTTTCTCATTGTGATGTGAGCTTTGGTCAATCTGATGTAAATGAGAGATGGACTGGTCCGATAGATACTAATGACAGAAAAAGAGCAGATTCAACAAGAATTATGATTGTGCAGCAGCATGATACACTGGAGAACCAGAAAATCACAACATTTTTGGGCTGTACTGATGTTATACTGATCATCCAGCTTTGCAAGCTGAAACTTTACTCTGGATCAGTCCCAGGACAATTTCTCAGAATCTAAGCATCAAAATCCACAGAATATATCCCATTTTGACCAATCAGAATCAATTCCGGCCTATTAGTCAAATTTCCTGTCCCCTTCTACATCAAACTCTTCACACTGTACAGCTTTCGTATATACATCGCTCAAGATAAGCTTCTATAGACACAAGGTTTTAGACGATGCTATGAGAATATCTCATCATAAGTTGCCGACATTTTTTTGATCCTATAAAATTTCATGAAATTGATACTAAGCACGTGTGTTCTACAGGTCGTACTAAACCCAATTTGTATTAAGTTAGGATATATTATCCAGTACAGCTCAGTCAACGTCACTTATACTTGAGAATGAATTAAAGCACAAGTAATAGTTGATTAAACTAAGACAGGGCAAGTGGGAGAAAATTGTAGAATGGATCGATAGAAAAGAAGAAACTGATTAGGCAGTAACTGTCAATCTGATTTATCTTGGATTAAATGGTGCTGAGATGGCATAAAAATCAACCACCGTCGCGGCATCACCATTCAGCAGAATTCAATTGACCTGAACCAGAAAAGAACTAGTGGCTGCAGAAAACGGTGCCTCTTACCTGAGCTGAGTGAGCCCTTTCGATGGTGGATCCAAACCACCCATAAGCACAGATCTTGAAAACGCCCAGGAACAGGCAGAACCCGCAGAAGAGGAAGAACATCCATCGACCAAGCAATCTCTTTCTCTCCCTCAGCCCCGAAAGTCCCAAATCCACCACCGCGGATCCGATCACCGGCTTCCTCAGCAAGCTCTTAACTACCCATCTCTCCCTCACACCGTGATGGTGATGGCGATGTGATCTTGGCGACTGAACGGTGCCATTTTCTGACCTGGGAGTGTTGATTTGGAGGTCGATCTCGTGGTGGGTACCCAATAAGCCGCCGCCGCTAGTGCTGCTGTTAGTGTTGGCACTGCAGTCGCGCTTGAAGGAGGGTGCCCGGCGGGTCATCGGACCCTTGAAACGAGGGCTGTTGACGACCCCATCAGCGGAGGCGTTGCCGTTGCTGGGATGTCCCATGTTCCCTCAGCGCTTTCTTATCCGATTGGACTCACCAGGGAAAGAGATGATGGGCCGATCCAGCAGATGGCTGGAAATGGAACACAAAGGCAGGGAGCGATGATCAGAGGTGGGTCGATGCGTGTGACCAGTTAAAAATCTGAACTAATGGGGATCCCAGCTGCAGACACGGACAAAGACAGCGGAAATGGAAATGCACTCTCATGCACGAACCGATCGGCTGTCTGCGACATCCCTGCTCATCCCATTTGCTGTTTTTCCTTTAAAGAATAATTTTTAGGCCCCCTGATGAGTAAACGAAGGACAGTTGCACAATGTTGACTATGTTGCCAAAAATCAATCTTCGACTAGTCAGCATGGCGAAAACGGTGAATACTCGGAGCCACCGACTTCCCCGCGAGGAGCCCAATCAACCATCTCTCTATTACCCAGAAGAAAAAAAATTAACGAACTTGTCCTACACGGAATGGCACTTACCCAAAGCGGCAGGAAAATTCTACGGGCCAAACCGGCCGTACCATATGAATGACGAACCGCAAAGCTAGAAAACTCGCAAATCTTCATCTTCTCCTTTTATTTATTTTCCCCCGACGTCACAAAACCGACAATTTATGGAATGCATAACACACCGCAGAGGAACATGGGTAGTTTTTCCCACGATATTGGGAGAATCATAATCTGGACTGAAACTCACTCAATTCGAGCAGCTGCGAATCACATCACGGACATGAGCAAGCCGAAATACCTTAAAATGGAAGTCTGAATCTTCCAAGAACTTTGCCTCCCGTCAAGGATTGCCATCGACCAAAACGAGTCGTATTGACCATTGGTTTCCAGTACTGCAAATTTCTGCTCTCTCTTGGAATTGAACGTCTGTCTTGCCTTACAGGCAATACCGCGTCGCCACTACGTGGAATCCATGAACACGAGCGAAATAAGCAAGAGTGCATTTGATCTGTCGTACTCGATCACTGAGATGGTCAATATTTTATTGCCAGCTCACTCTTGACCGACCTGTCTCATGTAAGTACTCCTAATTCTATGTAATTCTTCAATTGTTGGTCGAATGAGGTTCCCTGATCTTACTTGCCTTAAATTGTGGTTATCGCTGTCGATACTCCACTCTCATCCTTCGATCCATTATTAATTAGGCCAACAACATAAAATAAACGATGACTCGTGTTACGCATGGTACGTGCCATCTCAAAGAAATTGATCAGAAATACTTGCTCGATTACGATTGAAGTAACTAAACATACTTTTTCTCGTGAAAGTGAATCGGATAAAAATGCGGTTCACTTCCCTGATTTTACCTACTATAAATTGCGGTTATCTTTCTCCATATTTTGCTCTCATCCTTCAATGTATCGTAAGTTCGCACAACAATACAAAGTACGTGCCATCTTAATGAAATTGATTAGAAATACTTACTTGATTAAGATTAAAGTAACCGGGCATAATCTCTTGCGAAAGTGAGTATAATAGAATTGACGAGTTGGATTTGAATGTATAAAATTATTTAATTTCCTATATTTGAATAGATAATTTAAGAGTAATAAAATAATAAAAGTATATGATTAATCATAATTTTTAAGTTATGATTTTACTATTCAATCTTTTATTTCTCATATTGATTTTGTTAAGGACGTATAATCAAGTGCAAAAATGACACCAAAATTACCTTCAGCCATTTGCTTGAATACTCATAGATGTTCTCAGTGCTGATATGGTGCAAATAGTATAGTAAAAGAGGGAAATTCGAAAGGGAAAAATAGGGAAAAGGAAACCAAGGGATCAATTAAGATCTCCACAAGTTCCCAGGCATTAAATGCGGAGATATTCGTCAATATTGTACTTGGTTTAGTTTCACCTTAATTTTATGAAATTAGATAATTCTCTCGTGTAAAATAATAGTTATAATAATTTTTTTAGGCCAAGATAAGTCATAAGACCATCTCAAATTTCATGAAATTACCTACGGGGTGATATATAAAATTCTCAAATTATATTTAATGGCCATGATTAACACATTAAATCTCATCTTTGGACCTTGCGCCGAGGAGAGAGATTATTATTAACGGGCCAATGATTTTGCTCACCTTTTGTATACCCCAAAATAATCACTAAGTACAATGATCTCGAATTACACTATGTCCCACCGTTAAAAAGTGTGATTTCTCCTACACCCCTAAAATGTGTCAATTTGCGCTAGACGACTCGAGTGCCAAAAGTTGCCCCGTCCGAGATTGTTCAATGTTCGCTCTCAGTAAGGAATAATATAATAATAATCAAGAGTGGGATGGCCTAGACCCGGCAAAATTCGGAACGGCCCGATAATTTTATCCAGCATGCCAGGCCCGATGTCTCCCGGCCGTGCCGCACGATAGTTCGATCAGGGATATTTAAATAAAAAATAATAGATAATTAGATACTATTGAAAAATATAAAAAATCTCATTCGTGAGTTCATTTATAATTTGTAAATAAGTTACCATCAAATGAAATTTTTTATCAAATTATAGGACTGGACGTACACGATTTGCCCCGTCTAGGATGGCCCTGGAATCCTCACTGGAACGAAACCTATGACGGTGGACAGAGGGCACAAATACAGCAACTGCGGTGACGAGAGAAAGGGACAAAAACAAGAGCAGTCGGGCGGCGGCAGAGGTTTTCACCTCCCCGCGACGCGTGCCCCCACCGTGACCCAGCCACATGTCCACCGCTACATGGCGCTCAGGCGATTGGACGGTGACCTGGAAATTCACTCATCATCATCCCCAGTGACGATCAACATCAGAATTGGGTACACTCGAGAGTGCACCGTAACGTCTCTCGACTCCCTGCCTTCTTGTCATCCGTGGCATTGGTTAGCCGACTCGATCGTGTGGGCGCCTCTTTTCCGTAACCCATTCTAAATTTCTGCCACCGAAACCTTGACTCCGACACGAACTTCAAGTTGACTTGTAATTCCGATGAACAGTGTGGCCGGTCGTAGAACGGTCGGAGATGGGTGAGACCGTCGGAGGATGCGGCTGACGCGGCCCTTCCCTCCTCCCATGTAATGAAAAAAATGGACACGTTGACTGGTTCGTGCCCTAGCGATCTCGAATTGGCGGGAAAGTACAGGCGCCCCCACTCCCCTCCTCTCCGTACCTCTCCCTCTTCCCCCTCCGCTTCCAGGGGAAGGAAGCCTCGCGAATTATATATTATTAATTATCAAATTAATCTTAAAAATATTTAAATGAAATATCAATTGGAACGGGATTCGCTTTCCCCAATCATCCTCCCCACTATATCTCCCAACCTCCCTCTCTGTCTGTCACAGCAGTTGCTCTCAATTTTCACTCACTCTCTCCACCGTATCGGAGACATCCGAGCTTCTCGCTCCTTCCCTCCCTCCCTGCGACGAGCGACGATGAGGGTGCTGCGGTCGCGCGTCATACCCTCTGTTGCCGACGAGACGCCGACCAAGAAGCCCAAACGATCGCCCGAAATTGACCCGTCCACACCCGCCGGGGATGAAGCGGAAGTGGTTGGCACTCCCCCGTCTCACAGCTCGGTGCCGACGCCGAATTCTGGCGGTCCACGCTCTGCTGCCTCACTCCTACATCCCCGGCGGAGCCTTCACCTTGCTTCGGCGGCATCGGGGATCCGAGGAGCTGCGGAGGGGCTGCCGCCTCCTCAGGAGTGCTGTCCGTGCAAGGGTGAGGGCTCAGGTGAAGGCGCGTCAACCTGCGAGGGCGAGAAAGTGGAAGCATTGAAGCAAGGCCGCAGGGGTGGAATGAGTAATCGCCAGAACAAAGGTAAGAGAAAATTGGAGGTTGATGCAAGTTGGATTGGTGCCGACGGACTCATGAGTCTGAGGTCGGGGAAGAGTATTGCTAAGAGAGCCGCGCACTCCGGGGCTGAGCACGATGTTGCTCAGAATCTGGCTGATGTTATTGAAGTCGAAGGGAACCAAGGGGTTATGTGGAGTCAGGGTAGTGGAGTGGCCGCTGATGGCACTGAGAATCGAGAGAATGGTTCACGTGCTGGTGAGATCGTTTCATTGAGAAGTAGGAAGACTTTGAGGGATGAAGGCAAAGGGAAGGATAAGTTAAGTGAAAATGAGGTCATTGATTTAGTTTCCGAAGCTACTGGTGGTGAACCTGGTGGAATTGAGGGGCAGCGGAAGTATGGTGCAGAAGAAAAAGGGAAAGCAAAGATGATCGATCTTAATGATATGCTCTCTGTTGGTATAGATGCCATAGACTTAGATTTGGAGTTAAAGCATTTACGTCAAGGATTGGAGAGCTTTGGTCGGGAATTGTTGAATAATGTTCAGACACGGAGTAAGAGTTCTAGAGAGAAAGCAGCCGGTGAGTCAAGTTCAGTGGATATTAGGGGAAGATTTAGAGATATAGCTAGGCGAAATGCATCGAGGTTTGCACATTTTAACCTGGATGATGAGAGTGGCAACAACTTATCAGTTGAGGCAGCAAGAAATGTGAATGCGGTGCCAAGGCCCGCCGATCCAGAGCCTGAAGATTGGCCTGGTCCCTTCTCCACTGCCATGAAGATTATTAGGGACAGAGGGGCAAAAATGTCAACTCCGCATAGCAATTCTTCCTTGAATAAATGCAAATCAGCTATCACATGGGTTCCAAACAGGGATAGGCATACCCAAGCAGAGCGGCTTATCCCCTCATTGCTGGAGTTGTGCCTGAGCGTTCTTGCTGCCAATGCTGATGCCATTACTTCACTTGATGGGGTGCCTGATGTGCCAAGGCACAAGCTTAGCCAGTTACTATGTGATTCCCGCAAAATGAACAAGCACTTCTTTGACCTTCTAGTTGGCGGATCTCCTACAGAGATCCGCATAAAAGATAGCTCATGGCTAACTGAAGAAGAGCTGACTGAATCACTTAGAAGATGTGATACAAGAAATCTAGTGGTATATTGTTTCTATCAACTTATCTTTCAATTGCACGTGTAAATTTCTACTTATCATACTCTGAGCAATTGTTATTCAGTGTTGAGCTTCTAATCGTCTCGCTACAGGAATTGAATTGGCTTTTCCTTACCGTTTTAGCTTGCCAATAGTTCTGGAAAAATTTCACTGCCAGATGTCAAGCTGGACTATCCACTGTTGGTTTTACTAATCTGTTCTATAGAGCTAAACTGAGATATTCAGCTAGTTAATGATTGGCCTGACCTCAAGGAATTTTCTATTGATCTATACCTAGTCAGCTCTTAACTGGTTTAGGGATCTACTCTGGCATCCTGAATTTTAGCCTGTTAACAAGTTTCACTATAATTTTGTAGTTAGGTTTTTTTAAGCTTCTGCTATCAAATTTCATCCTGGCAAGTCAATTGTGAGACTGGAGATTATCATAAGGTGTCAAAACACCGATAGCAGTGTGCTCTATAATATTTGAAAAAGGAGATGCCAATCATAATGTCCAGTTTTTAAATCTGCAAATGATTAACTGGCTAGATGGTTCCCCCTTGATCTTTTTATGCGTTTTGTGCAATTCTGATTAAAAATAGCTCCAATATGTAAGTTTTTGTGCGTGGACTTCTTCTCTGTTGTGGTTTATTCATTTAGACGAGTTTTTGTTTCAGGTGCTACAACTTGACCAGTGTGGACGCTGCCTGTCTGACTATGTTATATCTTCCATTTCGTGGTCAGCAAACTGCTTGCCTGCACTCTCTTCCTTATCAATCACAGGCGCTTGCCGTCTCACAGATGGTGGATTAGCTATGCTTATTTCATGTGCTCCAGCGCTTAGGTCCATTAATCTCAGCCAGTGCTCCTTACTCACTGGCAGCTGCATTGCAACTTTGGCTAATTCACTGGGATCAGTTCTGAGGGAATTGTATATAAATGACTGCCAGAGCATTGACACAAAGCTCATATTGCCTGCTTTGAAAACTTTTGAACACCTTCAGGTGTTGTCCGTGGGTGGAATCTCATCGATTTCTGATGATTTTGTCATGGAATTCATAGCTCAGCAGGGTCATAATATTAGGGAACTTGTTTTGAGTGATTGCATGTGAGTTTCTCTGTTCAGATCTTGATGGATTTCTCACAAAACTTCTCTTCTATCTTCATATCTATCTGTGCTCAAATTGCAGGAGTATTTTTTCCCCCGATGCATTTTCCTCTCCTTAACTCTTCTCTATTTGACTATTTTGGTCCAGGAATTTGACTGATGCTTCCTTAAAAGCCATTGCAGAAGCATGTCCTGGTTTACTCTCTCTTAACATTGCTAACCTGACCAAGTTGACAGATTCTGCTGTTGGATATCTTGCAAATGGCTGTCAGGCTATCGAAAAACTAATTCTTTGCCGAAATACATTCAGGTACCTTGGAAAATCATACTCTTTATCAATTCAATGATTTGCAATCTTCTTTCTGTTTATACTTGGTAAAATACATGGGAACTTGTTGCCCTGAAACTCTTGCCTGTTTGGACTGTAGGTTTCCTTCTTTGAAGTGATGTTTTTAATGATTCTGCTGAAAAGTTTTTGTTCATACTGATGATATAAGATGTCTTATAATCTGGTATTTTGTGCATGGTTTGCAACTAGAAAGCTGGTTATATCAGTCTGAAGTTTATTCTAGATATCGATTTGGATGCCGAATTCTGTGCTGCCAACTTGTGCTTCTGTTATCCGTATAAATGAGGAAGTAGTTTTGTTCCATTGATCATGGATATGCAGTGTACCTATTTTTTTTCCAAAACTCTGCTAACTCCCACTATGTGTTCTTGGTTTATGTGTACTGGAGACTGAATCAATTGTTGGCATTGTCTAGGAACCAGATCAATTTCAATCTAAATGTGCCGTCTGCTCCACATCTAATGGTTTCTTCTTTTTCTTATGCATTAAGTGATGAAGCAATTGCTGCGTTCATCGAAACATCTGGAGAGTTATTGCAAGTGCTGTCCCTCAATAACGTTAAGAAGGTATAGGATCCTCTTATACTCAGAAAACTTGAAAAAGCTATGAGCCAGCTCTATCTGAAGTTGAAATGGTAATTTGAAATGGCATCGTTATTTTGGGTTTTTTTTGTGCTTTAAACTTGTCTGCTACAATTACCACCTTTCTTGATGGAATTTTGTATGGCTATTTCTCTAGGTTGGTCTTAACACAGCAATGTCACTAGCTAAAAAATCTAGGAAGTTGCAGAGCCTCGATCTATCTTGGTGTCGTAATCTGACAGATGAAGCCTTGGGTTTGATTGTTGATAGCTGCTTGTGTCTTAAAGAACTGAGAGTTTTTGGGTGTACTCAGGTGAGAATCCTTCTATTCTAAGTTGTTTTACACTTTGTTTTCCTCTTTTTAATCAGTGTGTTGATATTACTTTTATTGGTAGAAATATGGTTTGACTGTTCTGTGAACTATGGGACAGTGTGAATTACTCTTATTTTTCGTTTAGGCATAACTTGCCTCTGACATTGAAGTATCTACCCTGCTATTAAACCTGAGAAAGAAGAATGACATGCTGAGAGAAAATCTGCAAAAGCCCCTGATCATCTTTTTCATTTTCTAGAAGAATGTTCCCTAGTTTCGGTTGCAGCTTTGCTGGGTTGGACACTGGTATTGTAAGGCCAAATCCTACCATTCTGTCACCCTTCTCATCAAACCTAGTCGGATTGAAGATTCTTAAGCCCAAGCTCTCTCTCTCTCTTCTCAGATGCTAATCATTTAGGTTCACAAGCCGAGAGCAGTTAAGAAGAGTAAAGGCATGCTTATAGTTTCATTTGGATTTCTGAACCGCAGCTCCCTGTCTCTGACTATTACCTCCTTGCCTGATCCCAAGTACATTACCACATGTCTTGCTCTTTTCTTTTTTCCTTATTCTCCTGGAGAAATTTAATATTCTATTGTTGGTTTTTAGTGATTATTTTAAAGTTGATTTTTGCTGAACTTCATCAAAAGTAGAAGTGTGTGTATAGTTGGTCTCATACTTGTAGAATTTGGTGTATGATTATTTATGCTATCTAATCAGTGAAATTGCCATTAGTTTTTATCTTTGGATACTTTCTTGCCTTATAGCACTATTGTTTTTGTTCTTTCAAATTGGAGGAGTGTACCGTGTAGATTCTTGTCCTTGATCATGAATATATTAAATGGATACTCTCAAAATAACAAACTTCAGCTGCTATTACAGTTGGCTCTTCCTGGAGTACCATAATTTCATAGGGAATGGTGTTGTAAGGGAACATTGCTGCTGATACTAGTTTAAGGGTTTACATTACATTGTCCCTGATCTGTAAAGGGCATGCATAATTATTTGTAATACAAGGATCATTGCAGTAAATTCACATCTCTCACTGTTATCATGCCTCTTTCTCTTCAGATAACAGACACCTTTCTCAATGGTCATTCGAATGTGGAGGTGAAAATTGTCGGTTTGAAAATGGCACCTATTCTGGAACACTGCAGGGCGGCCATTCCTCAGAACCCGTTGAAGTATTCCTGAGCTCTGTGCTGGCTCGTGTCTCTCCAAGATTCATTTTGACCGTGCTTTGGTGCGGAGCATGCGGGGACCGGATAAAAAAAAGGCCCCTCCCTGCCTGCAACATATGTCTAAATTTCTAATCACATATAAACCCATCACTCCGACCTCCCCGTGAAATTGCATATCTTGCACTTACTTTATATATATATATATATATATAGATATGTGTGTGTGTGTGTGTGTGTGTACACACAACTATAGACATAGAAGGCCAATGCTGGTTGTTTTTATATGTTGAACTGCATCTCAACTGTCGAGACAAACTGTGTGGGAAGGTCAAGATCGATATCAAGATTGTCTTGAGAACTACTCTCAATTCTTTTCTATAGAACTGTTCTTTGACCCCATTTGTGGTTAGATTGGTCTTTAGAGATTGCAACCGGTTTCGCTGACAGATCAGGTGAAGTTGGATCCATGGACTCACGATCCTTTGTCCCGCCCTCTCCAGTCCCAGTCCGCTACTTCACCTTTCTCGATGCCCCAATTGCACGACGGGGGCGTTGGCCTTATGTCTTGCTTCCCTCAGCACTGTCCCTCTACTATCCTCTTAACTTTTACGTCAGGCCCATGATCTTCGCCTAGAATTGTCCAGCCAGGGCCCTATTTCATAAGATGGATCCAGCAATTCCGTTTAAATCCATCGGCCGATAGCGCCCCCCGTTCATAACGGAAAACGAAATTACCTCCTTCCGTGAGGTATTGCCGTCTCGTCGAGAACTCAATCTCAAAGGTCGTCGATCCATCATCGGTCGGTAGCAGCTCCGATCTTCAGTCGCGAGAAACTATGTCCAGTTCATGTCACGAATCTCTGTCCGACCACTCTCGACGATACCCAGCTGCATAAGGACATTTACAGCCCCCGGCTTCGCCTACCACTCCGTCTCCTTCAGCTTCAACTGCCTCCTCAACTCCTGCTCTTCACTATCATCTCTCAAGCGTGTACACGCCCTCATCATCCTCACCGATGGGACCCATCCCAGCCTCTTCCTCTCCACGAAGCTCGTCTCCCTCGCCTGCAAGCTCTCCCCCACCATGGACTACGCCCGCAAGCTGTTCGACAGAATGCTCTGCAGGGATGTCTTCTCCTGGAACACCCTGATTCGGGGTTATGCCGATGTGGGTCCGTGTCAGGAAGCCATTTTGATGTACCGGGACATGCACCGCTCTGGACTCTCGCCCGATGACTACACTTTCCCCTTTGTGGTCCGTTCTTGCGGGGTGGTCTCTGCCCTCCGGGAAGGGAGGGAAGTCCACTGTAACGTGATCAAGAACGGTTTCACTTCTGACGTCTTTGTCCAGAGCTCTTTGGTCACGATGTACGCCCAGTGCGGTGAGATTTCCTGTTCCGAAGGCATTTTCGGTGAAATGGAGGTGAGGAATGTCGTCTCTTGGACTGCTATGATTGCAGGTTATGTCCAAAATGGGACACTGGTTAATGGTTTGGCTGTTTTTCTTGGGATGTTTGGTTCTGGAACTAAGCCGAATGCAATTACTTTAGTTAGCATTCTCCCCGCTTGTGCAAGTCTGGAGCTTTTGTGCTTGGGAATGCTGATTCACAGCTACGGGGTTAAAGTTGGGCTAGGTTCAGATACCCCACTGCTGAATGCTCTAGTGGCACTATACGGAAAGTGTGGAAAGATTGAAATAGCCCGCTCGCTGTTTGACAGTCTAGAGGGACGAAACCTGGTTACCTGGAATGCAATGATTGCTGCTTATGAGCAGAACAATGACCCTGAGAATGCGATCAAGCTCTTCTGTAAGATGCAGGATGAGAATGTTCAGTATGATTATATAACTCTGGTGAGTGTACTTTCAGCTTCAGCTAACCTCGGGGTGCTTGGGACAGGCAAATGGTTGCATGAGCTTGCAGTTCTGAAAGGTTTGGAGGACAATGTCTCGGTCACAAATGCACTGATTAATATGTATGCAAAGTGTGGGGACACAGATTCAGCAAGTAATGTGTTTGAGAGGTTGGGTCGGAAGAGTGTTGTCTCATGGACGTCAATGATAGGGGCCTGTGCATCATACGGTTTTGGATCTGATGCCCTTGATCTCTTCTCGAGGATGAAGAAAGAGGGAATAAGCCCGAGTAGCTTGACATTCACGACCATTTTGAATGCTTGTAGGCATGCCGGTCTTGTGGAAGAAGGGAGGAAATACTTTGAGAGCATGATGAGGGATTACTCGATTTTTCCTGGAGTTGAGCAGTGTGCCTGTATGGTAGACCTTCTTGGGCGGGCTGGCTGCTTAAAGGAGGCTTATGACTTCATTGAGAAGATGCCAATTAAGCCTGATTCTAGTGTCTGGGGGGCCCTTCTTGGGGCCTGCAAGATCCATGGAGATGTGGAGTTAGCAGAGCTTGTTTACAACCGCTTGTTTGAATTAGATTGTGATGCGGTTACTTTATATGTCCTCATGTCGAATATTTATGCTGAAGCGGGCAGGTGGGAAGATGTGGTGAGACTGAAGGAGTTGATGAGTGAGAGAGTGTTGAAAAGGATACCGGGCCATAGTCTTGTTGAGGTGAACCAGCAGTTCCACAGGTTCTTGTCGGGCTTGAGAACTCAGCCTCTTTTAAGCAAGTCGATCAACTGAACTGCTTTCAGCTTAAAAATAGCTGCGAATTCAAATACTGATGAATTAATCAAGTATTGAACTTCTCCTCTCCCAGAAAACCTGGCTTTCTGCGATCTTTGTACATTAGAAATACCGTTACATGAAAATATTAAGAATTCTATTCCTGTAGAAGCAGCTTCCGCGGAAATAGTTACAATAAATGAAGGGAACTCTTCCGACGTCTAGTGGACAATATACTATGATCATCAGTTATGGATATGCTGGTGAGCTGCAATATGCTGTGCTTACTGTCATTTGTTCAATTGCATTACTCCTTTACCTCGAATCCTGCCTGTGGGATCAACAACAGTTTTGATGCTGTATCTTCACATGGTTTTGATAAACAAAGAGCCGGACACAATTGACCAGAAATGGGGACCTTTTGAACATTCTTATGTTAATTGTATCCTTCCTGAGATGCATTCACAATGTTGGTAATACAGCCTGACTCAATACATTATATGATATGATTTATGAACGCAGGATTGTCTCCGAAGGATTATAGGTTCATAATAATTTTCCTGCAGAATGTGCCCTCAAGGGCAAAAAAATTTCGTAGTTTGTCTTGACAATTGTCATATTTCTATGGAGAGCAAGTAAATCTGCTCCTCTACTAATTGCGTGGTTGCCTTATCTACGACCTGGAAAAAGAACAAGTTGCTTATGTTGCCCTTTCATCCTCGAATTGAAAGGATCCAACATGACAGTGTACATTGAGCAAGTTCAGTACTTTGTGGTACCTGAAATCCTGTCTTCTCGTACATTAGTTGTGCTGCCTTGTTTTCTCGGTGCACATGTACATACACTATTTCTACACCTACAATGCAAAGATCAGACCAGATGTTTGTTGTTGACAACTTCTTTTGGAAGGATTCGTCCTAGTGTGCAAGTCTCCTTTTTACCTGTGGTTTTGGCCGATTCAAGAGCAAAGTTCAGCATATTGCTCGCAATACCTTGGCGGCGGGCTGATTTGGAAACGCAGAGGTTGGTGATATAACCGTATCTGCTAGGGTCTGTGTTGCTGATGCGACAAAAGAGAGGAGCTCTTGACCTTTCCTGTGAAATGAGATATTACCTTGTAAGAAAGTCTGAGGTAAAGAAAGATTGGCAGTGTCAAAAACCAGGAGAAAAAAAAAATCACCCCAGGAAACGTTTCCCCCTGCAGCAAGTATCGGATGTTCAAGTCGAGAGTCCCGATGACACTTTTCAGCACCATGAGCTTCTCATTACCCGGTTCCTTCTTTACCTGAGGCATTCCAAATCTCCTATGAGACACACTTTTAACTCATAACAACTTTGGATATCCTTTCACGTAACCCTTCCATTAGAAGTTGGGATCTCTTTCGATTGTCCTACCGCAACAATGCAGGTGCACTTCTGCCCGTTCTGTCCTGTGCATCTCCTCTTGATGGCGCTGAATTCCTGTGGAATGCAGAATGCAGGATGATATTGGTGTGGAAATCCCTGCTCGTGAAGGACATCCTCGACAAGAAAATTATTTGGGGACAAAAGCTACGTCTGCCACTACCTGCTCTGCGAATTTCCTCTTGTAGTTTTCGGCATATCTGTGTTAAAAACGACAGACACGGTCAGTTCCATATATTGGATTTCACATTCCTTTTTGGAAGTTTTAGCAGATGCACTCTGCATCATATTCCGTCTAGGGGTGACGAATCAGGAGCTTGCTATCGCAGAAGAAATTCTTTGCAGAGCTTCATTCTGACTTTTGCATCTTTCCAATTCCTGTTATTTAATTTTTTTTCTCCCTCTCGATAGGAACCACACAAGGAATGTTTATTGGTTTCCATGCAGAAACTCACCTCTCATTTGGTCGGTCCTCCCAGTGACTCTCTGCCCGAAGCCATGCCGCCGTCTGCAGTAAGAACAACACCGCAGAACTGAACATTGGAACAGCGGTAGAATAACAGTGAGAGAGTAGAACCATGGAAAGAAGAGGATCCATTGGGGGAACATACCCAATATTCTTCATCTAGCAAAGCCTCTCTTGCAACAAACTGTCGGAACTCGTGCGTTTCCTGTTGCACCAAGTCCTTCTCGAGTGGCTTTAACCGGTTGAATTGCGGACCGGATGACTTGTGTCCATTAAATCGTGGAGCCGGTGGAAGCGCAACTCGGAATGAGAGACCCTCCGTTTCCTTTACATGTGCAGGTTTCGATTCTGTACTCCTGTTTATTTGAAGAAGATTGGATCATGAGAACGACTCAAAAGGTATGGAAGCGTTCTTAAGCTTGCAACACGGCCTTCCATCCTCTGGCAGCAATACGATGAAGGGCGGCACGAGAAAGGGTGTTCTCCGATGAATACCGCAGAGGAGACGATGGATTGCAAGGCACGAGAAACTGTTGAAAATGTAGAATGCTCGAAGAAACGCAACGGAATGACTTACATGGTCCAAGAAGCACAAGTAACAGTTCTCCGAACTTCACAGTGGTGGTCGCCGGAAGCCTTGCCCGACAAACCCAATAACTTAGCCCCGTGAAGAGATATAGTCGACATGGGGATCTCAGACTTGGAATTCAATAAGGATCCCGGGCAAGAAGGAGAACGATTCACTGGCAAGTAAGTTATCTCACATGCACCATGGATCAAGAAAAGGTTATCTCATTTGCATAGCCAAAACTTTTGCAACATATGCTGCTGGGAGATGCATTCCGTGTGGTGAATTAATGCTGACAGTTTGGCAGCATAACATGCCAAAATATATTTATATATATATTTGAAAAATAAATTTACGGAAAAATAGCAAATATGTATGTTGTGGATATAATTCGTTGCGGGAGTTGCTGCCTCCCCCTGTCAAGTGGCTGGAAACGAAGAGAGGATAAGGACAAAATTACCTCTGCCCGGCTTCTTCTCTTCACTCGAACATCCTCGGTCACAAGCTTTCGGTTTTTGAGTCTTTGATTCGAACATGAATTAACTTGAATTTGAATAACAAGCGGTGGGTGTAGGACTCGGCGGATACTGAGTTCATGTTGGAGTTGATGGCATGTTCCGATTTGATGCAACATTTTTTAAGATACATACTTAGGAATTAGGGACTCTAGATTCGATATATTTGTTCTAGATTTGAGAAGCTCTCTATATTCTATAGATTTTTTTTTTATTATTAACAGTAACATTCAGAAAATTAAATCAAATTTTCTTATAAGATTTAATTTCGTGGTTGAATCTCCTAAGAATGAGATATATGCTGTTCTAACTCCAACCAAAAGGGTATGCCAGGGTTTAGGGCAATGCTTAAGACCTTGGTGTCATGTCTCCCTCTCAAAGTTCAAGTTTTTGTGCCACTGAGAAGCTTCTTCATCTACAGGGAATGCCAGATCTGAATAGCGAGTGATCATCAGTTAGTGGGACATGGACCACAGAATAGCCAGAAAGACATACTATACACTCGCAGTTTGTCTTTTCATGAGGCTACCCCTCCTGGATGATGATCGCGCAATCGCTTTAAGAACACAGAATCATGGGCAAAAGCAGTACCTCCGGCTTGCCAGCACCCAACAATTTTCATTGTCAGCCAAAAAACATGCACGTGCGGATCCATTAATTTGCTACTGAAACTCGATAGTAACCGCGGCCATTCGTGAGGACTGAGAGCTGCGTTTGTCTGCGGAGGCAATGATGTTATCAGCAAGCAGGCTACCAGGTGGAATCCCCAACTAGCCGAGCACCTATGAATGAAAGAAGAAGTATCGTACGTACATGTGGATAAATGCATGGATGATGATGCTGTACAAGAGTCAACTACATCCATGATTGTTGGGACCTGGGGGGCCTCCCTAGGCTCTCCGACGTCCAACCTTCTCTGACCCATGTCGGCTTCAAGAGGCCATGAAAAACGTCCACCTATTGCGTTCACATCTCCTATTTTGTCCTGTGAAATTAGTCCATCATATTAATACCACTTTATTCAAACTGATATCCATCTCCTCTCTTTCGGGGGTCAAAAGCTACTGTCCACCTTAGCACTTGCTATGTAGTCTACAGAGAAGGTGAGTGCCAACAGTATATTTATTCATCATATATAATATTTCTTTCATTCCATATTTCTTCTTTGATAGATGTCTCTCTCTTTCCATATGTCACTTGCTGAAGGCCGTTCTTTCAGATGATGTAGGGAAACTCTTCGGGCAGGTTGTCGGCGTCTGCCTGCTGCGGCCTCGAGCGTTTCGGCACATACTTCCTAGCCCAAGCGTGTTTCCCGTTGACGGTAAACTTTGCCCTGCAGTTCCCGTTCAGTATGCCGACGATGATCGAGGCGGTGCGGAACACGATCCGAGCGAACAGGGGCTGCTCATTAGGCTGCACTTCTTGCATGTGTACCGACTCCACGCAGTCACCGTATGTCTTGGTGAAGAAGTCTCTGACTTCCCACTCCTGCACCGGGTAGCCCTTAGAGAATGTGATGAACAGTGTCCTGTCATCGACCGAGGAGTCCCTCGATGCCTTGCTCGCGACTGCTTGCTCCATGATATCGGCCAGTGCCCGCCTGCAGATCGTACTGTTGATCTTGTCTATCTCCTCGCAGGCACCGAGCCGTTTCTCGTGAAAGAAACCGGGCGACAGCTCCTGGCCCAGGATGGCCTGCATCGTGGGGATGCTGCTACCTCCGGGGGACGAGGTCGAAGCAAACGAGTGGTCGTTGCCGTCGATGAAGCTGAGACATGCCTCGGCTTCTACCGCGATCTGGCCTATCACGGCATACGGGTAGGACAGGAGCCTGACCACGCAGTTCCTGAAGCCCTTCCTCTCCAACCAGAGGAACAATGCGACAAGACGCATGGACTCCACCGGGTCCCGGAGGAGGTTCATCACGAGGATGGTGTACAGCGATCGATCAATGGAATGGAACAAGTTAAACTCCTCCTGCGTAACGACAGTCGTTGGCGCTCCCAGGCAAAACATCTTCGAGCTTTTTCCGTAGTATTATTATTCACTGTACATATAACCTCGTCAGCACCCACAAGAAACAAAAAGTTAAAAATCGCAGCTGTCTGTCTGTAGAATTTGCCTTGCACTTGAAACGCGTACGACATTTCTTCCGAGGAAACTTCACATTGAAAAGGTGGTCATAACCCACACGAGATCATGAGGGAATGAATGTAGTACACGAGGCAGGTTGCCACCGTCCGTGGTGCGTCTATCAAATCTATACAAGAAGATAAAACCAAACCCTAGACTAGGAAGAGATCGGACGAGGTGAACATCACTGCTTACCTAGCAATGATGGAAGGAGCTAGGCAGAACACTTTGAATCAGTGAATCTCTTGGGCCGCCAAGCAGCTCCCCTTCCACTTGCACCTCATCATGCCCTTGATCTAAGTCCTACTTATATACACGGCACGGCATGCGGCTCGTGCCATTGAACCCGCATTTGGACCGGACTTGATCCATATATACGCGTGCATTAATGGGGGCTTAATAACAATTTTCCTCTTTTTAATGACACTTTATTCAAATTCATTTCAGACAGTGAAATTTTTTTGTGCGCGTGAAACTACACCAATACTTACTGCTTTGTGCTGTACTTTCCCTCCAAATGACAATTTGCCAGTCTCATTCTTCACTCACCATGTGATAGGATTCTTATTCTTTTACCTCTAAATTTTTTTTGAAAATACGGTCCAGTAAAGTTTTGTCAATGGTTAATTATATGATGATATATTCCTCATCCGATCTTAACTTTTCTTAGTGAATTATTTTTTTGGGATTCATTTAAAATTCTCTTTTATGCTTAACAATTAAAAAAATATTGATATTTATTAAATGTTATTAGTTGATATCATCATATAACCGCGATTGCATAGGACACCTTCTCCAAGCAATACAACAAATTTTTGTACTCTAATTTGGTGTAGGTCAAATTTTATTAAATAATTGGTTAATTTGAATTTAATTAAAACAAAACAATAACAAATATTAATATTTATTTATTACCCATTCTATTTTTTTGTTGAAAAATTCATTTTGTAATATTCAATTAAAAGAAAAGAAGATATCACCATATTAGAAATGCTCTTATGGAAATCATCCAAAATATCAACATCATTAAGATTTTCTTTTAAAAAAANTCATAAAATATGGCAATGCCAGTAAAAATTTATCATCAATCACCTTCCATAAATTGAAATTCATTTGACTCTTCCTCTTTCTTCTCTTTTTTTTTTTTTTCAGTTAGAAGGGTATCTGGCAATGGGTAAAATCTTATAAATGCCATATATCGAGACAAATGGGACAATAAATAGGGGCTTACCCAAGAAAAAAAAGGTTAAGTATATTCACACTACCCATTTATTCTCAACCTAATAGTAAGGGAATCTAATCTCATTCTTAACTATTAATGTTATATCTCGAGATAAAAGGGCAAGTAAACATGGAATTTACCACCCCATAAGAAGGGTATTCTCGTAGTTCATGATATCACACTTATTCTCTGATCACAACTAGGTGACTTTTCGTACCATTTATTCCCTCCTTCCTTCTCACTTCTTTTTTAATTTCTTGAGTCCGGAGGACTACAAGGGAAAGAAAAAGGGGGATTTGCTCTTTCTTGTGCCCTTGAAATTGAGATCAAAGCGACGAAAGACCTCATGTTTCAGTGGCACGATAACAGGAAAGGGGAAGAGTGGAACATGGGAGCATCTATCTGTGAAGTTGAACCCGAGACCTACCGGTCACATTATGATGAGTGATCTCACCGTATCGAATCCCATTTCACAAAATTGCACAACATGCACCGAAAGAGATAACTAGGATCACCCCATCTCCAATTACTTCATCCATCAACTCGGATGGACCTATTGGGCTCTCCAATAGGCCTAAGGGGTTCACTTATGAACAGGTGGCCAACTTGTTTTCTTGGAATTGGACTGTGAAAAGGTTCCAACTTGACAGTGAAGGGAGCAAGCTTTTGCTGTCTGGGATGGGCCCAGGCCCAGGACCAGGCCCAGGACCAGGCCCAGGCCCAGGCCTAAGTTTTATTACTGTACGCTGTTGTGGGTGTTTTCTGACCTGTTGGTGACCGACTGAGACCTCTCGTCTCCGGTCGAAGCTGCTTCGATTTTCTGGAAGAGCCGGCCATCAATTCCTAGAACCCTAACGCTACAGCTGAGAGCTCCCTCCCAAGTCCCTCCCCGCACTTTTTTCCTCTGTGCTACGAACAATCCATCGATTCAATCCAAAGCCTTCTGCCCTTTGAGTTTACATCCCCACGCTTCAACCTCTTCAGCCCCATAATCACTCGTGAACATTTAGCTACTCATCTTCTTCACTGTCTCTGAACACTAATCCAGTTTGCGTTGCGATGGCATTTGACCCGCCTGAAGAGGAAGGAACTGGGTAGAAAGCCACGAGGAAATTATTTTTTTTTTCCTAGCAAGGCAACAGCTTTCAGTTATGGAGTTGTGCTGCAGATGACCCTCGTATCATTCTCCCCCCGTGCCCTTAGGATTGCAGCCTCCAGGATGACCACTGCTTACTTCCACACTCAAATACCAGGGGGACCTTGTTGCTCTCTTCCTTTAGAGGAAGCAGTAGTAGATGCAGCCGACGCCTGGTTCGTCAAAGTCGTCTGCTGCGTCTTCACTCACCCTCGATTGCGCCATTCAGAAGCTTGCCTTGGTTACTTACGCAAATTCTTGACTCCTCGTACTGCATTCGAGGTTGCTCGGAGGTATAGTGATTGCCCAGAAGTTGGGTTTGGGTTTTTCGAGTGCACTCGGCGTGATTTGGGAATCCGCCACTGTGCTATGACTTATGATTTGCTCATGAGGGTATTGTGTCGATCCGGTCTTCACGATTTGGCGGAGAGGGTGTTTGACTGCATGAGGAGCGATGGACACTTGATTGATATCTCGACTTCAGGGTTCTTGGTGTCTTCATTTGTTGAAGCTGGAAAAATTTCTGTCGCCAGAAGATTGCTTACTGAAGTTAAAAGCGTTGGGGTTAAGTTTTCTGCCTATATGTATAATTATTTGTTGAACTTGTTAGTCGGCCGAAATCAAGTGGATGAGGCCATTGCCCTGTTCAGGGAAGAGCTGACCTTGCATTCCAGTCCTGATACATGGACTTTTAATATTCTAATTCGCGGTTTGTGCAGAATAGGAGCAATAGACAGGACCTTTGAGCTCTTTAATGATATGAGGAATTTTGGTTGTTCTCCTGATATTGTCACGTATAACACTCTTATAAGCGGGTTGTGCATGGTTGATGAGATTGATAGGGGACATCTCTTATTAAAGGAACTCAAATCATTGGGTAATTTGTCACCTAATGTTGTGACTTATACTTCTGTTATTTCTGGTCTTTGTAAATCGGGCAGGATAAGTGAGGCATCAGTTCTTTTTGACGAGATGATTTCTTCTGGAATAAGACCTAATACTGTCACCTTTAATGTGCTTATTGATGGGTATGGCAAGACTGGGAATACATGCAAGGCTAGGGCAATGTACGACATGATGCCTGCCTCTTCCGGTTGCCATCCTGATGTCATTACCTTTACTTCCTTAATCGATGGGTATTGCCGAGCAGGGCAAATAAATGAAGGTT
This sequence comes from Sonneratia caseolaris, assembly GCA_900006705.1. Lineage (NCBI taxonomy): Eukaryota > Viridiplantae > Streptophyta > Magnoliopsida > Myrtales > Lythraceae > Sonneratia > Sonneratia caseolaris. The sequence goes on from CXYZ01012187.1 coordinate 1,669,938, forward strand.
TGAAGGTCTGGCACGAGATGATTTCAAGAAGCATATCCCCAAATCTTTACACTTTTGCTGTAATGATTATTTCCTTGTCCAGGGATAATAGGTTAAACGACGCTCTTGAGTTTCTTAGGAGGTTGAGGTTGACAAATCTTGCTCCCAAGCCATTTATTTACAATCCCTTGATTGATGGTCTCTGCAAGGCTGGGAAAGTGGACGAGGCAAATAACATAGTGTCTGACATGGAGGGGAAGGGTTGTAGGCCTGATAAGTTTACTTTCACGATTCTTATTATTGGACACTGCATGAAGGGGAGAATGATAGAAGCAATGAGGATTTATGATAAGATGCTAAAAGTTGGTTGTGTTCCCGACAGTATCACTGTCAATTCTCTTATTTCTTGCCTTCTTAAGGCTGGGATGGCCAAGGAGGCATTCCTCATTAGGAAGGCTGCTGTCGAGGACCCAAATCTGGTCATGTCCTTGTCGGAAAGAGCTGTTCGCATGAGACCACATGCAGATTTTATGGTGGCAATTTAATTGAAGGGATTGCACAGCCTCTTATCATTTCTGAGGTCAAAGTGATGATGGGCTGTGGGGCAACTTAATGTGTTGCTCCAGCAGATCAGCACTTAGGCTGTAAGTTTTATAATCTAATTCTTGTATCTTTGATAGTGATAAAATGGACCTTATGTGATGCACATTATCGTGATCATTGAGCCTAGTTGCATTTTGTGGTGTTGTCTCTTAATATGTGGATTGGAGCTTTCTTTGTTTAGAACTCTCTGTTCACATTGCTGAGAAAATCAGTATCTCTGCGTTGCTAATTGGTTGCTCTAGTGCTTCATGCTTCAATGATGCAGTGAATCCAAAAAATCTATGTTAATTAGGAAATTGGCTAAAAATAGATAATGGTGTATCTTCACGATTTTAGTGATTCTTGAAGATCTAGTAAAAGAAAATGATGTTAGATTGAGATTGCTTTATATCCGGGCTATGGTCACCCTGTAGGCAGAGCTTTCCCATGCAGAAAGTAACATGAATATCACTAAACTCGAGAATTGAGAACGTATTCCTTTGTGTTTGCACTTGCATTATGCGTTTTCTTCCTTCCCTTCCCTCTCCTTTACGATGAAGTCCAATTCCTTGTTTTTATAATGAATTTTCAGGCAGTGGAGGTGGGCAACGGATACTCTTCTTGGGACAGCTGGAAACTTCAGCTGCTACCAAGCTGGAAGAGCTGCATGTTAGCATGAGAAGGGCAAAATTTTCAGAGTGGCAAAATCATGACATTTCTTGTGTGTATTCAAGGAGGTGATGTCCATACGGGAGCCCAAAGGGTATTATGATTTCAGTTTTGAATTGTAAGGAGAGATCCTTAGCCATGTAGCTGGTGTTATACTACGTCAGTAGCTTTCATTGCGATGTGAGGTTTTTCCTGGCACATGCATGTGTATCTGGGACAACTTCGCAGTCTCCTTTTTGGTTATAGTTGATAAATCAGATTAGTTCATTATTACTTCACAAAATCTCTCTTTGTATCACATCAATCTCTAAGTTACCCCCTCCCTACTACCCTTACCCCTACCACCTTTGTACTGTAATATATATATATATATATATATATATATATACTCAAAGTTGACGAGGATTTCATTCGTTACTTGCTAGGGTATTTGGTAGAATGCTTTAAGCAGCCAGAAAATTGCAAGAATGAAACATCAGTGGGATCCTCCTTGGCAAACCGCAAAGGGAAAAATACAGGCATAGTAAGAACAAGTACAATTGTAGCAAGCCTCTACAAGTTTCATTCAAAACATCCTGCCAATCTCTGCAGATCCCAGTTAAAACCAGGAAGGAGGGTACTCAATCCTCACGCCATCAATCGACATAGATTTCGGTCTTCTAATGGGGATTAGAAGATCCGTAGGAAACATTTCCTGTACAGCAAAACAGGAGGGATCTTGAGCCGTACCCTTTTGCATAAAGGGCTCTCTCTAGCTGCAACCAAACCTCAGTAATCCCATGGGAGGCCGGAAACGTCGCGCCAGCCTTCGCTGAGGCGTTCACTGTGGGCTGAAGCAGAAAGAGCGAGGATCCACCGCGCTGAAACAAAGAAAACAAAAATCCGCAGAAGGGTAGAGGAGAGGCTATTTTCCGACACAGAGAGGAACGAACAAGTGTTGTGTGTCGAAATTGAAGGGAAGCGAGACCGAGGAGAAGGGCGAGAATGAGCTCAAGAGAGGAAGGGGAGGGACAGAGACTCGGAAGAGCAGTTGAGACAAGAAGGCTATTCTCATTCATCAGCGTGGCCTTGCAGAGTACAGAGTTGCTATTTACTGAGACATCTTACCGAAAATTACAACCAAGCCTTTCTTCCACTGTTTCCAGTCCATGTTCTTATCTGACCCCCACTTTGAGCCCTTTACAAGATTTAATATTCCAAGAGTAGTCCTGCAACCATAACGATAGATGACCAGACGGTGGGAGCCGCACACCTAGACTCGGGGCACTGGGGCGGACGGAGGCTTCTTCTTCTTCTTGCTGCTTGCCTTGCTCGGAGATTCTTGGCTCAGCAGGGTTGGTGGTGGCCATTCCATTCCAGCAAATGCAAGTTCGCCGTAGGTTCTCGAGACTGAACGAGTTTCTTCCTCGATCAGCCTCGACAATCTGAGGATCAAACAGTCTTGATACTACCAACCTCGAGCTGTATTTCTTTACAATGACGCAAGTGGTTTTCAACCTTAATTATTCCTTTTCAACTTGGTTCCCTCGGAGACTCTGGCACAGCCCTCAGTTTCCTTTAAAACTTGGTTTTTTTTTTTCCTTTCTACTTGTAGTAGGGGAAAAAGAAGAATGATGCAGAGAAAAAGCAAGATTTATAGATCCCACGATTCTGCCTTTATTATCACTTATGACTCCTTTGGACAGAAAGTTGAAATTTAGATCATCTTAACATTCAGCAAATAACAGGCATAGTTCATGCTTTGCTTGACCATATCCATTCTTTATTTTGTACACAGAAGCCCAAACTATAATGTCACCCGGAAACACTATTACCACTACCATGCATATTATGTAATGACAGACCGACCCGAATCTTTAGAAAATACAGTGGCCAAGCGAGCCCATAGGTTCTCTACATGCAGATCAGGCAACAATTGGGTAGGAAGCACAAGTAGCAACACCTGCAGAGGAGTAGCGGGTAAGAATCCGTATAGTTTTCCAAGGTTTAGGAAAAGAACAAAAGTATCCCACCCGAGGAGGGCGCCCACAAGAACGAATATGAACGGGTTCCAAGTATGAAAAGAATGAATATGCTATGGCACGGAGTCAACATTCAAAGCTGGATCAGTTCATATGATGTTTATGTTTTCAACTTGGTTCATATGATCAATTATGAACTTACCACACATGTTCTTGCCCATCTCCATCTTGAAGTACCCATGATCACCCCAGTTCTCTCCCCACGAGTTCTTGATGAGCCAATATGGGACGCCATCTTCGATACCATATCCAACAGCAAGGACTGCATGGTTGACATCCTGCACAATCGAGACCTTATCAGATTTTTAGAAAGAGCACAATGATCTTGAAGATGGAAGAGATATTTTCTTCCATATCCAGTGACATGTGTCTATCTTATTTACAATAACAAGTTACAAAGTTGGAGGAGCTGACCATCGAGGTGCTGCCACAGGTGTCACTAGTGTAGACTCCAGAATTGTAGAAACGGAAGCCACTCACGACCTCAAATGCCACACTCACTGGTCTAACAACCGCAACAGCATGTTTGAGTTCATCTTCAGCGCCCTGCACTTGCAACATTCAAGAAATGAAGGGAAGAGGGGAAATGTATCTGAAAGTTACTTCAAAATCGACTCCAGTACGCTAATCATAATGATCTAATTTTCCAGCCCTTTGAAAGTTTTAATCCTGTCCCAGAGATGGACATAAAATCAAGGAGCAGAGAGATTTCCCAAGTTTCAATTTCAGCATATAAATTGCATACTTAAAGGTTTTCTAAGGCCATCCTTTTGTTGCAACGCATTTTGCAACTCATATGTTGTTCCCTAAAATTCTTTTAATGATATCAGTCTTCCACTTATTGAGCCAAAAAAACAAAAAAAAAGAAGTTATCAGTCTTCCACTTTGTATCTGAAAGATGAAGAAAATGACCATCTTGTATCCTAAATGTTCTTGCTAATAATCAAGGAAAGTTCATGGACAAATCCATTTTCTTCTGAGGCGAATGATACAAACAAGTATTTTAAAAATATTCTCGAATAAACCGAGTTTTTCTTTAAAAGAGGAAAGCTGAAAGAAAATTGAAGAAACGTTTTAAAATGCAACCCTGGTGAATAAATAGCAAGCCAAAGTTGTAATTGGTTCTATGTAAGAAACACTACGAGCGGGCCTATCTTAAGTCTTTCACTAGTTCCTGATTTGGTTGACTCTAAAATCGAATATCTGCAAAAGAAAGCAAATTAAACTAGATATACGGTACCAACTAAATATCTATAAATCTAACCACGAGAGCATTAACACGATACAAAAACCTACTCGAGAAAAACTCACCAGGGTGATGTTGATAGATTCGATGACCTGGACACCCACATTCTCGGATGAGAACTTGCATGTGCCATCTTTTGCAGTGTAAGGGTAGGCTTCCTCAGTATCAAGACCCCCATTGTATTTTATGTACTCAAAAGCCTGAGAGGGCAACCCTCCATTGCATCCAAAGTTGTTGAAGGCAGAGGCACAGTCCACGAGCTGTTGTTCTGAGAGGGATATCCCCTTCCCAAATGCCTGGTGGTAGGCCGCTTCAAGTGCTCCAGTGGTGCTGTGTGGGGGAAGAAGCAGAATTACAGGTAAACAACATAAACAGCATCAAAGATAAGTGAGGATGCAAATCAGCAGTTGTCTCCCCCAGGTTGGTTGAAGCAGCTAGAGGAGCAGATGGAGGAGTACGTGTGATTTTAGTCATAGCTTTGTAACCATAAGGAAGTGGAACTGACAAGTAGATGGTTAAGAAAGCACTTGTCAGAAACTAGTTATCAGGGAAATGTTTTAAGAAAACAAGCATTCGTTACGCCTGACTGATGATCTCCAGTTCTCCATGCAGACAAAAAGGTCAGGGTCCAGCATTCGGTTGAACCTTTCCAACCATCTTTACTTTACAAGTATGTCTCATGCACTAATTCACAACATCCTCATTTAGCATCATATAATTGGAAGATTTTATACCAGTCAGGATTTCTTTCTCCGACTTAAACCAGGCCAGCCGGCCAGATTGGGCAAATCTCCAACATGTTGAAAATTCTGACAGAGAGTTAAGTTTTTTTCCCCTAGAAAGGATAATGCTTTGTAGTATATCTTGAAGCTTACCTGAATGTCCAGCATGAACCACAGTGACCCTGGTCCTTGACTGGACTCACAATTCCTTCCTCTCTCCAGTCTTTCTGTTCATGAATATATAAGATACATCAAATGGCATCAGAAGATCAGGATAAAATTGCATCAAATAACTTACAAGAAAATGCCGCTCTCAAACTGTATATGCTATAAAAGGAAAAACACCTTGGGGATAGACATAGATTAGCCTCAGTGTTATCATATTAACAATAATTGACCTCAAAAGTATGTCAACATCAAAACCAACTGATGAAGTTCAATACATTATGGAAACCAGCATGAACAAGTGAAAAAAAAAAAGCACTCCATTGCTGCTCACAGGACAGCTAGTTTTCCATGTGTTTTTCCAACTATGTGCTCTAGATTAGAAATTGGCACTCAAAGAATTGCAAGGTGAATAAAATACCATGTTGGGGATGACAGCATCAGTGAGCTTGTGGTTGCCCCTCATGGTGGCAGAACAGTTCTGGGCTGCTCCGAGCCTGTGCTTCCTGAACTCTTCCCAACTCCAGTCAGCAAACTCTGGGACAATAACATTTCAAATCACATCCGAGAGATTACCGTACTCTTAAAGAAAATATATATACCGTTCTGTGAAGTGAGATTTCCCAAATGAATGCTTTGATGTACTAGTGCAACGAAATTCTGAAATCACATCTCACATCCTAAATTAAGGTCGTTCTAATATTCTTTTAAAGGCATAATTAACTACAGCTCAACCACTCAGCTCAGCTTCAACCAAGCAAATCATTTATATGTCACAAATACTTTTAAGTCAGGAACCCTTTTGTTTTAGAAAATGTGAAAAGGACTTCATACAACGACCAGGTGTGAAATAGACCAATTTTTGGGCTCTAAAGCCCCTATTTGATTCATAGAGAGGTTAATTGAATGATACCGTTGACCTAAAACTGAAGGTAAAATCTTTACTATATAAATGGTTCAAGAAAGAGCGGATAGAGATCAATTGGGTCATTTTATAAAAAGGCTATGGGACTCACGATTAACAGCAAGAGTGTAAGAGAGTCCCTTCTTATTCATTGACCGGATCAGCTTGAGATTCTCTGAGAAGATCGTGAACCTCAGCTTCATCTCCTCAGCGGTCTCGTACCTCTTCCCGTACCTGGATCGAACCAACCACAGGCATGTCACGAACTCGGCGGCTTCAGATTCAGCCACAACAGCCACAGACAAATCAATCCGGGGACACAAACCGGTCAAACATGGCCACCAAGATTACCTGTAAGCGAATCGGGCGAAGGAGAGGGCACGACGGGAGTTCCCGATCACGTGGAGGACCGAGGACTCGAGGTCTCCCAGACCGTCTGACACGAGCCTGATCGGGTTGGTCTCATCGAAGGACGAAGTGGCGGCTGCGCAGGCTCCGAGGATAGCAAGGAGGAGGAGGAGGAGGAGAAGAGTCGCCCGATGAGCCATCTTCACTCTGCTCTACGTGTGCACTCCCAGATTTCTGGGTCGAAGCAGCGAGGAGAGGAGAGGAGAGGAGAGATTCCAAGGTGAAGTGAAGAGAGAGAGGCCGATTCTGTCCTGTTTATCTAACAGCCCGCCCGGTTGGCGGAGAGCTCTGTGGAAACGTCGTCCTACAGGGGAGGACGGCGGCAGCCAAATGGCAGTGTTCCACGTGGCATGACGTGGTTGGGGATCTAAATTTGGAATCTACGCGTGACGCATACAGTTACGTCGGGGATCTGGTATCTACATCGTCCGTGGCCGTGACTGGCAAGTGCCTCCTTGTCTAAATTTGTCTTTATTTTTCCGCCAGGTAAGGAGCCGACGAAAAGTAAGCATGAGAACATGAGACCCAGAGAGCCGCATGCGGAAATGGAAATCTGTCCATCATAGAAAAGGCACCACATTAATTACCACAAACTATCACCGATTCGATAGGTAATATTGTACCTCAGCCAGGGCTTATCGTGCCCGAATCTTATCAAGCTCACTAGGCTGAACCTCAATCGAAATCCCAGACGGCACCAAGCATGCGACCGCCGAGGGAGATGGATAATCTCTGGCGGCTTCGGCTCCATTTCCGGTGAGCATGGCTCTCCCTTCTCCCGCTCTTCTGAGCTCTCCTCAAACGGTTGCGGCATTCGTTTCTTATTTGGCTGAGTCGGTTGGTGGTTCTGATGCTCTCATTGCCGGAGAAAGGGAAACTTAATGGAGGGGTCAATTAATGATTAAATCCGGCCAAAAGAAGGGTAATTAATCTAGCCCCCCAAAAAGAAAAAGAAGAGAAGAGTGTCTTATCGGGCTGTGATGTCCTGGCCCGGCACGATTTGCCACCCCTATCATCTCGTCCGTTGTCATAATCACAAGTCACGTCACAATGCGTGACGGACGGGACGGACGGAGATGGTTTGCTTTTCCTAATTATAACGTGTCTCATTAATTCACATGTAAAATTAATTAATAAACGACAAAGCATACAAAACGCTCGACAGTCATAGGGATTAAATATTCTGAATGAATATTACCTTAGAGTTAAATTAATAATTTTTTATTAAATTTTTAAATTTATAATTCAAAATTTGAATATCAGGTTGGGAGGATCAATATAAATTTTTTCGAATGTTACGACTCGACCGTAGAATAATTTCGAAGTGTGCTTCAGCTGATCCGGGATAATGAGCGGTGAAAACTCAAAAATATTCTGAATGAATTACTCTTATACATTTTGAAATTATTATTTTTATTATTTTAAAAAAAATTAAGACAAACATGTCCTTTTTTTTAACATTAGTTATGCAATACAGGCTGAATATGAGTTTAGGGTATCATGGATTTCGTCCAAATTTAAAATCTTAAAATATTAACTACAAAAAGAACACTAAGTCCAAAACCTAAAATCCTATAAAAAAAATCATGCATCCTTAAAAAATTTAATTACTTTAAATGTGAAATCGAAATTTAGGATTCTGTTGGTGAATTTTTCATTTTTTTGGCTCAACCTCTTAGGTGGACTATATGGATATTTATAGGAGAATATTATAATTAATAAATTTCATATTTCCCTGCCATTTACTTCATTGACTAGTATGCGAGTGCAGTGCAGTGATGGGGGTATGATAATTAATTAATTTACAAAGTAAGGATCTTTTGGGCAGATGACTGGACAAAGAGATGATGTTGACGACAGTATTTTATTTTATTTTTAGTCTGTCTGCACCTTCTTTACTTTTTCTTCTTCGTGTTAGCACGAAATCTGATTCCAGCACGGAACTTCGGGGTATCATTATCGCGAAGACTCCAAAGAGCTGCCCGTCCCTGTAATGTCACAATGTGGAGGGTGGACTGCTCCGCCTCTAACGGCCAGAGAACTCTGATAATCTTAACTTGACTAAATTTTTTTTATTGGATTAATAATGAAAGGAGAGAAGGGGTACGGTAGATATTTTGGAGGGTATGAATAATTGGTTGTTGGGTTTGGAGACGTCGAGTGTGTGGATCTGCTGTTATTTTGGACGTGTCCGATGTATATGTGATGGAATTTCCAGTGGCTCGTGGAATCTTTTTTTTTCTTTTTTACCATTTGGAATATGTAGGCAATGGTTGAACGGGGTCGTCCGCATTTCGATGGACGTGGGCGGACAGAATCCAGTCACAAACAGTTGGGTGCACGCCAGCACTTGGAATGAGGTAACTTACGCAGCACCGAAAGGTTGATGTGATTCGGGTTACCAATCCCCTGGGCTCGACCTTCTTTGTACTTGTGGTCGAGGAACCAATAATAGCTAGACCAGACATCGTGCGGCATGCAGCCCCCGTCAACCCGCCATCTTTAGCCCGAATCACTGCGACCCGATAGGCAAGACCCGATTAACGCAGGACTTACGGGGCATTTTTATTGGACATGCAACAACACTTGACATGTGTTGTTGCTGTAGAATTTTCATAATAAGTGGTGGGGTTGACTCACCGGATTCAAGTCACGGTCCCGCAACCGCACCATTTCGGTTGAGTTCGGGTTGCTTCAAGGCTATGGCCGTCTTTGAGAACTTGCAAGAAAGTCTGAATTCTGATGTCGTGGCCTGCATCGACCCGTGGATGATTAAGTGAGTATGTTGATAGAATGAGAAGGAAAGAAGAGATGGAGAGGACCGGCTAGAGAAGAAGAACCCCCTTTTACCCACAGGAGATAAAACGTTTTATGGAGTCACGGATCGGGTGACCCGTTTGGAAGAGTCGGTCGGATTGGCTGGAAGCACCCCCAACCCACCGCCTAAGAACTGGCCATACCGAAAAGTAATGACATCTCCGGTAGTGCACGGGGTCTTTACCTACTCCAAATGCGTGATTACTGTGCCGTTTTGCTTGTTGGATCACCTTAATATACCCGAATCCAAGATCTCGATTTACATGGGAAAAAAAAAGTATTGAACCTGTTGAAATTGAAATATACACTTAAGTAATTGCAACTCGTATTGTGTATCTCTACGCGTTCACCCTGCAGGAGCTGAAGCGGATAATGCTGACCTTCTTGTCGAGCAACTTACTCGGGGAGGGCGGGTTCGGGCCTGTCCACAAGGGGTTCATCGATGACAGGCTCCGCCCTGGCCTCAAGGCCCAGCTGGTGGCCGTCAAGCTCCTCGACTTGGATGGGCTGCATTTCCAGCTGTGTTGTGGTTCTTCTTGCTAGACAGATTGATTGATCACATCCTTTGCTTATTTTTTCCTTTCATTTTCCAGGCAGAAGTGTCCTTTCTTGGGCATCTGTGGCATCCTCATTTGGTGAAGCTGATCGGTTACTGCTGGGAGGATGAGCACAGGCTTGCTGTGTATGAGTACATTACCTTGTTCAGTGATGAATCAAAGCGATCAAGGTAATCTCGCGAGTTACCCGTTTGTAGCAAGTTTCGGAGCTCCGTGATAGGATCTTCGTACAGCCTGCCATTGAAGCGAGAGGCCATTGCTTCCACATACTCGGGCCCATAAGTGAGCTTCTGCAGTGTCTCGACTCTTTAAGGTAACTCCGGTGCCAGTGTAAGGCTCGCCCTTCAAAGTGGATAACAGCAATCTTCACCCGGCCATCTTCAGAGGTTCCATCAACGATGAAAAACTGCTCATACTTTACTATCCAATCATCGAAGTTCTATCCGTTGAACCTCGGAAACTCGATCTTGACTATCTGAGTGGTGCGGAAACAAGCCTCCATGCGGTCGCCCTGTGCCCGGTGCTCTACCGCTTGACGAATGCTGAACCTCAGAATCAGCTGACGTGGTTCTTCAATCTGTTTTTGGCTTGCACGTGAGCCTCACGCAACACTTGCATCTGGCGCTCATGTTCCTCAGCTCTTTGTGTTTCCACCATGGCTGGCCCAGGAGAAGCTTTGATACCAAATGTTTGTGTGTCGAAATCGAAGGGAAGCGAGCGGGAGGAGGAGGCACAGAGACTCAGAAGAGCAGTAGAGAAAAGCAGGCAATTCTCATTCATCAACATGGCCTTACAGAGTACCGAGTTGCTATATACTGAGACATCGATCCCAAAATTACAACCAAGCCTTTCTTCTACTATTTCCAGTCCCTATTCTTGTCTAATTCCCACTATGAGCCCATTACAAGATCTAATATTCCAAAAATGGTCCTTGAACCGTGACAATAGACGAGCGGGCGGTGGGAGCCGCACACCTCGACTCGAGGCACTGGGGGCAGACGGAGGCTTCTGTGCGGAAAGAGGTTGAGAGGTTTTAGAGAGAGAGAGAGAGAGGAGAGAGAGAGAGAGAGAGAGAGAGAGAGAGTACGAAGAGAGGTAGACTTCCATTTTGTACTGTTTTATAACAATAACATAGATGCTGTTTCAGTAATTTCTTCTTCTTGTTTGCCTTGCTCAGAGCTTGTTGGCTCAGCAGGGTTGGTGGTGGCCTTTTCCAGCAAATGCAAGTTCGCCGTAGGTTCTCAAGAACGAACAAGTTTCTTCCTCAATCTGCTTCAACAATCTGAGGATTAAACACTCTCGGTACTAATAACTTGTAGCTGTATGTCTTTACAATGAAGCTAGTGGTTTTCCGCCTTAATAATCCCTTTTCAACTTGGTTCCCTCGGGGACTCGGGCACGGCTCTCAGTTTCCTTTTCAACTTGGTTCTTCTTTTCTACTTTCAGTAGAGGAAAAAAGGAAGAATAACACAGAGAAAAGCAAGATTTACAGAACCTACGTTTCTGCCTTTATTATCATTCACGACTCGTCGGACAGAAGAAAAACCAACCGTGGAAGTTGAAATTTACATAATCCTATAATGTAGCAAATAACAGGCGTAGTTCATGCTTTCCATTCTTTATTTAGTACACACAAGCCCAAGCTATATAATGTCACCGGACACACCGTGCCACTACCCTACATATTACGGAATGAGAGCGACCTGAATCTTTAGATAACACAGCAGCCAAGCGAGCCGATAGGGGGCTCTCCTACGAGCAAATCGGGTGGGTAGGAAGCACGAGTAGCAACACCTGCAGAGAAGTTGCGGGTGAGAATTAGTATGGTCCATGGCTTAGAAAAGGACAAAAGTGTCCCACCTGAGGAGGGCGCCCGCAAGAAAGAATACGTGCCAGTTCCAAGTACGAAAAGAACGAATGTGCTGTGGCATGGGGTCGACAGTCAAACCTGGATCAGTTGGTATTATATCTATGTTTTCGTTTGCCAAACGTCAGCTCAGGAGAGTGATAGGAGATGTTGTTGGATTTATCAGACGAGGTCTCGCCTGTCTCCACCTCGGAGTACCCGTTATCTCCCCAGCTCACTCCCCACAAGTCCTTCATGAGCCCATGCGGGACACCATCTCCGTTGCCATATCCAGCACCAGGTGCTGCGTGGTTCACGTCCTGTGCAATGGAGACCGCATCAGGTCTTTAGAAAGAGCACTATGCTCACAAGAGAGCTGGTTTTCCTTGTGTTTTTCCAACTATGTGATAGCAATCTCTAGATTAGAAATTGGCACCCAAAGGATTGCAAGGTGAATAAAATACCATGCCCGCCAAGACAGCACCAGTGAGCTTGTGGTCGCCGATCATGGTGGCAGAAGAGTTCAGGGCGGCTCCGAATCCCTGCTTCCTGAACTCTTCCCAACTCCAGTCAGCAAACTCTGGGACAATAATAATTCAAATCACATCTGAGAGATTACCTTACTCTCAAAGCACATATATATCCCGTTCTGTGAAGTAAGATTCGCCAAATGAATACTAGAGCAACGAAATTCTGAAATCACATCTCCAATCCTAAACTCTGTTCGTTCTAATATTCTTTTGAAGGCATACTTAACTACAGCTCAACCACTCAGCTCGGCCTCAACCAAGCAAATCACTTATACGTCACAAATACTTTTAAGTCAGAAACCTTTTTGTTTTCGAAAATGTGAAAAAGGACTTCATACAAAGACCGGGTGTGAAATAGACCAATTTTTGGGCTCTGAAGACCCTATTTGATTCTTAGAGAGGTTAATTGAATGCTACGGCTAACCTAAAACTGAAGGTAAAATTTTTACTATATAAATGGTTCAAGAAAGAGCAGGTAGAGATCAATCGGGCCATTTTATAAAAGCTCTACGGGACTCACGATTAACAGGAAGAGCGTAAGACAGGCCCTTCTTATTCATTGACCGAATCAGCACTGAGGACTCGAGGTCATGCAGACCGTCTGATCCGACCAAGCTGGTGTCAACTAAGGACAAGGAGTTGGCTGCGCAGGCTCCGAGGATAGCAAGGAGGGTGAGTAGAAGAGTCAACCGACGTGCCATCTTCACTCTGCTCTACGTGTGCACTCACAGATCTCTCTCTGTCTCTCTCTCTCCTAATGTGAAGTGAAGAGAGGGAGGGCGATTCTGTCCTCTTTATAGAACAGCCCGTCCAGTTGGCGGAGAGCTCCCTGAAAACGTCGTCACACCGGATGGGGATCAGCCAAATGGCAGTGTTCCACGTGGCATGATGTGGTTGGTGGTTTACTTTTGGAGTCAACGCGTTACGCATGCAATTCCGTCGGAACCTGGTGTCGACACCGTCCGTCGCTGTAACTGGCAAACCGCGTTGTCCAAGTCCTCCTTGCTTTTCCGTTAATTAATTGTCCAATCAACTCATTGTATAGAAATTACTCTTTAACATATATATATTTTTGAAGTTATTTTTCATCTTTTAAAAATTTTTAAAAACATAAGTGTCCTTTTTTTTTAGTATTAATTGTTTAATATACACGGAATATAAGTTCAATTATACGATGTTATAGAAATCGTCGAGGAGGAGGATTGACGGCCATGCATTCATTAACTTAGCAAGTTTTTGAGTCCCGTAGTTGCGGATCGAGAAAACTCATCGGTGAGGGGACTCCAATCGTAATAGGTCAAGTCAGTCTGGATTAAACTTGATTGAGACTTATCGGACCAATATACATCACGCGCCATCCACACGGTAAAAGAAGGGAAAAAAAAAAAATGGGCTGGACATTTTGGTCGGCGATGAATAGTCGGCGTGCTGGCGAAGGCAAGAGCTGGGCTTGGAGACATCGAGCTGTGTTGGACGTGTCCAATGCGTGTGATCGAATTTCCAATGGCTTCTGGAACCTTTTTCTAGTTGAGTCACTGAGAAGTCTTCCCAAGCTCTACGCCGAGCCCTAAATAGCATGTATTGGTCTAGGGTTTTCTAATGTAGCCCTAAATCATCATGGCGCATATTTGCTCAAAAAATGGCTTCGAATATAGGTGTGGTGTGATATTTAGCCTACATTCCGATCCGCATACTTCGAGTTCGATGATTCTTTTCTTAAACAGAACTTGTTTGAACTAATTTTATGTCCATTTTTTCTATGTTGTGTTGTGATCTATACAACAAGCTGTTATAACATAGAACATTTTTCTACTATCTATTAATATATAAGTCTGACTTTACTGAAAAAAAAGGGGTAGATTTAGAAGATGCGTCCGACAATCATTATGATGCGGTCTTGGTCACAAGAACAAGTTAACCCGGTGATGAGGCAGGTTGGATCTCTGCAGAACGTTAGCTTCCCCGAAGGATCTTGGCATGACTAGAGTACCTATGAGAAAGCCAGACCGACTTTGGGATTTACCCGGAATGGCCATCTGAAGCCTAAGTCAATAGAATAAGGGAGAAGAAGTGTACTGAGAGGGTGCGGATGTGGTTTTAAGAGATATCGATGAGTTTACCTTCTTCTCCACGACAGGAGACGGGGACTTTATAATCATTTTAAAAAAGCATGTCCACCCACGTGGTTCTCGCGTGATGGTGGCCGGCGTATTGGTTCAATGGTCACCTAATGGTTATTGTAGGCTTGCTAATCTCTCCGGATATAGTGCCCATTAGAGCCCATCAACCCAACGACTATCTATCTTCCAGCTTCTGCCACAGCCTGTTTTTCCTTTTCTTTTTTAACCTTTTTGGCAATTTACCGCTGAAATGAAAGGGGAGTAGATGGACATACGGTGACGGAGAGGGAGAGGGAGATCGAGAGAAATCGGGAAAGGTCATGTTCTTTGTTCTCGGAGAGAGGTAGTAACTCGGTTCTCTAGTAAGTAACAGAAGGAGTTGTGCAGTGTTGGGTTAAGATTAAATAGGAGTTCATGGATGAATTCATAATTCAATGTCTCGTGGTCTTTGGAAATTCGGTGATAAGATTCTTTCTATAATCAAGTGTATGTGATTGCGATATGTGTTGATCTTTACGGTGAATAAAATGATGGGTACTAAGAAAATTCATTCAAAATAAGCATTTGGATGATCCCCCTTCATGACTTGTTGATTTAGGGATTATAAGTATATTTTTTCATTATAAAATATTATACTTATGATTAATAATTAGTAAATATTTAATCATTTAATTATTGTTTAATATATCAAATTAACCATTCCACTAAGCAACTAAATATACATATTCAAATATGTGGTGAAGAAAATGGGTAAGGATAAAGTACTGGTAGTCCTGTATGCTTATATAGAATAGTGGTAATCATAAGTATGCGAAATAGAAATAAATATTGTTGAATTACCACGAGTTTTCGGTAGGATATGAGTGACGCTATCTCTATAACTCCAGTGAAATACACGCGGCTAGCCATCTAGGCACGGTTGGCTGTTCCAACTAAATAGGAGTGGTTTCCCTATTATTTGCCCCCCACTTCTCGGCCTTCTTGATCTACTTATTAGGTCGAGAAGTAGATGAAGAGGGGTTTTATGTGTGTGTTGCTTGGGTCGATGGTCAAGTAAGGTGTAGTCGATTATCCCCCAATGGTGTTGAGATATACGATTCCACATCGATTAAATGAAGAAAACGTTGTGGGCTTATAAGAAGGTTGGGTACCGCCACTTATCAGCTTGAGCTTTTAAGTGGAAATGGGCCCGATCCCTTATGGGCTCACAACGAATTTAACAAATGGGAAGGGGATTTGCAGTGTTGGTCCAAAGGGGAAGGCTCTGTAAATGGCTCGAATGATGGCGACGTGGGGACACGTGATGTCTCCCCAGGGCCACCTGTTGACATTTTGTGGCAGATATCCATTCGTGATAATGATGGGAGAGTTAATGTGAGCAAACGATGATTTTGCCCACTTGTCTTCCTCCCTTAAGTAGGTGGTGGGTTTACCGCCGCAATCACCGAGAGGTAAAAACTGTGTAACTTCCGGCAAACTCTAACTATTCTCTTTAACGTTGCCTATGGTGTCTTAGATCATCTTTAGCATCATGCCTCATGTTAATCCACAGTAAGTTGCCGCATTCAATTGTTGTGTTTGCTATATCGTTGTTGGGTACTGTGGTGGGGTTTGATGAGAGGGGATGGTGTGTTTTGCCGTTTGGGAGCAATGCTACTAGGTGATCTGCACAAGGGGAGGGTCAAGAAGGTTCTCAATGTTTGACTGTATAGTGGATGGGCACGGAAGGGATTAAGGGGCTCGATTTGTGGCTGTTTCTAGTTTTTCTTTTCTTTTTGCAGTGGGTTGACATCGCAGTGGTGGCACGTTTCGTGTTTTGGGAGGAGAGATTAAAGGGGAGGGATGAAATTGAAGAACATGCTGACGAACTTCAAGATAGGTTTTTATGATCTTTCTGTTGGGGCTGAGGTGTGGATTGGGGTGTTTTTGCGGAAGGGTTCAGTCATTTATTCTTGTGTGGCGTCAGTGTGGTCCAACTTGTTTGTCGATATCGGGTGGTTGGCCAGAGAGGGCAATCGACTGGAGAGTCGACAATCGGGTCTATAAGGCAACATGTCTAGCCTACTCATGATTTTGATGTGAAGTTGTTGTCCTCTCGCATCACTAAAGATTTCAACTACAATCCGGATCTAAAGTATTGCTGACTTTACAGTAAATTGCATGAAGTACGAAATAATGTGGGAGATGTTTAGGAACATGGTTGAGGATCATAGCAAGTTGAGTCCCATGCCGAGGCCCTGTTTTCTTGGGCTGAATGAGTTGACTTGTCAAGCTAGATGGAATGGTGAAGTGGCCATGTACATAAAGTAGGTTACTATTGGTAGGGTTAGATTGCCTCTGTGTGACTAGGCGATAGAGTTATTTTAGATCGCTCCTACTGACGGGCTTAGTATAACGGCATGGTGGTGCATATAACAGCATCTAGTATTTCACCTTTACAGCTCGCCATGCCAGTTATGATGCTCTCATAACTGGTTTACACGATAACGTGAATGGACAGAAGTCAACTTAGCTCTTCATAGCCGACCCTGGTAATTACCCGCATAATTAGAAGAGCCAAGTGCCTGAAAGTAATACGATCACTTTTGGTTCAACAAGTAGCAGATGATGCGCTTCAACAACCAATTTAGGGATGAGAGGATACCCACCAAGTGGTAAAGTTAGAGGAGTTTGATTGACTCGGAGGCCGATTGGTTAGCCAACGGCTTACTTATTAATGCCAGTGTCCCCTTTGAGCTGTCTTGGGTTTGTATATTGAACTGTGAACTTTTCTCTTGTAGATTTTTCATCTATGCTGATGCTGGATATGTTAAGGGAAGGCGTCGCTGATTATGTGCAAAATGAGTATGTCACAGCGGGGATCGAGAAAGGGGTTCAAATGAAGTTGGCAAAGGAGCCGTCAAAGAAAGAACAGAAAGAAGACCCCCACCATGGCCACGCGGATTCACTTAAAATGAATTGTCCATTCCCTTGTTTACAGTGTACAGCTTCGACCCTCTTGTCCAGTTGGGATTTGATCATTATATATCAATTCTCACTTCCTTCGTGGTGTGCCATTCCTCAGTCCGACAGAATACCGATGACGTGCTGAAGCTTACGAGGACAAGTTGCGTGGTGGGTGAGGGCCAAACTTACCAATCTGGTCGCCGCACACGGTGGTGCCACAGTTGTGCGTGCGCGTAATTAGAGTCGTGAACCAGATCGAGCAATTAACCCACGGATCACTCTAATGATGCCGATTCGATTGGTCGAATCATCGTCTACATCTCTCCTCCGTCGGGGGCACATTCTTACTGAGTCACGGTGCCATGCCAGAATTAGCTTGCCCATGGATCCTAATTGAAAACTTCTTCTGCTGCCTAATCAGGTCAAAATGCGCATGGTGCGACATAAATCCATTGGATCTCCATTTTTTTTTTCCGAGTCGACGGCCCCAATCAATTTTTAGCTATTGTCCCACAAAGTCAAGGGGACAAACCGCGTCATACCAGTTTTGTTCTAGGTTCAAGTTGCCCAAATTATTTAGGCAACAACATAGATTAAATTATAGTTGTTTAAGATATTAATCCATCCAATTCACGAGATTCAATGTCTCTTTCCCTTAATTTATGAGACATTTGGCTCAAGTCATTTGGGTAGATAAAATAATTGATTAAGAGAGTTATACTTATCCATCATTCAGAATATTAAAATTTAAATACCATATAATATATATTAATAATTTTATTGAAATTAAATAGAGAACACCACTCTATGTGGTGGAATCACAAACCCTAATTCCATGTTATTCCTTTAAGAAATGTTTTTTTTAATAATTGAACCCCCAAGGAAATCCCACCCCATTGACCAAATAAATAAATAAATAAAACAAAGAGAATGGACTCATCGAGGAGGCTACATTATGGAGAGAGTATTTTATATGATATTATTTTCTATCAATATATCTTTATTTTAATTTTTTATTTGATATTTTTTATCATTTATTAATGTTTTTTAGGGTCTATTTAATTTTTTAACTTTCTAACAATTAAAAAAATTAATCATTGAACATTAACTAAATTAATAGGTCTATAACAATCATTAAGCTATCTTCTCCTGCATGGGAGTTGCCACCCTCTTTCTTTATATGATTATATTTGAATAATTTTGGTCAGATAAATCTTTCCTTGACCCCATTAGCAAATTGAGAGGCGGAAGATGAGCACTACTTTTTGAAGCTCAGAAAGTTTTCTGATTAGATCTGAAGCTTTCGATTTTGCCATTTGTCATGGCTGTCTGGAGCTATCTTGTGCCAGCGTGCTGCAGGAAGCAGGAGCAAAGGAAGCAACAGTCTGATAAACGCGGGAAGGCCAGCAGAGTAGAGAAGGATAAGCGCAGCTCCTTCAACAGGTTGAACGTCTCGGATCTGAGCCACGCCAGCCCGAACGCATTGTCGGAGGACCTCTCTGTGTCTCTTGCCGGGTCGAATCTCTACGCGTTCACCGTGCAAGAGCTGAAGCTGATCACGCAGAGCTTCTCGTCGAGCAACTTTCTCGGGGCGGGCGGGTTCGGGCCTGTCCACAAGGGGTTCATCGATGACAGGCTCCACCCCGGCCTCAAGGCCCAGCCGGTGGCCGTCAAGCTACTCGACTTGGATGGGCTGCAGGGCCACAGGGAGTGGCTGGTGAGACCCCCGGTCTGTGATTCCCAGCTGTGTTCTGGTTCTTCTTCAAGCTAGGCAGATTGATTGATCACATCCTTTGTTATTTTTTCCTTTCATTTTCCAGACAGAAGTGACCTTTCTTGGGCATCTGAGGCATCCTCATTTGGTGAAGCTGATCGGTTACTGCTGTGAGGATGAGCACAGGCTTCTTGTGTATGAGTACATGCCCAGAGGAAGCCTAGAGAACCAACTCTTCAGAAGTAAGCAATCCTACTATTTCCTTGAAAATCATTTACTCCAAGTTGTCGCACATTTCGTTTTTGAACCAATCATTCATTGTTGAATTTCACCTCAGGATTTTCAGTATCCCTACCATGGGCGACGAGAATGAAGATCGCTTTTGGAGCAGCAAAGGGCCTCGCTTTCCTGCATGAAGCAGAGAAGCCAGTCATTTACAGAGATTTCAAAGCCTCAAACATCTTGTTGGACTCTGTAAGCATCGTCTTGATTCCGTTGCATTTTCTCGGTCATTTCAGGAATGCTGGATTTGTGATGATGGCTAATTCCCCGATCGACCATCTGAGCCTTTTCACAGGAATACACAGCTAAACTCTCCGACTTTGGGCTAGCAAAGGATGGTCCGGAAGGTGATGACACTCACGTCTCGACCCGAGTCATGGGCACCCAGGGCTACGCTGCTCCTGAATACATCATGACCGGTAGTTATATATCCGTCAAATTTTCGCCAAATTTTAACATTGATGTAACTTGTTCTGTTTGCTTATGGGGAGGGAAGGGAGTTCTACATTATCTGCAACATAATCTAGGCCATCTCTATCAAAACCAGTGTTGTTCACATCTAAGCCTAGGGCTCAAAATCTAGATTGACCTCAGAGTGGACAGAGTGTATACAACAGAGCTATAGTGCTCAGAACTGATCCGAGCAAAATTCACGTTCAGCTTTCGTGGCTAGTCTGACCATTGTCGTTAGAGATGTTCCTGCAGAAACTGATGATCACATTTCCTGTTGCTAACAGGTCACTTAACAGCAATGAGCGATGTATATAGCTTCGGAGTTGTACTGTTGGAGCTTCTGACTGGGAGGAAATGCGTGGACTACACCCGGCCTCAACGCGAGCAGAATCTTGCCGAATGGGCAAGGCCCATGCTGAACAGTCCCCTGAAACTGGCTGGTATAATGGACCCGAGGCTGGAGGGGCAGTACTCCGAGAAAGGCGCCCGGAAGGTGGCTGCACTGGCGTACCACTGCCTGAGCCACCGGCCCAAGCAGAGGCCCATAATGAGCACCGTGGTCGAGACACTCGAGCCTCTCCTGGAGTGCAACGACATCTTCATCGGCCCGTTTGTATACATAGTTCCCGAGGACGATCCATCTGGGGGCCCCAAGGAGGGGGAAAAGCAGGAGGAAAGAAGGAAAAGAAACGGCCGAAACCATCACCAGCAGCATCACAGTCACCGTCACCATCACCATCACCATAACGGCAGGCATCATATGAAATCACTGAAAAATAGACATACAGATGCCGTGGTAAACGCTCCCTTGCACTGCAAAGAAAGAGGGCATAGAATTGAAGATCTGTAGGGCATATTCTTACTGTAAATAGGAGTGGCATTTGATGCCTAGAGTTGAAAGCACACGATCTTTTGAGGGGGAAGATAAGTCACTCTCCAATATTTGGGTGTTCTAATTTCCGTTTGTTCTGTAATCAAACCTTCTACTAATCAACTGATTCTTTTCGTACTCCACTGGACTGTTTCGTTGGATGTATCAGGGCAAATGACCTGCAGATTGAACTTTCTGCTAGTGCTTGCTCTTCACTACGCGTGGTAAATCCAAGACAGAGTTCCTGCCAGAGGTTTGGATAGGGACAAGGGGGCGAACTCCGGCCCGAAGGACCGATGGTTTACATTAAAATTGACCAGCATTCGTTGTCTGTATGTGCTTTTCCTTCGCATCTGGGTCGGTGACATCTGCAACCTGTGAATGTACTAATGCTCGGAGTCTCAGTCATCATTCATCGATAAGTTGAATAACCAGTAGTACATGCAGAAGACCGACGCTTTACCGACGCTACAGCCAATGGGCCAAATTCATTATCTCTGTTCCCTTTTAACCACCAGGTTGAGGGACCTAAGATTGAGCGATGATACACTGAGCAAGATGGCCCAAATCAACGAGAATCGCGAAAAGAACAACATCGCATGCGCGGGGTTAAGCCCTCAAAGCCGAGTGAATCGTCGACCGATACAATAGGAGATCTTCATAATCGAGATAAGTGGACTACAACTGAAGATCACATAACACGAGATTTCAGACCCAACTACCCGCTATCTCATCGAGAAGAGAAGCCCAATCCAATACTTGTTACCCACAAATAGCAAAATTTCCTTGTACCTTGAATCTAGATTCCACTTAATGGGCCGAGGCTATTTGAAACCCGTGCCCGTCCCATGCTCTTGACCCGTCGCCCTGCCCCATTTTGACCTAAAATGTACAAAATTAACTTATAATAGATATAACTGAAAGATAATCTAAACGTGTAATACAATATATTAATAAGATTCACAACAACAGGTTATGAGTGTATGGCGTATTACAATCACCATACTTGACTTTTAATATAGATGTGACAAGATTTGACATGTCTTGAAAGCACGATCCAAGCATGACATAAAAAAATTGTATTTTGACTAGTATTTTTCGGGTCATTTGAGTGACTGTATCATGTAATATTGAAAAGTACAAAAATAGACTTTACAATTAAAAAAGTACGATAAAATTAAAAAAAATAATTATTCATATCTATATAATTATATTTTAATAATTTATTAATACCATAGTTTTTAAAACCGGACCGGACCGGGAACCGGTGTAGGC
>CXYZ01012187.1:1692373-1746138 GCA_900006705.1 Sonneratia caseolaris
TATAAAATGTAAATATAAGTTTAGTAAAATAAAATATGTACATTACAATATGTTTTTGTTTTTGTTTTAATTTTAAGTCGGACGGTTTTCTCATGGGTTCAATTGGGTTCATCAGTCGGACCGGGAACCGGCCGGTTCAATCGGGTTTTTTCTCTTTTAATGTGCAATTGGATTTTTTGAAGGAACTGGACCGGGTGAGTGGCCGGTTCTCGGTTGAACCGGTCGAACCGGCCGGCCGGGTCCGGTTTTTAAAACTATGATTAATACTAATACAAATTTTAAATTAATTAATCAATTATATTATAAAAAATTATTTCAAAATATAAATAATTTAAATTTACTTTTAAAAATTAATTATTTATATAATTTGTATCCTGCCGGAATCACTCAAAACACCAAATATTTTTATTTTGCAAGAATATTTGGGCAGTTCGATATGGTGGCCGTGCCGGCCCGAATGGTTGGCTCTTTTATATATGTATATGTATATATACACGTATATGATGTGTATATGCGGGACTCAAATAAAGGGATTTTTTTGGTAAATAATAAAGGGGAAATTTGAGAATATAAATCGCTTTTTTTCATTAAAAAAATATAAAATCGAAAATTTATACTATATAATCATAGTTTTTAAAACCGGACCGGACCGGGAACCGGTCAAGACATGGGTTCATGGGTCCATGGTCGGACCGGGGGTTCAATGGGTCGGACCGCACGTTTAATAAATAATATTAATAATATAATATTAATAATAAAAAGACATAATAACATGTATAATACCATAATTTACAACAAAATCATATACATTTTACTATTCTATTGTTTAATCAAACGTTACAAATCAACCAAATTAAAAAAAAATACCTTATGTTAACACTGGGAGCACCGCTACTGTTGCTAGCTTGCTGGTGCTGCCGCTGCTGTCACNTACTGTTGCTAGCTTGCTGCTGCTGCCGCTGCCGTTGCTGCCGCCGCCTGGACAAGAAGGTCCACTGCTGCAACGCGTTGTTGCTGCTTGCTGTTGTCGCCTGCTGTAGAGGAGAGGAGAGGAGAGGCTCGTTGCAGCCACCTGCTGTGGAGCCATGAGGCTCGTTGCTACCACCTGCATTGGAGCACTTGCTGCTATCACCTGCTTTGGAAAAGGCGAGAGGTTCGTTGTTGTACCTGTTGTGGAGCTGAGAGGCTTGTCGTTGTCGCCGCCGACGCTTGCTATGGAGGAACGAGTGGATCGTTGTTGCCTTCGGCTATGGAGAAGAGGGCTGTCATTGCTGCTTGCTATGAGGGAGAGGTTCGCCCCCATTGCTGCTGCTGTCACTTGCTGTAGAGTTCAGATCTGAAAACCTAGATTTCACTTGCTGAAAGAGGGAGGATGGGAGGAGGTTGCGAAAACCTAAGGCTAAGGTTTTAATTTTTTTTTACTTTATTTTAATTCATCCGGTTTTCTGACCGGTTTTGTTGGGTTCACCGGTTCAATCGGAAACCGGCCGGTTCGACCGGAGCTTATCCAATTTGTAGTGCAATTGGATTAATTTGGGAAACCGGACCGGGGGAATGACCGGTTCCCGGTCGAACCGGCCGGCCCGGTCCGGTTTTAAAAACTATGTATATAATGACTCCCGTATCACTTTTCAAGGTAAAGAACCTAAGGCGATACGCTTGACCTAGAGTTTGCGAACGTAGTCATGGCGACTCTCGAATCGGATGTACCGATGATTCCCGCCGGCGAAGGGCCCAGCGGCGTTGCTGCTTCTCCTTCGTCGTTGCCTGCGGCCTCCTCGTCGTCGAAGAAACCGAAGCGATTCGAGATCAAAAAGTGGAATGCTGTCGCTCTCTGGGCTTGGGGTAAGTAACTACCACCACCACCTCCCCCCCACCCCGCCCCACGCAATCCAAACCCTAATTTAATGGTTTCAGACCCGACCTTAGCCGTGCTGATTGGTATCTATGTGGTCTGTGCAGACATTGTCGTAGATAACTGCGCGATTTGCAGGAACCATATTATGGATCTCTGTGAGTTCAGATTTCTATTCCCTATTTATGAACCCTAGTTTGGCTGAGGGGCATAGTCCTGGCCTCTTTCCGCGTAGCTGTTGTGAATAGTTTTCCGTTATAATAGTTTGTGTTTCAGTGATTACTTTATTCCTTTGATTAGGCATCGAGTGCCAAGCAAATCAAGCCAGCGCCACCAGCGATGAGTGCACTGTTGCCTGGGGTAAGCTTAAGTTTGGACTCGAGATCCTAGCTTTGCTCAATGGATATCTTGATTTCTGTACGCTTCTTTGATCACACACAAAACTTCCCAGTTTGATGTAGGACTGGAATCTTGATTTAATTGTTGCTACATTGTTTTGTGGTCATTGCGTTCTCTCATCAGATGCTTAAATTTTGTTGGAAGACATTGGTTTTGTTGCCATCTAAATGTGTCCTGCATGAATAAAACAAATTTGAAATTGGAGATTATTTGGATGAGTTTATGAATATGACGTGGTAACAATGTAATCACTGTTGTGAGTTTAATGGGTAATCCTTTTTATCTCACATTTTACCTCTTTTGTCTCAGTTACATGGTTACATTAGCCAACTTGTATACAGGATTACATTTTTGCAGCTCTACTCTGATAGTGTTCTCTATGGAGCATATCCTCTTCTGGGTCTCCTTTTTTTTTTTATAGAAGCCTTTTAACGGCTGGAATATCAATTTTGGCTTTATAAGTTTTGCATTGATTTCATTTTTTTTTCTTTCGCATTGTGGTTGGGAGTGGCAGATCTGTTTTTCTTGTTGCTATACTAGATTACTTGGTAAGACACTATTGTCTCTATGGGGACGATATACTTTGCTGGCATCGGCTAATCAAAATCTGATCTATAATTGTTCATGTACTCTCAAGTGCACCAATTATTCTACATCTTTCCCTTGGTTTATCACTGTGTTTTCTGCTCAGATTGTATTTTTCTTAACCCTTGCCGTCATGATGCAAATTAGTTTTTTGGCCTATATAATAGAGAGAGATGGTTTTTGGGTTATACAGGAGTTTGCAATCATGCATTTCACTTTCACTGCATCAGTCGGTGGCTGAAGACCCGCCAAGTGTGTCCTCTAGGTATGGTCGTTCTACCATATCAAGCTTCCTCTCTCTGCAGTTCTTCTCACTCAATTGTTTAGTATGAATGGACTGATTTGAAAAAAAAAATGTTCCCATGATCTTAACAGATAACAGCGAGTGGGAGTTCCAGAAGTACGGCCACTAGGAGGATTATCATGGTCTGATGCGCCTCGGGCCCCCTCAGCATTCTACTATCAATTTCTGAAAGTGATTTCTCGGAGGACCAGAAAAAGGAAAAAAAAAAACAAACAAACAGAGTGCACTTTGGATCTTATGTTTTCAGTTGGGTGGTCTATGTTAATCGGTTGCTGTTATTGGATGAAACATATGCCTCTGTAGGCTCAGGATTCTTGCGATGCCGTACTTTAATGTTTGATATATTCCTACTGCACTCACTATTCAAGTATGGAATAGTTTCTACTTCCCTACTGGTCTTGTCAGGCTAACCCTGTTGAGCTTCTCCCGATCTCATCCATATGGCATCTCTTTATCCATGCAAGATACATGGCACTTGCCAATGCAGCGAAATGAACTCGTTAGCTAATAAGCAATTGCATTCTCATACTAGTGAATTCTCGTAGGTGACCGCCCTCTGACATGCAACAAGGTGTGTTAGTGGTCTCACTGATTTTTCCACTAGCATACGTAGCTGCTCTCTCAAGGTTTTACGTCGTTGGCAGGAAATTCGTGGGCTGCAGGAGGAATGTGTCTTCGCCCGGGATCTGAGTAGAGATCAACACCTTAATTGGTTTAGTTTAGACCCGACCTCCTTGTTCTGTGGACCTTGATGATGGAAAGTTCTTTTACCATTTGAGTTAGCTGAGAGTTTGAGGAAGAATTCCGTTATTCTAGGTTTAAAGTTCTTCAGTGGGAATGGCGGAATCTGGCGTTATGGTCCTGCAGCTTGCAATTTGAACTTCCATCTTTCGGGGGGGGGCCCCCGTGCTTTTCAGTGGATGCCTATTCAATTCAATGGAAAGGCAGGCAAGATCTGAACAATCCGTCAGTGACACCGAATCTTTGTTGATGCTGCTGGCCGACTTGCCAGGAGCAAGAAAAATGCACACCATTCTGCCGGTTTCAGATGGATGGTTGCGTTGCAGCTTGCAGATGTAGTAGCTGGGCTAAATTCTCTCCACGTCTCGGTGTATACTGCTCTCGCTCATGTTTGGCAAAATCTTTCTTCTACTTGTTCAAGCTCTTAAATATCCCCCCATGAAATCCATCCCCACTGGAAGTTGAAGCAGGTTGTCCCCCACTATGATGCCTGTGAATCTTTTTGATGAATGAGAGTTTATCGATCCATATTCCATAGAGCAGGAAACTCTGATGCTCTTTATCTTGGTGGTCAACGGGTCAGCGGCCAGAAGCTTTGTGATGAAATTCACTCATCAAAGCTCTCCCAAGTTCTCTGCTACAATTAGCAAAGAAGAAATCTGTTTCACTGTTATGCTCTCTATTTATAAGGGATACTAATTTTGGTATAGAGTCTGAATTTTGCCTTGGTCAAGGATCCACCTCGGCTGCCGAACACTTGTGCGGAGATCGTATGGAAATCAGGAATCGATTCCCAAAAATAGGATGATGTCTCTAAATCCGGCAGGCTCGAATCCTTGCAGCCTCGATCGGTCCTATATATTCATCTTGGGATTGATCAACAGGGCCCCGCCGGTGCTATAGGGATATATCCACAGACTAATATTTGTTAGAAGCCGAATTTTTGCCACCCCAAGGAAACGTTCTCCCGAGCAATGGCTTGGGAGGCGAGATTATGTGCCATGGTGTTTCTCCTCGCTGTCCTCTGCGACCATGCCAGTTCGAAGAAGGTCTACATCGTCCAGATGAGAGGGGCAAGTAAGCCCATTCCCTTTAACACAAAAGCCGACTGGTATGCTTCAAGCCTCTCGTCGGTGGTCCCAGGCAACACGGACAGTCTCCTCTACGTGTACGACGCCGCCTACCAAGGCTATGCTGCATCCTTGGAGCCGGAGCAGGCGGAGGCTCTTGCCAAGCAGGAGAACGTCCTTGGAATCCACGAGGATGTTCCCCTGAAGCTGCACACAACCAGAACACCCCATTTCCTGAAGGTCGAGGATGAGTTTGGTCTCTGGGGTGCCTCTGGCGACATCCCTCAGGGAACGCTCAGTAAAAATGGCTTCCACGATGTCATTGTTGGTCTACTCGATACCGGCATCACCCCGGAGTCGAAGAGCTTCAATGACACAGGGTTCCCAGAGGTCCCAAAGCGATGGAAGGGGAGATGCGAGACGGGGCCTGATTTTGATCCGTCGCTCTGCAACAAGAAGCTCATCGGCGCACGGGCGTTCTGGAAGGGTTACGTAAAGGAAAACGGTACTTGAGAATTTCACCAAGCATTACGAGTCCGGATTCGACATTCTTGAATTTGCTTTCACAATCTGAGTAGGATGGAGCAGAATAGTTTAAGCCGTTATTGGGTAAAAGAAGAGAGAAATTAGTCTCGGTAGTGCTCATTCTGACACAACCATTTTACCGTGCATGCAGACGGAAATGTAAGCGAAGTACTCTCACCTAGGGATCATCACGGGCATGGGACTCACACCGCCAGCACGGCCACTGGCTCGCCGGTCCAGAATGCAACCTTCCTCGGGAAGGTTATGGGCACTGCTCGAGGCATGGCTCCCCACGCACGTGTGGCTAGCTACAAGGTTTGCTGGGACGGTTGCTACAGTGCGGACATAATCGCCGGGATGGACCAAGCCATCAAGGATGGTGTAGGCATCATATCCCTATCGCTTGGTGGCTTAGATTTGGCCTACTACACCTCCCCTATTGCGATTGGTGCCTTTGCTGCAATGGAGAGGGGTATATTTGTGTCCACATCGGCAGGGAATGAAGGCCCGGGGTTGGGGACAGTGAGCAATGGAGCACCGTGGATCATGACAGTCGGAGCCTCGTCCCTAGACCGTGACTACCCAGCTTATGTCTCCCTCGGCAACGGGCAACAGTTAGTTGGATCATCCAAGTACACTGGAGCAGGAATGCACAAGCCAGTGGGCCTCGTTTACAACAAGGGAACCAACGGAAGCAACTTGTGCTTGGCCGGCACACTGGATCCTGCAGCAGTTAGGGGGAAAGTGGTGCTGTGCGACCGAGGGGATAACGGGCGAATGGAGAAGTCAACGATCGTTCGGGACGCTGGAGGGATCGGAATGGTTCTTGCAAACGCGCCCGAGGACGGGGAATCGCTCCTATCCGATCCCTTCCTTCTGCCAGCGGTGATGGTTGGAAACACGGCGGGCAATAAAATCAGGCGGTATGTGATTTCTGACCCCAATCCGACCGTTCAGATCCCTCCCACTTCTTACCGACTCAATGTGAGGCCAACCCCCGTAGTGGCAGAGTTCAGCTCGAGAGGACCCTACCTTCCGTCTGTTCAGATACTAAAGCCAGACGTCATAGGCCCGGGTGTTGACGTCGTTGCTGCTTGGGCAAAGGATGTTCCTCCCACCTCATTCGATTTTGATAAAAGAAGAGTTGAGTTCAACATCATCTCAGGTTTGCCCTTCTCAACGTCGCTCTTCTTTTTCCTTCTCCCAGAACTCCACTTGAGATGATGATTTCACGGCCCTCACTTAACTCTTACAGCAAATTGAGCCGTATTCTACTGTAAATGGCATACCGATGTTTCTGAACTGCCTGCAAATATCACATAATTGATTGGCTGGGAGGGGCCATATCATTTTGTGCACCAAGTGATCTATCTCTTGATGTTTCTATCACTTTCTAGTTCTTAAGAAGCATGTTATTACAGGAACATCAATGTCTTGCCCCCATATCAGTGGACTTGCTGCGCTGCTGAGAGTGGCCCATCCCAAATGGAGCACCAGCGCAATCAAGTCCGCCCTGATGACCACCGCCTATGTCCATGATAACACTCGAAAGCCCATCATGGATGGTGCCGACAAGTCCTTCGCTGGACCCTGGACCTTGGGTGCTGGCCATGTGGACCCGCGGAAGGCCCTCTCCCCTGGCCTGGTTTACAATCTGACCAGGGATGACTACGTGGCGTTTATCTGTTCGCTTAACTACACCGCAAAACAAGTGCAGATCATCGTCAGGGACCCGGGTGTGGATTGCAAGAGGAGATTCTCCGACCCCGGAGAGCTCAACTATCCATCGTTTGTTGTTGCAATGAGCAAGAACAGGACGGTGATCCGCTACACTCGCAAGCTTACCAACGTCGGGGCGCCCGGGTCAATATACCGACTTGCTGTTGTTGCACCACCCTCTGTTGCAGTGAATGTGCAACCTAGGAGACTAGTTTTTGGGTCCGTAGGAGATACGAAGAGGTACACGGTGACATTTACTGCTAAGGGTAAAGACCTAGACGGCAAATATGGCTCCATCACATGGAAAAACAGGGAACACAGGGTAAGGAGCCCGGTGGTATTCATGTGGACTTGAAATTCGCTCCTCCGAGTTCTCTGTCTCTTGTTGTACTTCAAATAAGAACGAAAATCGAAGACTAGATAAAATCGTTACTACTAATGGTTTCCCCTAAACCACTCTTTCATCCAGTTCATTCTCCAAGTGGCTTGGCCAGTCGGGAAGCTTAACTGCAAAATTTCAATCCCTTCAAACACGACACTGAGGAAAAGTAATTCAGTAACAGATTGTGATCCAATATCATGATGGTTGAACCCTCATGCACCTGCTTCACCTTGCGCCGAGCCAATATTACCAAGGTCCTAACCAACTCGTCTCTGGCAACTCCAACTAATGTGAGTTTGGATTTTGTTCTTGGGCTGATCTGATCAGCATAGTGCACCGGAGGGAAAAAAAATTAGGGCCACCGTCGACAAGCTCCATACCCTTATCAAGTTGTGTTCAAATACGATTAATTTTCCAATTCATTCCCTTAAGGGAACTCAACCATTTTTTCTTCCAGAAATCTCATTTACATTGTAAAACTACTACATTCGAATTTTCAGTTGCTGATCTTTTAAGGACATAGTTGGACAGTAGAAATATCTGACACCCACTTTTCCAATATGACAGTTTTCGATTGGGGCTGGAGACCTTCAGGGTGACTATCAAGTTTCCTCATCGCTGAGGACCTCATCAAGGCTGCCGGAGACTACTGAAGAGGCCGCTGTTGCTCTTTTTTTTTTTCCACCCCCACTTCAAAACTTCAGATGCTTAATTATCAACCATGACTAAGTGAGTGAGAAGTGCCAAATTTTGGATGTATGATGCCGTGCCAAATTTTAATAGTTGAGTCAACATGTGACTTGATTTTGACAAAAATATTGTATAGGTATCTGTCTAATGTTGTTCGGTCCAATCTAGCCAAAAGATCCTAGAAAAACTGTGTATTGCCCAATATTCTTTAAAATACTGTAGTGAAAAAAAATGCTCGAAGCATAGGATCGAGTGAAGTTAAACTAAAAAAAAATCATAATTAATGTACTAAACAAGATACAAGAGAGCTTGGAGGAATCAATTTCAAGTCCACATGAATACCACTGGGCTCCTCACCCTGTGATCCCTGTTTTTCCATGTCATGGAGCCACATTTGCCGTTTATATCAGAACCCTTAGTGGTGAATGTCACCGTGTACCTCTTCTTATCTCCCACGGACCCAAAAACCGGCCTACTGGGTTGCACATTTACTGCAATGGAGGGTGGTGCAACAACAGCGAGTCAGCATGTCGACCCAGGGGCTCCGACAATGGTAAGCTCGCGAGTGTAGCGGACCACCATCCTGTTCTTGCTCATTGCCACCATGAACGATGGATAGTTGAGCTCTCCCAGGTCAGAGAATTTCCTTGAGCAATCCACACTCAGGTCTCTGACGATCATCTGCACTTGTTTTGCAGTGTAGTTGAGCGAGCAGATAAATGCCACGTAGTCATGCATGGTGATATTGTAAACCAGGCCAGGTGAGAGGGCCTTCTGTGGGTCCACGTGACTGGCACCCATGGTCCACGGTCCAGCAACGGAGTTGTCGGCACCATCGGTAATGGGCCTCTGGGTGTCGATGTTCTTATAATGTCATGATTTGTAAGAACTTGAATAAAAGGGCAGAAACATCAAGAGGTTACTTGATCCATTCAGTATTCCCAGTCAATCAATTGTGCAATATCTGCATAAATTTCTCAGTAACAATGCCATGTCATCCATAGTATGATATGCACAATTTACCGTAAGAGCAAAGGGCCCCGAACGCATCTTCTCATGTGGATTTTAGGTGCAAAAGGAAAAGAGGAGCAGCGTTGAAGAGTGCAGTCCTGACATGATATTGAACTCAACCCTTCTTTCATCCAAGAATCGGAATGAGATGCTCGGAGGAGCGTCCTTCGCCCAAGCAGCCAATACGTCCACACCTGGACCTATGACGGCTGGCTTTAGTATCTCAGTGGATAGATTATAGGGTCCTCTCGAGCTGAATTGTGCCACCCTAGGAGTTGGCTTCACATTAAGTCGGTATGAACTGGAACGGATTCGAATAGTCAGATCAGGAACAGATAAGGCATACTGCCTAATTTTGTTTCCAGCTGCATTTCCAACCATCACTGCTGGCACAAGGGGGAGAAAAGAGTTGACCCATTCGCCATTCTCAGGCGTGTTCAAGTACCCTTCCAATCCCTCCGGCACACCTGTCGATTGAATCATATCAGCCCCTAGATCGCACAGTACCACTTTTCCCTTAACAGCTACAGGATCCAACATATCAGGCCGGCAGAAATTGCTTCCGTTGGTTCCCTTGTTGTAAATGAGACCGATCGGTTTGTCCATTCCTGCTCCAGTATACAAGGATGTCCCCATGAGTTGTTGCCCGTTGCCAAGGGAGACATAAGCTGGGAAATCACAGTCTAGGGTCGATGCTCCGACTGTCATGATCCATGGAGCTCCGTTTACCACGGTCCTTGGATTGGGCCCTTCATTCCCTGCCTCCGCGGACACAAAAATTCCCTTCTCTGTTGCAGCGAACGCTCCTACAGCAATTGGGCTGGCATAATAGCCTAATTCAGGATCTGTATCAACCAACGATATGGACATTATATCTACACCACCCTTGATGGCCTGGTCCATCCCAGCGAGTACATCAGCCTTACTGCAGTCTTTCAACCAGCAAACCTTGTAGCTCGCTACCCGTGCATGGTGGGCCATGCCTCGTGCAGTACCCATAACCTTCCCGAGGAAGGTGGCATTTAAGACAGGTGAGCCGGCGGCTATGCTTGCGGTGTGTGTCCCATGCCCATGACGATCCCGGGGCGAGAATCCTTCGGTTGTGTTTCCTTATGCGTACATGTCGTCATAAGAAGTAATGGCTCAATTAGTAAAGTAGTTATATTAGTTTGCATCATAAACCACATCTTCTCTTCCATTTTTCTCGACTAGGAAAAAAGGCAGCTCTTACTTTCGTGAAAGCAAATTCAAGATTGTCCATAGTCTAAAGTCGTAATGCTTTATAAAATTCTCAAATAACGTAGGTTGTTCTGCGGGCCTTCGAGAAGTATCATGCGCCAATGAGCTTCTTACTGCAGAGAAATGGATCAAAATCAGGCCCCTTCTCACATCTCCCCTTCCATCTTTTTGGGACCTCCGGGAACCCTGTATCATCAAAGCTCTTCGACTCTGGTGTGATCCCGGAATCGATTACACCAATAATGACATCATGGAAGCCACCATCACTGAGGGTCACCTGAGTAATATTGCTAGAGGCACCCCTGAGACCCAACTCGTCCTCGACCTTCAGGAAATGGGGCGTTCTGGTGGTGAGCAACTTCAGGGGAACGTCCTCAAATATTCCGTGACATCAAATAGGGGGAGTTTGTCAGTCGTCTGACTACTGAATTGGGTCATAGAGCCGACTTGTTAAGCGGACCGGGATTTGACTAGAGCCGTCGGTCAGAGGTTAACTAAACTGATGGGGCCAAGCATCAGGGCAACTTATAAGGTGGATAGTTAGGCTTGGGTTCAAACACGGGTCAACTGACTTTTTCTCCTTGTCTGGATAGAAGTTAAAGGAGGGGAAGAAAAGGGAGGGAGGATAAAGAGAAGGGATGGGGGAAGAGAGTGAGCTCGCATTCGCCCATCTGGACGAACTGATTCGCAAATGCACCAGAACCAGCCATGGAATGACCCACAAACTACAATGTCATGTCAGAGCTCCCAGCCTTAAATTCCTTGGGGGTCTTTTGTTGCCTAAAGCCATGGTTCCAGAGCTGCTGCGCATGCATCATCCTCACCCCATCCAAGCTGAAACTCAATCCATACAAACAGCCTTATCTCTGGCGATCAACAACTAGCGGCAGCAAATCCTTATTGGCTCGCATGCACTATCGATGGTGAATACAGTAAATAGCCCATGGGATGTTCACTGGGAAATTTAGCATCATCATATACTTACTATAAACAGGATATTGATGATCGGAGACATTACAAGCTCCTATCAGGACGAAGAATAGATTGGGATAAAAAGGCAAAAGCTCTATTTCTTCTGTATGTTAACTGTAGTATTAGGAGACTCTAGCATTGCAAGTATTGACGCATTTTCCCAAAATCTAAGGATATATTCCACTGTACTGTTGACATATCTACAAAAATTGACGGAGGAGGGATTGACATCATGACGTGCTCTATTTATGGGGGATGCTAACCTTAATGTAGACCATGAATATTGCCTTGGTCAAAATCCACCTAGGCCATCGTGTACTCGTGTAGAAATTGGATGGGAACTGAAAATAGATTCCAAAGAATATAAGTCCGAAAACATTATAAATACGGCAGATTTGAATCCGACTAACCTCAAATCTTTTACACCCAAAAGAGGATTACATTGGCACAGCCAGACCGGTGCACTGGTAATTGCAGGTCTTTCTTCAACTTGCACCCCAGCCAGAATTCAGATAATTTATGTTAGGGGCAGGACTTTTAGCCGGTGCAAGGAAGATTGATCCAGAGAATGACTGGCAATGCGAGATCATCATGTGACTTGGTATTTCTCATCATTGTCTTGTGCAACTATGCTAGTGCAGAGAAGGTTTACATCGTCCAAATGAAATGTCACGACCCGAAAACCCAGCAGAGTTTCCCTGTATTTAGGACTAACAGAAATGCAAAACCTGTTATAACTCAGCTCAACACGCCAAATCCAACCACATCCATCCACAACCATTTTCAAAACAACAGTTTTCAACCACCAGATATTCAGGTCGTGATGCGTGACTACCCGATACAGGGCTTCTATACATACCCTATCAAAATACACTTATCCTAGTTGATCCCCGGGTCTATTCGGGCGGCTCCACACGGCTGAGTGTCTTCCCTATCTGTAGAAAACAATTTGCAGAGAGTGTGGGCTGCAACTCAGTGAATACAAAATTCCATAGTGGAATAACATATGGCTCACCTATATGTCCTTACACGACTATATCAACTTATACCATTTATCTACCATGGACTTGGGGTCGTTGGCAACTTGGCCAACTTCACACGACCCACCTAATGCAATGCATGTAACAAGCATGTCAAACAATAACCATGGGGTCGCATTACCTCTGCGACAGAGTTATGGCGGTACCGTTACTACTCCTCTCCCCAAAACGGTACCACGACCCCGCACCTCAATCATTTCCCTAGCATTCTACTTCCCGTGCCCCTTCCCTTCGCACGCACGCAGGGGCCGCCTATTAACCTCTGGCGGAAAGAGGAGACCCGTCATCCTCAAGTCTCTCTCTTTTTCTTTCCTCTCCTCTCTGGTCTTTGTTTTTCATGATAGGGTCCGGGGGAGTCAACTCACATATCCCGCTAGGGTCACAGAGCCAGCGTTACTCATGTCCCATGTTTATATCCCGCCAGGAACCCGCAGTAGTTCAATAAGGCCCATTTCTATTCCGCCGACTTAGCGGTCACCATGGTTATACACAAGCACAAGCAATATGCAAATCATGAATGAATGAATGCATGCCCACTACCGGTATCACACATATATCTAACAGCTACTCATTTCTAGACCATATCTACTATGTACCAAACATGAACAGATCATTCCACAATGGAAGAATGTACTCACAACCCCTTAGTCGACCAATCACAAGGTAGGATCCTCTAGGTGTTGATCTCAGTTCTCTTCAGCGCCTATCATATCACCCACAAGGAGGTCAATATACACAAACGCATCAGTAATTTATCCTCACCTACCATATTCAAGTAAAAAGGATTCTAGGGAGTTAAGGAAAAACTTCTAAGGATTTGAGAGGGTTTAGGGATGTTCCACCGACTAATCTAAAGAGAAGAGTCCCTCCTCGGCATCCCAAACTGCTGTTATTCCTTTTCCCCTCACCGACTTTTACTTCCAGCCACACCGAGGAACAGAAAACCCTCAGCAGAACAAACAACCATACTAGCAGCACACACTACGCTTCTCAGTCGGCCTCAACTCGAACCCTAACAGTTATAGAAACGCAACTCCCAACAATAACACACAAATTCCAGCCATAGCAGTTCTCGGACAACTACTCAGCAACAACCTAAGGAGGGTCCGAGTATATGAGATTCTTACCTCGGACGTCCACAGTTGACAGTAGAGCAGTAAGGTCTAGAAACCGAGTCTTGTCCGTAGTAGATCTTCTCCTCTTGGCTCGATTTGCTCCCACCACAAGCAGATGGAGATGGAGACGGATTGGAAAATCGAAAACCCTAGTTAGCCCTAATTTCTCTTCTCTCTCTCGCGCGGCAGGGGGAAGCTGAAAATGAAGACGACGAAGGGGAGGAGGAGAGTAAGGAGAAGTGGACGGGCTGATGGGCCAGCTGAATGGGCGGGCTCTCCTCGGGCCCAAGCCCGTGGGCTCACATGAAAGGAACAAGTAAACCTACCCCCTTTAACACGCAAGCTGACTTGGTATGCTGCAAGCCTCTCACCCGTTGCTCCAGGCACCGCGGGTGATAATTTCCTCTGCGTATACAATACTACCTACCAGGTTATGTTGTATCCTTGGAGCTGGAGCAAGCAGAGGCTCTTGGCAAGCAGGAGAATGTCCTTGGAGTATACGAGGATGTTCCCCTGCAGTTGCACACGACTAGAACGCCCCACTTCTCGAATGTTGAGGACAAGTTCGGTCTTTGGGGTGCCTCTAGCAATGTCTCCCCGGGGACGCTCGGCAACCCTGGCTTCCACAATGTCATTATTGGCGTCCTAGATACTGGGATCATGCCAGAGTCAAAGAGTTTCGATGATACTGGGTTCCTGGAGATCCTGTAACACTGGAAGGGAAGATGTGAGATGGGACCTGATTTTGATCCATTTCTCTGCAATAAGAATCGAAGAGCTACCAAAAAAATCGAAGGTATTTGTAATCTTATGAGCATTACGAGTTTAGATACCCCTCATCTTGTTTCATTACGTCAGGGGGCCTTCTTTCTTTTTGGCAACTCCAACACATGAAGGAATGTAAAGGAAAAGATCAATACATACAAGACACATACATATGAAATCTAAGGATTAATTAACCACCCGAAGGACTAAGTGTCATAGGGCTCGGGCTTGACCCAAATTTTTCCTCTCCTGCGAGGGTGCTGAGCAGCGCAACACGCACTCTCGGCCAACCCAAATACACAGCACAGCCCAACACAACCAAGCACAACAACAAACAAAACGCAACAAGGCACTTACAAGGGAAATCTCACTCGTATTCACAACTCGGTATACAAGAATAAGCAAAACCCTTACAAGGGATCACGGAACACCCCAAGCATATGCCTCTGGTGCTTCCTACACCTGCACTTTTCGCTTGTACAGGTAATCTTCGCCCGGGAAGATGGCCTTGGCAGCAGGGACTGGGATCAGCTCTTCCAGCCTTCCGTTCTGGACTTGCTCGCTTTCCCGCGCTTGCTAGCTGGCCAGAACTTTCCTCCTTCCTTCTGCTGGTGTTCTTCCGTATCCATCCTCCTTCGGCTGCCTCCCCGTTTAAGCTTTTCCTGGGGCAGTAGCCTAGTACCGGCTAGCTACGCCTCCCCTGTCTATCGGGTAGGCGGAGGGCGGCTGCAGAGTCAGAACGTGTCAGGCCAAGTGGGGCGGAGTGCTGTCCAGCTAATCCCCGGTCTGGCCCGGCCAAGTCCCACCGACACTCTGCTTGGCTGTGGTTCAATGCGCCTGCCCCCAAATCCATTCCTGGTTCCCGAAATGCCGCACAGCCGTGGCCGCTCGCCTTGTGGCCTTTTCCTTATGGCATTCCTAGCGGTAAGGTTGCCCGCTTCCAAGGGCGAGGTTGCGGGAGCTCTCGGGCGTCCGTGGTATACCAGCCCGACCTGGCATGGTCCCTGGGAGGGTCTGGTGTGCTCCCGTGCGTCGCCCTCGAGCACTGCTTGCGAGAGCAGTCGCGCCTTGCCGCTCCCTCTCCTTAGGGACATGGTCTTCCAGGAGGATCGTTAGGGCAGTCCCTTCCCGTTTCGGGCCCTACATTGCTATGCGGTCGAGGCCCGCCTAGCGGCCCTTTGGGTCGGGATGCTGAGGGGCTTACACTAAGTCTCTACTAAGCAACCGAAAAGAGATATATATATATATATATATATAGTTGTCAATATAACTATTCTGTTAACATATATATATATATATATATATATAATCATACTTCTTATGTACCACCTCACATGCATGCAGGAGGAAATATGGCCCTAGTACTTTGACCTCGGGGTCATAATGGACACATGGGACACACACCGCCGGCACCGCCGCCAGCTCACCCATTCCAAATGCCACCTTCCTCGGGAAGTCTTTGGGCACTGCACTAGGAATGGCTCCCCACGCACGTGTAGCTAGCTGCAAGGTTTGCTGGGAAGGTTGCTTGAATGTTGACGTACTCGCCGGGATGGACCAGGCCATCACGGATGGCGTGGACATCATATCCCTATCGATTGGTGGCCTAGAGTTTGACTGCATCACAAACTCCATTGCTGTTGGCGCATTTTTTGCGGCGGGCATTGGAATTTTTGTCTCTGCATTGACAGGGAACACGGCCCGCGTCCACAGACAATGTGTAATGGATCTCCATGGATCATGACAGTTGGAGAATCGACTATAGATCATGACTTCCCAACGTATGTCTCGCTTGGCAATGGGCAACGGCTCATTAGATCGTCCACGTATGTTGGAGCAGGAATAGACCAGCCAGTTGGTATTGTCTACAACAAGGGTACCAACGGAAGCTATCTGTGCTTGAACAGCACACTGGATCCAGTAGCAGTTAAGGGAAAAGCGGTGCAATGCGACCCGGGGGGGGGCGTGGGGAATGGACGAGAGCAGAAAGGAGAGGTTGTTCAGAGTGCCGGGGGGAATTGGAATTATACTTATGAACACGCCTGAGATTGGGGGTGAATCGCTCCTGTCCGACCCATTCCTTCTGCCGGGGTGATGGTTGGAGCTGTGGCCTGCAACACAGTCAGGCAATACACGATCCTTCTGTTCAGATACTAAAGCCAGACGGGATAGCTCCAGGTGTTAGCATCGTAGCTTCTTGGGCAAAGGATGCTTCTCTCACTGAAACCTCCTTTTGTAAAAGAAGTGCTGAGATCAAGATCGCCTCAGGTAATTTGCACATTTCGACTTCCCTCTTCTTTTTCTTCTTCCTTCTTTGCACAAATGGCATATGCAATTATATGTGCTCATCTGTATATGGAGTTGATTTACACCACCTTCCCCATTTCCTTTTGTATTTTTACCTAAACAGTAAAGAGGAGAGGTTGTCTAAGGGGAGAAGAAAATCTCTAATATTACTCCTATTTCTCTGAATTGTAGCGTCTATCGACGGTTAATTCTTACGAAGCATATTGCAGGAACATCGATGTTGTGCCCCCCGTGTTAGTGGGATCGCTGCACTGTTGAGAGTGGCCCATCTGAATCCCATGAGAACACCTGAAGGCCCATCACTGATGGCACCGACTACTCCGTTGTCGGACCATGGACCTTGGGCTCCGGACACGTGAACCCATGAAAGGCCTTTCCCCTGGCCTGGTTTACTATCTCACCAGGGAGACGACTGTGTGAAGTTTGTAAGCACGCTCGGCCTGAATGAATTTGAAGTGATGGTGCTCACCAGTGACCCAAACGAGGTTTGCTCACGGAAATTCTCTGACCCAGGAGAGCTCAACTACCCACCATTCACCGTCATAGAAGATGATGATTACTACAGGGTTGGAGCCTTTTGCTCCTGCTTAATCTTACTTAAACAGCACCCAAAATCTCCACAATTTAGCTCCCATTTACAGCCCACAAGCGTGGTGTTAATTGTCCATAGGTAGAATTAAAAATAAGTCCCAATCTGAAACAGTGGTCTGGGGTAAAGGGATTGAAGACCAGTCAGCTCTACGCAGCAGTCAAACTTGTCAGCTGCTTTTTACTAAAGGTCATCCCAAGGTACACTCGCAAACAAACCCGCCATGCTCTAACAGGAACCATCTACTTTTGTTTCCAACGACTCAATCGTGAGGGGTAACGTCTTCATCAGATCTGATTCCCGCGAAAGTTTCAGCTCTCTGCTTTTGGAGCATTTGAAGATGATGACAAACACAGCCAGCACCGTTTTCAAAGTTCTTTAGATAATTTGGAAATCTGACTGGAAATATCTTTGAGTTATATTGTTACTGAAAATGTATGATAGTGACAGAATATGGCTATCCGCGTTCCCCAGACGTCGGTGGCAGACTCGGTAGACTCAATCTTCAACCGTGTAATGAGATCTTTTCAAACCGACACATGAGGGGTCAGCGGGTGGAGGTGGATTCTGTGATTCACTACTTTCCATGAAAACACGACAAGGCAGTCATGGGCCCAGGCTTACTTTGGGTCACTGGCTTCTTGCAGAGCTACCAAACCCTAGCCCCTATCCCCAGTTCTTAACTCAAAGTCGTCCTAACTTTCCACTATAAAAATATTCAAGGATTTATAAAGTAATAAAATAAATAGAGAAATTTAAATGGAATTATGTTGACGGAATTTGAGTTCCAGGTTGAGCGAAATACAATGGTGGCATCAAGATTAAGAAATCTCCTATTGAAGATTTTGCCAGCCTGAAACTATATACATTTGCGATCGAGAGTATCTCAGTTGTCAAAGAGAACAAGCAGAAAACAACAAAAAAGTGAGTAATAGGAAGCCGGCCGGTGCCAATTACTGCCCGAAATTCAGATTAATGCGGTTTTCAGATTTGAATAAGAAGGGCTCTGTTGAACGTGAAAGCACAACGACCGTTTCATATCCCATTATTTCCATAGTCTATCAATCAGTGAATTATGGAGCCACCCGGTTGAGTTGAGTTAGTGACCCAGACACTATCATTTTTATCAACTTCTTCGAACTGCAAAGATCCGAGTCTCCCCTGCATCTTTGACCATCAAAACTCCAGGATTCACTTGCTTAAACGAGAAGTACCATTGCATCGATCCCAATAAGTTATATTACAGTTGCACGTTATAAAAGGAGGAGAACTTCTACAGCTTCTGATCGTAATCAACGGTGCCGGAGATCCGTCCTGGCCGGATGATGCATCCCGTGAAACTCTTTGGATATGCACTCGGGACCCATTCAAGAAACCTCAGATCCCATCATCGTAAGGAAATGAAGTCGATTCGAGCCACTCCTCGCTGACAATAAACTCCGAGACGGTGAAGTTGTACGCCTCGTAGTAGTCCATCACGTGGAATCCAGGCCAAGTGACCCGGCTGTCGGTGCCCGAGCCTGGCCCGTAATTCTCGTACTCCCCATAGTAAAGCGTGTCCAGCCCTTGGTCGCCAGACCACTCGGTCCAGCCACTCGGATCGATAAACCCATCAATGTAGGACTCCATCACGACGGTCCTAGAATAGTTCTTCCAAGGCCTGCCCAAGTAGCTCCTCACACTACCCGACTTCGAGAGCAGGTCGTCCATGGCAAGAATCGAGCAATTCTGGATGGAGATCCCCGTGTTCTCGTCCAGGGTTTCCCGGGACTGGGCGGCGATGACCGTGAACTGGCCGGGCAGGGGCAATCGGGAGATTATGTTGCAGCCCTGGAACACAACTGCTGCGTTCCCGAAGATGAAGTCAATGGTGCCCGAGATGTCGCACTCTCGGTAGAACTGCCGGAAGGAGTGCACGTAGAGGGTGTCCTGGTAGGCGCTGATTGAGCACCGGTACAAGGCCGTAAAGTCCGCGTTAACCCGCAGCGCCACCGCCTGGTGCTTCCCAGGACCGGCCGTGTTCTCGAAGGCAATATCTCGAGCCAGAAAACCCTCCCCCGACACGGCTGAGAAGGAAAATGATCAAAGTTACTCAATTGTGTTTGATGAAAAAAACTATTATCTCCTGCAAAAACGGGTCTACGAAACTTACCAACAGTGGCAGATCTGAAGGTAGTCCATCCGTCATGGACACTCCGATTGCCAGTAATCACAGTAACATCAACCCCATCACCAAGCAGAACAATGTTAGTCTTATAGCTCGGGATGTCGACGTTCTCCATATATACACCTTCCCTGACATAGATTATGGTCCTGTCGTAGCTGTTGTTTGGTGCGAAGCTTATTGCATCGCTCACGGTCGTGAAGTTCCCAGTCCCATCTGCTGCCACGGTGATCACATCGCTCGGGTCGTACTCGTCGTCCTCCAGCACCCGCCTGGCCTTCTCCGAGACCCACTCCGGGAAGCTGATGAGCTTCCGGCCCTCCCGGGATGCCCTGTGGCCACCTGCGCTGCCGGCCAGGATCGCGAGGGAGTTGCTCACCTGCTTGTAGGTGCTGAAGATGGAGTTCACCAGGGTTGGCTTCGCGGGTCCAGAGGCGGAGCTCAGCCCCTCGAGGCACGTGGCCTTGTTCGTGAGAGCGGCGCTCAGGTAGGCCCACGTGTCCAATAATTTCCGGGAATCCCCTCCCCGAGCACGGGAGACGGATCTCTGCAGGGAGGAAACCGTGATTTGTTGGAGCTCCTTGCAGTCCTGGAGGGTGCCCTTTTGGTGCTCAATGATGTTGATTCTCGAGTGGCCGAGGAAGGTGTTGAGCTTCGTGGCCTCGGTGACGGCGGCCTCCAGGGTCTGGAGGAGGAAGTTGCGGATGTTTGGGGTGATGCTGATGGAGATGGAGAGCTTGAGCGAATCAACGCAGACATCTGGGTAGGGAGTGTCCTTGCATATGGATTTTATAGCCGAGAGGTGGACTTTGAGGGAATTTGAAGTAGGAGGCCTGGAAGGGGAAGGGGAAGACGAAGATGAGTTGAGAGCGTTCGTTGCAGAGAGTAGTAGCGCAGAGACCAGGAAGAAGGATGTTAGAATGTTTGAAGCTGAAGCCATGGGGAGTTCAGCAGCAGGGGAATGTGAGGGATTCAGGAGGGAGGCTATGGATCAATTTTATACAGGGGGGGGGGGCAAAGGACGAGGGACTAGTGCATGCACTGAGATTCAGACCCTTCA
Organism: Sonneratia caseolaris; assembly: GCA_900006705.1. Lineage (NCBI taxonomy): Eukaryota > Viridiplantae > Streptophyta > Magnoliopsida > Myrtales > Lythraceae > Sonneratia > Sonneratia caseolaris. The sequence continues at coordinate 1,712,906 of CXYZ01012187.1, forward strand.
AAATCGAAAACAGTGCCCTCATAGTTCAAAACTCATGCAATTTGGTAAATTTCCATTATGCTTAAAGCATTTGCGATCGCACTCTTTGACCATGCTCTAAGACGACAATTACATCATGCCCGTCAGTGCTCTACTGATGTTCCAGCGACATAAGCGCCAAAGATTCAATTCATTTAATATATTGCTATTGGATAGGAAAGCTTACATATGACAAAACGTTATCGTGGACTCACATTAGCAATCCGGCTAGACTCACGATAGTAAAAGATAAGAGCATGAGAGGAATCTACTCCAAACCCTGAGGCTCCTCCAGCACATGGACACACTGCCTCCAATGTCACCGGCACATTGCTTCGTCTCTTTCCGCGGATGTCTGGGTAGGAAAGATGTACACATCCAAGGCGCACTCGTGACTGGGGATTTGATCGATCGGTGCGGAGTTCTGGCACAGACAAAAACCTCTTACTGTTATAAAGTGGTGATAGATTGAGAGTCAAAAGCATATAATAATGAGCTCGGTGTACTTTGTCTGGATGGTCGATGGATTTTGCCATGGACTATCGGATGGATTTACACAGATCTTACTGACGTGGAATGTCAGAAAAAGCGATAGGTTAATAATGACAGGATGTGAATTTGAACTTTTTATCTATGGACGCCGCGGGACAACAGTTCACGGGTCATTAGGTGAAAAGGGGCCACAGTGACTGACAATCCCTCGGCACATTTTACAGCTAAGACAACTCATTCATCCCTGGATCAAGTTGAGGGGGGAGCTGCGTCAGAAACAGCAACCACAGACAAAACATAGTGTTTCATGATAAAATTAAAATACAAAATACAAAATAAAAAACTTTAGCTCATTGGGTTCCGATGTTGCTCAGAATAACTAAAAGTTCAACGGATTAACTGTGGCTCAGGCTCATGAGACGATCCATTCAGAAGGAGGGCTTTTTATTTCAGTTGCAGATTTCATCGGTTGGCATGACACCAAGTTCAGTCCTTGTTCAATGATGAGAAATATCGAAACACTTTGAATGAAGTAACTCGGAGATTATCGGATGTTGGGCTCCTAGGATGAGGGCTGGTGAGATTCCAGGTACAATTGGCTTGAAGATCGATTGATACTTCGGCACTGCTGATAACAAAAAAGAAAAATGCAGGTGTAAAAGACTGGAAACAGAAGAATTAATTGAACACTGTACACAGCATGACTGGGGAGCTGGAATCAATGATTTGTCAATTGATTGGCAGCTCTCTACCCACTTGTCCAACATGCAATTAGCCCGTCGTTTCCCTTGCTCTCATTCTTGCTTTGTTTATTCATTTGCTGTTGTCTTTTGCTAATGATAACGTGGTGTCTGGATTAGGTTTAACGCATCTCGACTGCTCCATCGTAGGGGACGAGTCAACGAGGCATCTCATCAGTTTATTTATTTTTTCCTTCATTTGGGTACCCATCTACTATCCAAATTCTCAATCGCTATTGAACGATTCATGTTCCCATTAGGATGTACCATATTCCAAGCATCAATTTCTCCACGGATAAGATTAGACCCTCACTTCTTACACGAGGAAAAGAGACATCCGAGCACATCAATTATCCAATGTTGATCATCTATCATTACACATGTAAATAATGCATTTTAATATTGCAATCAAACAGAGCGATCAGTTATACAAAGTTTTGACCGCGTAATCTTATGTATCACGAGGAAACAGACAACCGACTGAAACAAACCAAGGATTAATGTGGTAGTGAATAGCACAAGAACAGCTTCTCTCAACAGTCTTTCGCAGACAGATAATTTCGTATGGTGGCCACCGTAAAGAAAGAAATGAATGAAGAACCAGCGAGCCAGCATTAAGCACAATGTGATACTATGTACAGACATACTAAATTCAGAAACTATCTTTACGCCAATAAGTGGAAATTATTCCGGACTTTTTTTTTTCCTTTTCAAGAATCAAATGTCGCAGCAAATCTAAGATTAATAACATGGAGACTGACCTTGTATAAATGGCGCCCAATTCTTCATCATCCATGTTAGAACCGTTATGGATCACTTCTAATGATCATAGTGCTTCACCATTAGGTTCCTGAATTAGTCAAACTAAACCACTCAAGGGAACCACTCCCATTGAAGTCGTCAACCTCAATGATAGAAATATCACATAGATTGCTATTAGGCCAACCCCCAACAGCTTATTCGGTCTCATATCGCTCCTTGGCAACACGATGAGGGCCCAAAGAAGGCCAGCCATCAGGAAACCCATCGTGCTGAACAAGCTACTGTCCTCCGGAACAACAAATGGAGCAGGCTTCTGAGCCCAAGCCCCAAGGAGCAGAGAAAGGCCCAGCCCTGCAAGCGTGTTGAACATGGGACCGGCGTAGCATCCCGACATTGCAATCTGCACGCTGTCTCCACCATGCATCGCCAGTGCTACATTGGACATTAGGTCTCCCATTGAATTCCCCCAGGCCAAGACTGTGAGCCCAAGAATGGAGGGATTGATGCCAAATATTACCCCAAGGGCCACAAGGAGAGCGACAAGTTCATTGGCTACCATGTAGAACCAAACTATGCTCATGAAGAAGCCACCAAATACCCATGGAAACAGTAATCTGCTTGGGGGCTGATCTGGTCGAGTGTACAAGTATACTAGCACGCCTAAAATACCCCCAGCAACAATGCCAACAGCAAAAGCTATTTCTCGACTCAGTGTACTAACATCATCCTGTGTATTCCACAGAAATGCTAGAAGAACCGGCGCCAATGAAGCACTAGCAATGGCGTAAAATTTTGACCACCTCTCCTCCTCAACAACTGGAATGGTCAGTCTCCTCGGAAGTGTCAGAGGCATTTCCAATAACGAGAACAGCTTTGATAACTTGAAGGAAGAGGACCTTTCATTTGCACCCTCTTCATCATTCCAACCCCACAAGTTCTTTGGGCTATCAGGACTGGCCTTGATGTTCTCATTAGAGTAGATAGCAACATTTGAGGCCCACATCCAGTGGGGGAGCTTGCTCGGTAGATGTGGGACATCAGAGTCAGACTCAGATTCAAGTAGAGAAGCATAAATGGGCTCATCTTCCTCACTTCCCTGAGAAAAGATACTTCCTCGTACAGGGAGCAAAGGGGTAACAGAATCTAACCTCAACTTCCTCGCCTGTTTCCTCAACATCTCATTAGCAGCAACAGCGAAAGCATAGATCACGTATATTGAAACAAATGCTATAGCTCCTCCAACACTCACCTCACCAACAACAAGGATGATCCCAAGTGAGATCATTGTGAATAGGAAGAAGCAGACATCTCTGATGAAACACCTCTTATCAATCTGAATCCTCAGATCAGCAACACATAAGGAGACTGTACCCACAACAATGCAAGTAACAAACACAGCCCCTCCCAAGACGCTATTAAGGCCCACATCCCCCGCATCTTTTCCCACAAAGGCAGCAATGCTAGCAAACACATCAGGGGCCCCATTCCCAAGCGGGAGCAGAGAAACACCCGCAACTGTTGGAGGCAACCTTAAGAGACACGAAAGCTTCTCTAAACTGCAGCAGAAGTAATCAGCAGCAGTGTTTCCCAGCAAATAAAACAGCGCAGCGAGCCAGAGCGCAAGGACTGCATACGCCAAGAAGCTGAACTTTACACAGTCGCAGTAGAAGAACCAAATATAATTGAAGAAACCACCCGTGTTGCATTCAGGGTGGGCAATCAAGTACTCGCACCGATTCTTGTAACCCTCGTGTTCCAACAACCCAGAGCAGACTTTAGGGTGTTGCACAGTCAGATTATTCGATGTTGGAGCATCAGCTTCGAGAGTATAATTCAAAGACGTAACATTCAATTCCGTCATTCTCCTGTGGATCACTGTGACTGGGTTGCTGAAATACCCACTCAGGCTCCAATTTGGAGGCACAGCTGATGGAGGACTGACGACATTTACACTTCGAAAGAAATTATTTTGGCTGTAGAACAGGAATAGCAATACCGAAGCACAAATCCCATTAAAAACCCCACGGAACACGGGATCGCCCTTTGAGAAGACCATCCCTTCGCAGAAATAATTACGATATCCACAACACTGAAACCAAATCAGGTGAAAGGACACAAATTGTTCCTAGGGTTTCAAAGTCTGAAAACCCAACCTGATACCCCGCGGTCCCGGTACGTCAGCGCGGCTGCCGGGCAGCGATCAAGTGGGGGTTACAGCAGGATTCAACAAGGTAATCGATAATCAGGGGCAGGGTTTCCAAGCTCTTGGAGGGGATTTCAGCTTCGAGAGCTGGGGAGAGGAGGAGGAAGAGGAAGAAGAACTCGACGAGGGCAGCTTCGTCGCAATTTCTTGGAATTTGTCCTTTGGGCCTTGGGCGAAATTGAAGAAATGAAGGGAAAAGATGCTCCACGGGGTTAAGACGACAGAGGAGCAGCTCCCGACATGGAGCAGTGCTCGATCTGCTGGTGGAGGAAGATGGAGAGAATTCTATACCCCGGGAATTTGCCTGAACGATGGAAGGTGGGAAAGGCTGTTGAATGTTTCAGAGTTCCGCTGCTGTTGAATGATGGGTAGGTCAGTCATTTACTAAATTGTTTTTACTTTAATATTTTTAGTTTTCCTTTTTCAAGTAAGTGACGCTCCGCTCCATTCAATATCCCGTGTTATTCCCTTTTTTATTCTATGAATATATTTATTTCCCACGATTTTAGTTGACGCTGTTTGATTCAATTTATAGTTTTTTTTTTCATTCTAATGAGTTAATCGAATTTATAATAGATTTTACAATTTTTATTAGATAAAACCAACAGTGGGGCTTCAGTTAAACCCGAGATAACGAGCTCCCATCGAGCCCCATCACTTAAACACCACCTTAACGACGAAGCAATGCAGCTTGACAGAGTCGAATCACCGATCTCGGACTCCATGCCTCCGCACGGACGTCAGGACTGTGAGCCCACATTTTGCCATATGGCTTATCAGTCATGTTCCCTGGTAGATACAGATTAAAAGTCTTCCAACCCACGCAACATTGAATTCGTGTGACAGAGATCAAAACACAGAGGTACCTTGGAAGTGCCCATTGCATATGTTTTTATGGATACCTTTTATTAAACAAGATTTCATCACACAGACCCTATGCTTCAAGCTTTCAGTGAAATCATCACAAAGCCCAGAGTCTTTTCTTATTACCATCACCAATCGGGAATGCCACGAGGAAAGCTCGCTTGCGCTAAGGGCAGCCTCCATAGGAACAGAGAAGTTCATGTTTCCTGACAACGAAGCCGCAGGGCGAGCCCCTCTAGTTTACACCTCCAGTGTCTCTAGCATAAGTCTTCGAATCACTCTCTCATCTGCTCATTGACTTATCAACAAAGGCTCTTATGTTGAATGTATCGGCACCATTCTTCGTGATGACACCCTGCCTCAAACAAAAATGGTACAACCGTTTAGAATTGTTCCTTTGGACCCTGACCTGGACCAAGCTGACGCATCCAATTGTACAGGCTTCAATTTTAATATCAAGCATAAACTCAATTTGGACACTCAAACCTGCCAATACCATAAGATACTTTTTCCTCTGATGGGCATGGACAGCTAGATGGTTTTCGTATCAATATTCTGGACAAGTTCGTGAAATCCATGGAAAGTTGGTTCGGCATGTGAGCTCCATCAGGGATAAACAGCAAGCATGTGAACTACAATTCAGGGAGTAAACGTGTCCCCAACTCAAAGTGAGGAGTTCGAATTGGTCATGACTCATGACAAAAGTTCAGAATGCAGAATGGTTTGGAGCAAATCTTCAAGGTGCGAACAGTTAAATCATCCTTCTGAAGATTTCTCCACAAGGAAAGAGAGAGGGAGAGAGAGGGACCTTCTCGGTTATGATACCACTAATCAGATCAGCGGGAGTGACATCAAATGCGGGATTCCACACTGATATCCCAGATGCAGCCACCTGTTCTCCAAGTCCTCCACGCGAGTTCAACAGTTCCTTAGCAGATCTTTCCTCTATAACAATCTCTTTACCCGAATGAAGAGATAAGTCGACAGAGGTGAGAGGTGCAGCCACATAAAAAGGAATATCATGATGTTTTGCACACAGGGCAAGGCTGTAGGTCCCAATCTTATTTGCAGTATCTCCTGGATTTCGATAAGACATCAATATTCAGCAAATAATCCCCTATATATAATCCAACTAGGGAACAGAAAAGGGCAGAACATGAGAAACAATTATACCATTTGCAGCTACACGATCTGCTCCAACGACTACTGCATGTACTTTTCCTGATTTCATGATGGCAGCAGCAGCAGAGTCTGCTACAAGAGTAGCTGGAATGTTGTCGTGTACGAGCTCGTATGCAGTAAGTCTCGAACCCTGTGTTAGGGTTTTGATTCAGCATGATAAATGGTCGTGAAGAAAAATCATTTGATTAACTTTTCTTAATTTGGGACCAAAATTCTTGATGCGTCAGGAATACTTTGATTTCCTTTTTCTTTTTTTTCCCCACATTTATCAAGAGATAGAGTGAACGGAAAGAGAGAACGAGATGCAATACATTTATTGATATATAGCATAATTCAAAAGGCTGTTCTTTTCCACATACTTTTTTGATTAAACAAAGTGGCTTATCTTACAATTCCCAATGAAACAGAATAATGAAATGTAGGCTAACAGTAACAGGCTGAAGAAAATCATTACTTAATGAAGACTCTTTCTCAAAAGAATATCCAAATAGAAAAAGTTCCTTGGAGAAGAAATTATTGAAACTGAACAAACTCTATGATAGACGAATAAGAATGTAACAGTGAAACACTTACTTGATTGAAAGGGCGAGTTTCAGTGCAATAAGCCTTCTCTATTAACCCTTCTGAATGAAGTGCTCGAATCACACCCAAGGCAGTCCCGTATCCCGCTGTAGCAAGGCTGGAGGACTCAAAGTCTAAGAATATGTAGTAGGAAAAGGATGAGAAAGGAAATGAGGACAAGTACATCTACCTGCCCGTGTTGCAATGGGTCAACACTGAGAGCTTCTCTGAGCTTTCCCTATGGAGCTTGATAAAACTGGCCCCATGAGTGCCGATTGCTTTGTTCGAAGCAACATCATCTTTCAGCATAATCTCTGCTGCTTCTATGTATCCCTACACATCAAATGACGAGGACAGTCAAATTACAGCAGCAATATTTAGCAAAAGGTTAAAAGAGTTCCTAAGATGAACAGAAGATTCAACGGTTTGAGCAGACTGATAACTATTTTTATTACCTCAAAGATACTTCTAGCATCAGAGGCAGCTTTAGCGATATCCAATATAACTTCCTTGAGTTTTTTTGCAGCATCAGAAAGGTTAACAGCAGTGGGCCGGCTAAAGAAGCAATACCCACGTAAGGTCACAGTCAGCTGTGTCCCGAAACTCGCAACAAACAGCTGGAGCACAGGAGTCCAATATACGAGGAGCATGTCTTTGCAGAATTAAATAGATAGTCATCTTCGGTAGGACGCTACCTTGAAACTAGATAATCAAGCTTGTTAAAAAGGAAAGAAGCTGCTTCATTGGACGTCCCCGTAAAGGCATCCATCTTGAACGCTTCCACAGCCAAAGCAAGGGCAGCAGAAATCGCGATTGCAGGTGCCCCACGAACCACCATATCCTTTATCGCAAACCTGAGACACGTAAAATTTCTAAAGGACTCCAATATCCAACTATCCCCATATCCACATCAATCAACGAACACCCAAGAAATCCAAACTAAAAGTGGATTATCTGTCAATGACTAATCCTGGTAAAAGAGCGGCACAAGAAGGTGCATAAGAAAATGTTCATGATCACGCTTACTAATTTGAAAGGAAAAGAGAAGAGGTAGGAAGCTGTAATGGAAACTCACCATCCATCGGTTGAATCTTTGATATCCAAGTAGGCGGTTTCCAGAGGCAACTTTCTCTGATAACAACAGCATCCGCCTCAGAATTCAATCATCGATAATGCTCTAACATAACTGGAGAACTAGACGGTTCGAACGGGATGGTTAAGGCCACGAGACCCGAAAAATCTTTTAAAAAGTCTCGACTTAATCGAAAAAGAAGAAAATAAAATAGGAAGGGGGAGGGACTCGAAGAGTGAGGGGACCTGATCGAGTAGACGGAGAGAACCGCGGCTGTAGCAGATTGATTGCAGGGCGGTATCCTCTCCACACCCATTGGACAGGCTCGAATCATCTGCCATTTTCGAGCGACTGACTATACACGGTGTACCGACTGAACTCGGCCGGACCGAAGAACTCGGGTGATGCGTTAAGGATCGGAGGAATGCTTCTCGTCTAGGGTTCTAAAAGGAGGGTAAACAGACTCTTTCAGCCCGTGGGGGGGTGGCTGCGGGTGGCGTCAGGATATTCACGCCTTCACTCAAATTTCACTTTGTCCGATACTGGACGGAGAGTGCGGTGTCAAAATGCCCCCGGTACAGGTACGCCCAAGCTTACTCGGCCGCCGAATCCAGCTCCGGGCTTATGGTGAGCCCGGGGCATGCAGGTAATTAAACAGAGTATCTCGATTGAGTCGTGTCGTTTCTTCTTCTTTTTTTATTCCCTGGATGGATCTACGGTACGGCGTTGATCGAAACGTAATCCAAGGCGCGTACGCATGTCGGTCGTTCTCGGTCTACGGTTGGGTGCAAGTGCATGGTCCATGTCCATTATCGTCCCTTCACCACATGCACGATCCAGTTCCCATTCAAAATCTCTCTTAAGCGCGTGTCACCGTCTGACTCTTGGAACAGAAGTGATTCCATCTCCATGGGCTCTGGAGTTTGTGGTCGGTCTCACATAGGCTCTTGAGATCCCTAAATCTTTTAGGCCCTTTTATAAGTTCATGTTTCATGTGTTATATTTTCAGCCCTAGATATGCCTCACAGGCTCTCACCGCTTTCACTCCCCACCCGTATCGTACCTCATTTCAAGAACACCGAGCCATAGTTTTAAAAACCGGACCGGGCCGACCGGTTCGACCAGGCACTCACTCCGTCCGGTTCTCACAAAAAAAATCCAATTATAATTTAAATGTCAAATCCAATTGAACCGACCAGTTATCACTCGAACCAATAAATCCAATTGAACCGATGAGAAAACCGGACAACTTAAAAATAAAAATAAAAACCTATTATAATATACTTATTTTATTTTACTAAACTTATATTTATATTTTATGTTGAACTTGGAACTAATATTATAACTATATTAATGATTTTGATTATAAATCATAGTTAAATTATAATATTATATCGATTTATTAGAATATTATATTATTAATATTATTTATTAAACATGCGGTTCAACCCATTGAATCCCCGGTCCGACCCATGAACCCATACCTTGACCAGTTTTCAACTCGGTTTAGTTTTAAAAACTATGCACCAAGTTGCATCCTCTGACTTGACTTCCACTCTCCTTAAGTCTCTGACTCTCTGTGTCTCTTTTTTGAGAATTCTAAGTTAGGTTTTCGTAAACTTGTTATATATGTAAGTAAAAGTTGCGTTTTTTCTCCAATTGTGTTCATATGTTCCTCTATATTACTTTTACGGTTCTATAATCCAACAATATCGACGATCTGTGCGATATGTGGTTGGTTGGCAAACGGAGTGTTGATGCCAGCGAGATGCGGACCTATGATAGCAAGTGTTTATTTTCCCAACCTAATCCCGCTCAGTAACTCGAATTTCCAAAACTCCTCTTGAACATTCAATTTCTTTGTCACTATTCACGCAACCCTACATTATATAAGACCAATTCCGAAATTTGGAGCCAGAACCTACCCCATTAGTGTCGAGAAGCAAAACGCTACCCGGAACTGTAATATATAGCAGGCAACAGGTTGGCATGAAATGATTCATCATTTTCAAACATAAGTTGGCTGTCCCTTGGGAACAGTGGATATCCTGTTGGAATCCGTATATTTTAATAAATATAATTGAAAATATGAAAATATAATACGAAATTTCATAATTATATATGAATTAATCTAATTGTACATACAAAATATGAAAAATAACATATCAAATGCTAACCGACACTATTCAAACAAGGATATCTCTCAAAAATCAAGACATCCACGTGCAATTACAACTAATAATAACATACAGCTAGTATAGTATCAGAAGGCTTGAGGATTGCTTATGCTTCCTAGGGTTCATAAGAGGAAGCTAAGATGGGGGAGAGACTGAGTGAGCGATCGATGGTGATGGTGGAGTGAGAGGTCGAGATGGGATGAAGGAGGATTAGGATGATTGCTTGTTTTAAAATATAAAAATCGACAAAAAAATATATTATTTTTACTGGTTCTAAGTATCGGTTCCAATTCCAAGTACCCAATGTGATGGAACAGGAGGAGCCAGAACCTGTTCCAACCGGTTCATTATTTTCGGACTCCGGATTTACCCCATTTTCAATATGTTCGGTTATATTAGAATATATAAAATTAAAATAATTATATTTAAATGTACGGATTTAAATAAAAATTATCTCTTTTAATATATATATATATATATGTATGTATGTAGACTTTTGTAGCCGTTAGGGAATTATTACGGGGCACGTGGCAAGGCGTCCTCCGTGTCTTAGTTTTAAAGTATCCTACCTTTCTTCCTTGGCAATGCCGACTGCCGAGAATCTGTCGCAGCCAAATCCTTCCATCCTCAGACAATTTAACAAATTAGAAAATTCCCCCAAAAAAAAGAAGGAAAAAACAGAGATAGGAAATAGACAGGCAAAAATCGGCCCCAATTTTCGGACCGTTACCAGATACCTGAAGACACGGGGGGACACTGCCGCGTGCCTTGTAATATATAAATTCCCAGATCCATTCTCTAACGGCTATAACAGCCCGTCTTCGAGGGGAGCAAGCAATGCGCTTGATTAATAATAATGTTCAGCCGCTTGCTTGGCTGTCGACAGGATGGCGATTCTGTCCATTATTCATGATGCAGACACAGAGGCGGTTCTTTCTAGCGATGAGGTGAGCTGGATTTCTGTGGATGCCCATGCTCTTCTTGTGGACCGTGACGCGGCCACAAGACCTGCGAGAGAGTCGAACAGGTCAAAATCCATTCGAAACGACTCTTTGATACTTAGTGAGTGATAGAGAGCTCAAAGGATCGTTATGATAGGATTTGTGAGAGTATGTTCTCCCTATGCAACGGAGTATTTATAGTGATTTAGAATATGTAAAGTTAACGTGATTCTCACATGTTAAAGGTGACCGTGACCGTGTTTGACCAATTGAGAGAGATCATATATCCGTGCAGTGGCCGGGTTGGCCGAACTTATGGTCAGTCAGACAGGGTGTGTCTGGTTGACTGGACGTAGCCGAGTGATCCAACTGGGTGTGGTTGGTATTCTTATCAATTCCCCTGATGGACAATGCGACATAATAATTCAGAGATGAAATTTGAAAGAATAACTTTCCATTATCAGTTTCATAATGTTTTTTCCATCTTCATTGGATTTTTTTGGGTCGAATCTTATTTCTAAAGAAATTTAGTTCCACTAATAATTTTTAATTTGTACCGGTAATTGATTAATCATGATAGCCCATATTTAAGTCAAATTCTCAGGCTAAGATAATTACATTTTAAAATTATGGATTTTTTTATCGGCTTACAAAAATTAAATGCAAAATTATATAGTAATTTAGTAACAATCAATTAAATAAAGTATAAATTATCCAAATAAACCTATCGCTTTCCCATGAAATTCCGGGAGCATCAACGGCCATTCTGATTTTACCGTTCACCCGCTCTTTTCTTTTCTGGTGGGCCATTCGCTCGCACTTCAGGGCCCCGTCAGGCTATTACGTGTAATACTCTCATTGGCTACATCCCCAACGCGTCCCGATAAACCTACGTGTCACTTCGGGGCACGTGTATCCCAATCGCCCAGGCGGCCGGCCTTCTTCGCTTGTTCAACCCAGCAAAGCAAGGCAATATTAAACTCCCCATCGGCATCGACAGCGCCGAAGCATCAACCTTTTCACGTTATCCTCCAAAGCCGATCAAAGGCCCTTGCCCTGATAGCCCGTCCCAGAATTAATCGATCATCTTCTGAGCGTGATCTCTCTCTCTTCTCGGGAGGATCACGGTATTTTTAAGCACAGCAGGCTCGTTTAGGAGGAAGCGAGTTGCACTTGCCGTTCCTTAGCAGGCAGCTGTCGAGTCCCTCTACCCTTTCCGCTCGATTGAAAAGGGAGGAATATAGGGGGAGTTCCAGCACAGGTTTCCCGGGAAATCTTGGAGTCATCTGTATTGGTTTCTTGGTGGGAAGCACGAGATCGATTCATTTGATTAGACCCCATGTCGGTTGAGGAATTCATCAAATCGGTGGATGATGGGATTCGCCTCTCGAAGCGGCTCTACTTCGGCAAGGACAGGGCGGTGGCCCCGCCCAAGCCTCCTCCGCCCATGGAGAGGTCGCCAGAGTCCTACCTGCCCCATGCTCCAATGGTGTATGCTATCATCCCTGACCCTTCGGTTGTAGATAACCCCGACATCCCAAGCTACCAGCCCCACGTCCATGGCCGATGCGATCCCCCTGCCCTCATCCCCCTGCAGATGAACCACATCGACCTTAAGGCAGATTGCTACCTGGACACCGCTTTCATATCCGTCTCCGGGACTTGGCGAGTGCACTGCGTCATGGGCAGCAAGGCATGTGATTGCCGCATTGCGGTACCCATGGGCGCGCAGGTAATTCCACCGTAGCATGTTCAATGTTCATTCATGACCTGTAGCTCAGGATAACCCGATATCAAATGTTTACTGGTTTTACCTGTATAGTTTGCGGGCTTTATGTAGACTTGAGCATTTCCTTGCGTTCAATAACCTTTTGGGTGAAGGATGTCTCGGGTTTTGGTGAATTCGTACGGGTTCTGTTAATGTGGCTGCTAACTCAATCTTGAAAGGTCAAATTCGTGGTGATATCAACCAGGATAAGGGGAATTTCCTTTTAGAGAAAAGGGTAGAGATTGACGTAACATTACTCACGAGCTTAACAGGTGCTAGCAAAAGTACAAGACAAAAACAGATGGAAAGAAGAACGGGAACGAGCGTTACTAAGACTTAGCATTACAGCCGACTTCTTTGATGATACGTACATTTTGGTTCTCTCGTTTACACTTGGTTTTCTGAAAACTGGCCCGACTCTCCTAAAAGCTTGAGTTGTTCTTTATGTGCACCAATATTGATTATTAAATGTCAGTAATCAACAGTGTGATTTCACGCTTACCTACAATGAAGCTGCTAGTCTCCTAGGTGCTATGGCTGTGTTTCTTGATCTGGGTTTTGAATTGGATTACCCACTCGCGCAACCAATCATTAACTGAAATTTACTTCATGCGTCTTGAGTTTTCATTGGTCCTTTACGTCTTCTCAAGCAATATTATTTGCTAACAGGGTTCAATTCTAGGTGTTGAAGTGACTATTCCCAGAAAGTCATACAGCACAAAATTCATACCTGTAGAAGATGGGAAGGATATTGACAAGGCTGCAAGGGACGAGGATGGAGGCTTTCTGAAACCTGACATATTTACCTTAAAAGTCCCTCAGGTAGAGAATGAAACAAAATCTTTTTCATACTCAGCTAGTTATAATTTTAACAAACGCCTGAACATGCACCTGTTTGAGCTGTCAGGTTGACGGTGGTTCCAATCTTTCAATAAAGATATGCTGGTCTCAGAAGATATCATTTAGAGATGGTCAATACACTTTGAATGTGCCATTTACTTTTCCTGAGTTTGTAACACCTGCTGGGAAGAAAATGTCCAAGAAAGAAAAGATAGAGGTGAATGTGAACCCTGGAACAGAAAATGAAGTTCTGTGCAAGACCATGAGCCATCCATTGAAGGTCTTCGCTGCCTCCTTTTCCCCCATTGTCCTGCCTTATAAGCTATTTCCCATAATGAATAGAAATCATGATTTTTTTCTTTTGGATTTACAGGAATTGAGGCGGAATGCTAGCAATTTGGGCTTCTTGTATGAAGCAGAAGTTCTTACATGGTCTAATACTGATCTCAACTTCTCGTACACAGTGAGATTCAGATCCACTATGATTATTCATTCTGTGATTTTGCAGATACCTCATTTGATCTATCTAAGAGCATTCTTTTCTGGCTTTCAATGCCCTTGTTTTAGGTTTCTTCAAATCATATAATTGGCAATTTGCTTGTGCAATCTCCATCAGTTTATGATGTTGATCAAAGAGAGATGTTTTGTCTTTATCTTCTTCCTGGGATCCAAAATAGTGTCAAGGTAAGTCTAACACTTTGGTCTTGTTGCTATTCTATCAATTTGCTTCACTCTGATCTTGTTTCTTTTACCTCTTCCTTTTGTAGTTGCTTAGGAAGGATATCATATTTATTGTTGATATAAGTGGTAGTATGAGGGGAAAGCTACTTGAGGACACGAAGAACGCGTTATCTGCATCTCTCCATAAGCTGGGGCCTGAAGATTCATTCAGCATCCTTGCTTTTAATTCTGAAGTTTACCAGTCCTCCATGTCCTTGGAATTAGCTACTCCTGAAGTGATTGATAAGGCTATCCAGTGGATTGATACAAACTTTGTCCCTGGGGATGGCACGAATATCTTGAATCCTCTAAACAAGGTATTGAATTTTATTATTTCATCATATTAAAAGATGAATTTGGCAACTTTGTAATGTAAAAGAATATTTTTCATTAAAATAACCAGTCTGTCGCTTTTACAGTACTGTACTTAATAAATTTGTTGTGTTCTCATCTTTCTTGAAGAGCGAGGGAGATAGATAGAGCCACAGTGCCTCACTCTGCACTTAGCAATGGTCATATAAAATCACATTTCTCATAGTATGCCCTCATGATTATTTTCCCTTTTGCATCTCCCTCATTTTAGGAAAGTAGTTTTCCAGAACCAGAGGCAACCTCAGTTTTTGCCTGTTATTCGAGCTATAGAGCAAAATAATGGCCTCTTGTTCTTGTGTAACCATGTAATGCCTATTTTTATTGAAAGGTAAAAAATTTAGTACTCATCCTGTCTTTGGAAAGACTATCAACGATCATACTAAAAACTAAAAATGTATACAAAAAATACTTGCTCCTTTTGGCTATTTTATATGAATATATGTGACAGCTGTACTTCATAAATGTTAGCAATAATACATTCAACATATCTGACTCAATAATTCTTTTCAGGCAGTAGAGATGCTATCCAACTGTCATGGTTCTGTTCCAGTTATCTTCCTGGTCACAGATGGGACTGTAGAGGATGAGAGACATATTTGCAATCTGATGAAAAGTAAACTATTGAACAGAGGATCAATACATCCCCGAATATTCACTTTCGGCATAGGTAACATATCTCTGGCCCCTTGTGATGTTTTTGTTATCTGCTTTGCTTAAACTTGTATTAGTTTGCGTTTCCTATTCCTTATCTTGATTTTTCAATTAATTGGAAGTTTATAATGTGGTTGTTTTCTTTGAAGTGTAAGTTGTTTTGAAGCTGCATCAACAGCAGATTAAAGCATTTTTTAAAAGTCTGCATGACTTTGGTTCAGGCTTATACCAGAGCCTACAAGCAGAAAAGTGGTTGACCCAAATATCTTAAGTTACATATGATATAGTTTCCAATAACTGGTTCAGTGTTCACTAGGAGAATCACAATGTTATATGATAATAAGGATGTCACCACCTCTTATTATCATTATATGTTCTCCATATCTGTTATTTACATAGTTGAACTATGCTGCATTATCTAGGTATTTAAGTTATTCTATGTTCCCTGAATAGCTCATTTTTATTGTTAACTTTTTTCTTCAAATAACCTTTCAGGCACATTCTGTAATCATCATTTCCTCCAAATGCTTGCAACAATTGGCAGAGGCCAGTATGATGCTGCATTCGATGTAGGTCAGTCGTTTTTATGAGTTTTACTTCCCCTGAGTTCCTTTTCTATTTTCTCGTAACTTGCAGGCTGTGAATACCGTTACTTTAAGTAACAGAACAGGGCCCTGGCTTTCCAAGTTCGCTGATTTCACATTTAATAATCTAAGCAAGCATCCTTCTAATGTTCTCTATATTGTATTTTTAAATATATATATATGTATGTATATATCTCATTTTAGCAGCTTATCAGATCATTGTTCTTAGTTTTACCACACTTAACTCCCTAGTCTCATGTCCACTACAAGTGTTATAGGAGCTATCAAATAGTGTCCCACTTGAGGGATCGATTTTCTCAGGCATGTGAAATTGATCTTATTATGATATATTGGCAGATTCAATTGAGCTTCGAATGGGTGCACTTTTCTCAAGAGCTGCATCACCAGTTCTTACGGATATTGATATTGACATGTTGGAGGATCTGGAAAATGAGGTATGATATATAATCCTCCAAAACGGAGATTAACTGTAATTGCTCGTGCTCATACATCTAGTATCTTATATTTCATCATCTCATTTGAATTTAGAGAAGTCACTGATTAGTTTCCATCACAGATTTAGTCAACCATTGATGCTGTTCTTTGGTCAAAATGATATTCTTCTTATGTTGTGTCAATCGTGTATCTGAGCCTTTTTCTTCATATCACACTTAGAATGAGAAGCCCCATCGGTTCTATGTCCATTAAGTCTCCTTGCAATGCTTATATATGGGGCATCTTGGTTTTTGCACTTTCAGATGCTTTTCATTTTGATATCTCAATTAAGTCAACCAAATGTCAACAATTTTTATTTCTCATTACTTCTCTATCCTCGAACAGATAAGGATGGTTTCTCTAAGTTAGCTTATGATTTCATCAATTCTGTTCTGCAGTAATTTTGTCCAGAAAAGCAAATTTTGCTTTATACATTTTATCATTCATGTACTATGATACAGATACTCTATGCCTTCCTCAGTAAAGCCGGTCATGCAATTGATTTTGCAGATGTACCCTTTTCGTATTCCTGATCTATCATCGGAATGCCCTTTGACGGTGTTCGGTAGATACAGTGGCCATTTTCCGGACCAGCTTAAAGTTAGGGGTATTATAGCAGATTTAAGTACTTGTGTGATAGACGTGAAGATTCATAAAGCAAAGAACATTCCTCTCGACAAGGTAGAGCTGATATTGGTTTATAATGTTCATACATTTCAGGCATAAATATTACAGTTCATGTAGCTGCATTTGCTGAACTATAAATTTATATTAGAAATCAAGAACCGTAAACAAACTGCATCTCCTGGCAACCAGAATGCTCGGTTCAGCTTGACAGATTACCTGATTTTCCCCATAGATCGGGTTAAGATGAAGGCCCCTATATTCCATGAATATCAGGTTGATCCATGTCTTGTTTTTTGTACCAACATTCTTATGTGTCTCTTTTTCCGCAACAGATATGTGCAAAGCAGCAGATTGATCAGCTAACAGCTCAGTCATGGTTTTCAGAAGAGAAACTGCTTGAAGAGAAGGTATAGTTTTTTAATTTTAAGTTTGTGGTTGGTCAAGCTGTCCCTTGAAAGCATTAGCAGAACTAAATTGAACTCTTGTTCTTGTACATGGCATGAAATATAAAAATTGGGACTAATCAGCCCATTTGCCTGCTCAACTGACATGAATGGTGGTCTGTCTTGTCAAACTGGACGTAAATCACCAAATTTCCTGTAATAATTTCTAGTATACCTTTTGATACTTTCATTCCAGAAAGGAATATATGCATCTGACATAGGCTGTTGGCATTAACAAATGTGTAGACCATTTTAAGTCCGCTACAATTCTAATAAAATGCTCAGAAAGGTTTATCAAAAAGAAAGAGAAAAGCTAGAAAGCCTTCCACATTCAGGAGCTTGTTTTCAGCTTCATGACAGTTAATGCCTGAAAATGAGCATACAGATTGTAACATTGTTTAATGGGGGTTTCATTTTTCAGATCAAGGAGCTTAGCATACAGAACAGTGTCGCTTCAGAGTTTACCCGTATGATCTTGCAAGAGACGTATGAAGGGACAAAAGCCACGGTAACCTCTGGTTCAGAAAAGGTACATTCACATTCCATCTCACTGGAATATTTTTTCCACAAGGCGCCCATTAACATATAGGCCTTTATTTCCTTTTGTGAAGCGGCAGTAAGAGCTTGAGCTGGCCAATAGTTGCCTAACATTGTATATCTAATTGGTTTGACAATTTGATGTTTGGTCCAAATCAGTTTTTACCTGGGAGATTAAACACGTAATATGTAATCTGAAACATGGGAGCAGACAGTAGTCAGCGGTTGTATGGGAATCTGGGATATATGAACGCAAAATAATCATGTGCGCATCGAAGTCAGACTTTTTTATGGACACATTGAACAAGCAGATTAGGAAGGAGTAGATGATCGAGTAACAACCATCATCAAAGAATTGTAGTTAGTGAGGATCTGGTCTATATCCGTATGCCAAACGTACTTGGACGCTGGTCAAATGTCACCCTTTATTTTTTTTTCTCTGTTGAATGCCCATTACCGTACTGTTCAGCTTCTGATGGAAAGTAGGAATTTTGTCTTCAGGACCCTAAAGGGGCGCCAAACACCATCACCCTCAGGAGCCTCTGCGTCGGATTCGGGAACTTAGAGGCAACCAATGAAAATGTGCCACCTGGCTCAGAACAAGTGAAGCTACCCGAGGCAGCAGAGATCCTTGTGAAGGCGGCCTCCAACTGTTGTGGGACAATGTGTCGCCACTGCTGCTGCATGTGCTGCATACAGTGCTGCTCCCGACTTAACGACCAGTTCGTGATTGTGCTGACTCAGCTTTGTAGTGCTCTTGCTTGCTTCGGGTGCATGGAATGCTGCTCCGAGCTCTGCTGTGGTGGGCACGATGGATAGTCAAAGTTTACACACATTCCCTCCTTTTTCTCTTATCCCTTTCTAAGTGTACGAAATCTGTCTGTTGGTTGTCGTGTATAACTGACAAAAAGAGTGATATATTTCGGTCAATCTGTCTGTGTAGCTTTAAGAAATCTGTGGCTACGAAATGATGTGGGAAGCTTAACTGTTGGAAGAGATCGTAGTTTGTTGCTCTGTGTAATCTTGCTGTTGTACAGAATCTGGCACTTCTTAATAAATAGATGTGATTTTGGTCATGTGTCTCCTCCCTCCCCCTCATGTTCGCCAGGGTCTTTTGGATCTTCTTGCTTACTGTGGGACACCCCATAGAACCTCCTCTTCGGCTCTGTACTCGGCCAAGCACGCCATGATCAGCCTTCATTCCTCTGCCAGAACCCTCTAAAATCTCCAGTATCTGCACACGTTACCTGAGTCTACGCCTCGTTTCGGACATACTCCAGGTGGAGAACTTTCGGCTCGGTCCCGACTTTCTGCCAGCTCCCATCCTTCTTGAAGTTTTTCTGTTCTGCCAGTCGGCCTCAAACATGCTTCATATCTCACGGCGGCGGCTGCTGCTGCTGCTGCTGCACATCTTCAAATGATTCTGTCTTGGGGAACTTTTAACCGGAGTTCGTGATATTACACTGTAAACAGGTAGTGTTGTTAAAATAGGCCGTCCAAACTGGTTTAAAACGAGTGTAAAATTATTTGACCTGTTTATTTAACAAGTTGGTCTAGTTATAGCTTACAGTTCATGCATATATGAGCTGGCGTGAAACATTTTATAAGCGGATAGTTTCATAGTTCGAGCCGATTTCACTTGTATATCATTTATCTTTTTTTTTAAAAAAATTATTATTTTGAATGAATATTTTTTTGTATTATTATTATTTTTAAATTGATCATATAAAATCCAACCGTTGATCTGCAGGATTTTGCTGGTCCGAGCTGATTTTGCAACGATTCTAAGCTGATTTCTAAACGGTTCCAAGCTAATTTAACGAGGTAACAGTCCTAGATGGTTACTATTCGATGAGCCTATATTTCTAACCCGGGCCCGTAAGCAACCACTTAGCCCAATAAGAGTGATCGCAGACTGTGTTAGGGGCATCTTGGCCGGTTCTGGGTTTGGACGGTCTAGTTCCCGATCAGTTCTAGGCAATCCCGACCTGTTTAACATCTCTAGCTGCATGTTGGTCGATATAAAAGTACAACATAAAAATGGACATTTTACTCGGATCTTGCAAGCATACATGCCATGTTACGGCAGTCGGTATCTACCAAAAGCGGTATCCTTTGCTAGATTTCGAGCTCCAAGATATATAAGGGGCACTCGCTTCGCTAATCAACTATTCGACCAAGCTGTTCCATCGATCTCTTCAAGAAGTCCGCGAACGGGGCCTGGGATTCCCTTTGCGAGCAGGAAAGGTGTGCAGCTAGCTAGCAGCCCCTAGCGGTAGCCCAGGCAGAAGAGGGTGTCAACGCATCCGTACAGAGTCGAAACATGAACCACTTCCGTAATAGAGAACAGAACGACTCTGTTTATAGTATTCCATCGAGGGCCAGTCATGGAAAAGCGAGCTTCCAAAAGACCTGCGAGAAAGCCGGCCTCCGCTGCCCGGTGCTTTCAGTGCAGAGAAGTGGCTCTTTCCCCCCCCCCCCCCGCACAGTTCTGTTTCTTGAACGTGGGGATATGATTTCCAATTTGGGAAACCCAGTCGAGTGGGAGTTTCCAAGTTTAGATCGAGCACCACCCCAAGTCCTCGACAGCCGAAAGCTGTGTCCTCGCTCTGCATATTAAACGGAGAATCGTACATTGTTCTCTGTGTCTCATGTTTCAAAATTAGGTGACGATCTCTGGGGGCTGCTGCTGGTGCCCGGTGGGGTTATGCTATCTCTGAGGGAGACCCTCTTCCTCGGCTTGCGATTTATCAATAAACTACTTTCGGACTTGAACGTCTCCCATCACCAGCAATCCCTCCAACTCCAAGAAAGTTTAGCTGGGGAGATTCCAAAGCACAATTCATCATACTTCTCTCTCTCCCATCACAAAATACAAGGACCATCAGAATAAATTTGTGATTTGATTTTCCCTTAAAAGTTGTATTAAAAAAAGAGAGAGAGGGTTTTGAGACATATTATATATTTATATATATATATATATATTTAGTGTTATGATCTCCAGATATAAAGCTGAGGCACAGATGTGAATCCTCACGACGATACAATGCTCAACGGGATCAAACTAAGCGCTCTTCTGATTTCGTTTACCGTCGATGATGATGGCCCGGAGGATTCGAGGAGGAGGCAGACTATGTGATATGATCCGAAAGCCAGGCCTCGCGAGTAGCAGCAGGTAACTCCGGTTGATCATCATCTCTGGAAGCAAGGTGCCCGGCTCGGATATTTATAGGCCAGCCGTCAAGAAGATAAATAAGGCATATTTTCACACACATACATATACATATATATATATACACATTTTACATCATATTTACATAGTGGCCATCGCCATTTTAGACCCTGTTGGCATCGATGGATGCAGCCAGCTTGTCTTGCACCCTACGAGTGAATCGGGGCTTGCATTTCAAGATGCCCAAGACCAAGAAAAAGTTAGTTGGTACGGTCCTACTTCCTCTGCCCTAGATAAGGTATCGGATTCGAACCTTATAAATAAATAAAATTTATATTTAGAGAATGTTTACCTCTTTAAGTAAGTTCATCGATTCAAATTAAATTAATTAAAATTTAATCATTTCTTAATATTAAAATATTTTTCCCTGTGATGGTTTTTTTATATATAATCCTCGGTAGGAAAAAAATAATTTTTTTTATGTCTACAAGCACATATATGTATGTATAGGTACAGTTTTTTTTTTCTGATGTTGGATTTAAATATAACAATTAAATCAACTGTTGTTCAGGGTGGGGTGGGAGCATAGTTTTTAAAACCGGACCGGGCTGAGAACCGGTGTAGGCATGGGTTCTTGGGTTCATGGGTCGGACTGGAGGTTCAATGGGTTGAACCGCATGTTTAAAAAATAATATTAATAATATAATATTACTAATAAATTTACATAATATCATAATTTGAATATAATTTATAAAAAAAATATTAATATAACCATTATTATAAATAAAAGTTTAATATAAAATGTAAATATAAGTTTAGTAAAATAAAATAGGTACATTACAATATGTTTTTGTTTTTGTTTTAATTTTAAGTCGGTCGGTTTTCTCATGGGTTCAATTGGGTTCACCGGTCGGACCGGGAACCGGCCGGTTCAATCGAATTTTTCCTCTTTTAATGTGCAATTGGGTTTTTTGAAGGAACCGGACCGGGTGAGTGGCCGGTTCCCGGTTGAACCGATCGAACCGGCCAGCCTCGTCCGGTTTTTAAAACTATGGGTGGGAGTAGCGATCTTGAAGGATGCAGCGGACCAATTAATAGTCGGTCAATGCAACGAGATTCCATGCAGTATATATATATATTTTACCAGACATGGTGTCTAAGTAGGTCTTTCGAGATAATATGTTTTAGCTAACCATACTTGACTAATCTATTAGTCGTCTCAGGTTATACGTCTGGTATGACGAGTGAAATTTCAAAGAGAATGTCTGCATATGTGATATTTCCAACTCAATATCTCCTTAACCGACATCGAGAACCCCTTGCTAAATAGTTATATTTACATACATGCATATATGTATGTATGTATGTATGAGGCATCTATGAACAGCACAGCCAATTCGAGTCAACCGAAAAACCAGTGAATTGGGGCACCGTCTGCGATGTTTTCCATATTTCATTTTTCTTTTTCTTTTTTATTTTTTTGGGCTTCCATATTAATAATATAATAAACTATTATTATTATTATTATTATTATAAGGTTTTTAAAAAAAGAAAGAAAAATCGACCGAAGTCATTTGGAGAGGGTGCACGGTGAGAGGAGAATGAGGCCGACCGAGCCCTTAGAGACACGTGTTGGTCGGATGGCAACCTGATCATCCGACACCAACGTTGTTAGTTGACGCGTGGAGCGACCCGAGATGTCCTATTTCTCTACCTTAATAATAATAATAATAATAATAATTCGCTTTAAGGCGGTCTTCTTATTGAATGTTTATTCGAACATTAGGATAGATTGCTGGTAATCTTTTATGCTATATGATAATTTGATATGATACACATTACTAAAAAGTTAGATAGATTTGGATTAATTTATGATAAATATATATAAATTGATAAAAATATATTTAATTCTATATATTTAAATATGTATTGAATACATAACATATCTCATTTATCTAATTGTACATATTTTTAATTTAATTTATCGTTTGTAAAGTACATTAAAGTTCGTTTGTTATATTTTACTGTGATAATCTCATAATCATATGGTAAATATTTTCATCCAATTTTTATTATTACAATATTCAACGTGTTGATTATGTACACGTATAATTGGAACTTTTGGTTCATGTTGGGTATAAATACGACGCACCTAATCGCAACGCAGATTATTGGCCTTAGGTGAGAGCTTCTTTGTACTCAAAACTATAAAAAAAATATTATAAATAATATCTATTTTTATTGAATTATCTGGAAACCCCAGGAGCAAGAGTAATCTTGAGTATTAACTAGAGATATTAAATGAGTTGAGCTAACTCGTAACAAGACTAGAACAAAATTATCCAAACTCAGAACCGGTCTGGATCGCTCCTAACCCAACTCATAACCGTTCTTATTGAGCTATGGGTCGGTTCAGAAATATAGACCGTAACTAGCACAAACCGTCACCCTGTTAAATCGGCCCGGACTTCCAAAAATTATGCAAATCAACGGTCAGATTTTATGTAGTCAATTTAAAGGTTTTAAAAATTTTAACAAGATGAACGATTTACGGTCAAACTTGCCTGGACCATTAATTGACCCGTTTATAAACAGTTGTAGGCGGCTGGTTCATATTTGTATGAGTTGTGACCTTACAACCAGACCGATCCATCAAGTAAATGGGTTAAACCGTAATCGAGTCAGACGATTCTATGTCTGTTTTGAACCAGCCCGAATCTCATTTTTAACAACACTAGTATTAACATACAGAGGAGATGGGAATAGATCAGGATATATATATATATATAAAAGGAAGCCAAATAAGATAATAGAGTAAAATATCGATAAAATTAAATTAAATTAATACAGCATCTCAATGATTTTCTCGAATCAAAATGGGATGATCCAAATCCATCCCTCGAGGCGATCGAGCCTTACCCTAATGAACTCTTCCCACTGCCATCTCCATGATCCGTTAATGAGGCAGGAGGGGAGGGGTGTGGTTCCCGGGCCTGGATGCCTGGGATTCGTGTATGCTGCCCGCTCAAGCTCGATGCCATCACCAGCCAAAGCATCTCTCCTTAAAGATCTGCCCTTAATTCGATTCACGCAAACCATTCCCAACAATTTTCACCTGCAAGGACCGGCCAACTGCACATCTCACCAGCATCCAAGAATTTTCCTGGGGATCCTAATTTTCTTGTTGTGGACATCAATATCTATATCTATATAGATGGATGAATCCATTTTCCTGCATTTTCTTTCGAGTTGTTCTTCAATTTTTTCTCCATCCCAGCTAAGATTTGTCTTCACAGTAGTTCATGTAGATCGATGTGAACAATTTGGGGGGCAACTGAGGGCAGCAGCTAGTGGCAACATGGCAAATTGCCAGTTACAGGACCACCCATCAGAAGGAACAAGTCCTTCGTTCTTCGCATCACATAATTCAATGTAGAAAGGAGTGAATCCACAACGTGCATGTGGGTATCCACAAATCATCCATTATTAGCCGAATAATGGAATGGATATGCATAATGGAGTCAGAGGAACACGGTGCCATTTATTTATTGATACTCGAATGCTCATCGACGGATGAACTTGTTGGAAAAACGGGTGACGAAGGAATATCGAATCGAGGTGTCATACAGTATCTCCATGATCCCTGTCACGGGCCTACTTCAAGTGCTCGAACCGAACAGCCTCTTTCTGCTCTTCCGTGTATAGGAGGAAGGATCTGTGCCACGGAAATGAAACTGGACCTTGAAGGGTGAGATTCAGAGATGTGCCTCATTTTATTTATTTCATATTTCTGTGAGTGAAGGTATGCTCCAGCCAGACAGAGATCATGGCCCGGTGGGTGAGGGGCACGCCCACGAGGGTTCTTTATGGCTGCCCTGCATCTGCCTAGCTGGGTCCCGTCTCCAACTGCCCCCAAACCCCATGTTTTGTGAGGAAATTCATATTATATCATTCCTCCCCCTTCTACCACCAAGTAACTAGGCTGACAAAGAGGTAATTCCAGCTACAGAATGCTTGGACTGAGCTGTAGCTACTTACCGACAACTCCATCAGAAGAAAGCACATGAAGCTCTACCCTCATCCCCAATCACGTTCTCGAGCTTCAACAGGCTTTCACAGTGAGAAAACATATGACAGATGCTTATGCCGTTAGTGTTAGAGCACTGTTAGAGCACTGTCTCCATGGCTCATGGCATTGGCAGGTGATTTAACAAATCGATTGTAGGACGCTCTGCTTACGTACAAGTGGCTGTTCTAATGATGGCACACATGCGCGATCTATTGAACATTAGAACGGAAGCAAGGGGTTGTGCATGTAATGGACGAAGCCCAATGAAGAAGGCAAAACGAAGATGGCTGAGAATGGTGGAAATCGAGTGAGGGGGTCCATGTGGGAAGTCGATGACCTATTTGACCTCCCCCCTTCAGCTACAGACACAAAATCCATGTAAGCAATACTAGTGAGTGAGTGAGTGAGGGAGGGAGGGAGCAGTAGAAAGTCAAAATATGGGAACTTGAACCTCCAGCTTGCCCAGCTTTTCTGGGGGACTACTCAAGGGCACCATTTGCCTTTCTCCCTATATTAAGTTCTGAAAATTCTCAGTCTTTCACCCTTGAATTCGTGATCAAGCAGACCTCCATTTTGATTGATCGATTCATTCTCTATGTGCCCAGCCTGCTCCCGTTACATCCATAGAACTGTTCTCTTGGTTGCCTGACCGTGAAGACCAAATGAAGGTGAGCAATGATGGGACCCCTCAAAGAAGCCTGATATTACTTCACTTAGCCTCTCTCTCTCTCTCTCTCTCTCTCTCTCTCTCTCTAAGTTGATCCTTGGCTCTCCCTCTTTACTCTTGGGAGTTTAAGTTGAGAGATTACTATTGATTAATAATGCATTTGTTTGCAGCTGCTGAATTGGATACAAGACAAGCTTAATGGGTGCAAGAAATCTAAAACAGTTCCATCTCATCACTGTACGCATTTTGCTCTTCCATCCGTGATATTCCCAACTCCGATTTTGATTTCTCGATATTACTACGGACATTCGTTTTTGACACCCCCGGCTAGAACATTCGAGTCCATAAAGTTCAAAAAGATATAACATGGATCCTCACTCAGCTGAATGTTACACTGGAAACTCTGCTCATGGTGTCATTACTTGCCCCTATGACGAGGTTTAAAGGGAGAAAAGAAATCGACCTCATGGTTCAATTCCAGTCTTTAACCACTATCTTTATTTTCTTGGCTTTCTGGGTATCAGCCAATGTCAAACCAGGATCACTTGGTAAAGAAGAATTCAGTGACTGGCCGCAGGAGTTGTTTGCAATTGGAACACTGGGGAGTGAGAAGTCGGCAGAAAACCTGGCAAAGCTAATCATTCCCGAGCAAGAGAATCCATCTTCTTCTCCTCCTTCAACCCAGCACCTTGCACCGGGAGAAATCCGGAGTCTTCAGGAGTTGATCTCTGTGCTGGGTAAGCAAGAAGAGAACAACCTCCCAGAAGAGTTAACCAGATTTTCAGGGGAAATTCAGGAGGAATCAAATGGTGCTGAAGGTGGAAGCTTCCAGTGCACGACCAAATGGAGAGAGCAATCCTTCGATGGCTCCAAGAATGTCTTGATCAGAAAAGAGTCACTGTCTTTCCTTTTGAAGAAGATTTTTTTATGCAGAAGCGGTTTTCCTCCAATGCCCAGCCTAAGGGATCCTCCTCCAGAACCTAGAATCGAGAAGGTAATTTATGTAGCTGTTGTAACTTGTCGATCAGAAACAATATCCAGGAGAGGATTCGAGAAGAACCTGAATTTTATATGACCAGATCAAAACTGAACTAAATAGTTGATCATGCATCGGCACGGGACTTCACCAGGACCATCCACCTTCAATATTCAAGAAGGCTAATTGAATTCAATCACTAACTTTGTCCTTCCTCCCATTCATTTCAGATTTTGAGGACGTTACTTAAAAAGAAGATATATCCTCATCAGAATTCTACTCCAGCATTCTCGACTAAGAAGAGATGCCTAGAAAATAGCTTGCAGATGTCAGAAGAAGCATCGCCCAAGGAAAACAAAGCAGATGAAGAGCCCAGTCCTGCAAGCAAATGGGTCAGGACTGACTCTGAATGTGAGTAACGTAAAATTTGTTTATTGCATCTTTCATCAGTTAAACACTGCCGATCAGTGACAGAACTGAGGCAACCCCATGCTACTAACTTCCAATGGCCTGTTTCAATACATCGCCAACTCTCAAATGCACCCTGCTATCTCTAAACCATCAGTTCTGTCACCAAGGCTAATTCTCCGGTTCATAGTCCGACTAATCAGTCCTTCCACGTTCTTGCAGATATTGTTCTAGAGATATAAGCCACCACATCCTCTACTACTCTGGGCTGGTTACTCAAGTACAAGGTATGATCATTTCAAAAATCAACAAATATTTTTCATATAATTCAAGCGGATCCTCCAATTTTCCTTTATCAAGTACAAAGGAGGGTCTATTAATGGAATAGTGACCAAAACACAACTATCAGTGGCTCTCTCAGCCTTTTGCAATAGAGTACGGTATTTATCAATCAGGTAGTCACTCGTAAAAAGAGAATACAACTTCAAGCTTTGTTACCAATTGAACCATCCAAAATCGCATGTCTTGTAAGGATGATCTCTTTCACAAGGTTCCGATAAGTGAAAGGCCTTACTGCAGCCCTCAGGAACAACGCAGGTGGGATCTTGCTCTTCTTGATCCTTTTCCCCCATGGCCCTACCCCAATAATTTTCCACTCTTGAGGACTTACTTTGGCTCGCTTACCCCACAAGGCAGTCTCATCCCCATCTCCATCTCTCCCCCTCTCCATCTCCTTTATCTGCCTATTATAAAGCTCGGTGGACTTCTCCACACTCCTCTTTGCCAACAACTCCATCCTCTCAGAACTACTGACAGCCTTCTTGAACTCCTCCTCCCAGTACTTCTCATCCTCCTCTACATCTTCTGAACCCACTTGTTCATTGTCCACATCTTCAATAACATTATCATCATCATCGCCATAATCTTCAATCCAATCCACAATTTCATTATCACCGGTGTCTCCTTTGCCCTGCCACTCAGCCTGTCCCTCTTCCTCCTCATCGGGGGCATCACAGCCCAACTCCATCTCTTCGAGCTTTGCCTTCCACTCCTTTGTGTATGGGTGCAACAGCTCCACAGGGTGATTCCCTAGCAAAAACCTCAAGCACTCGCTCTTCCTCTCATCACTCAACCTCTCATATGCCTTCACCACATCATCAACAAAAGCCTTTGGATTAACCTTTACGATCTTGCATAAGCCACCAAAGTAAGTGGACAATTCAACACTCCCATCCTCATTCACCACCTCGAATAGGAACTCTCCTTCTGTTCTTGGGTCAAGGAATGGTATCAAAGCACGAAAAAAATTGTCTTGGGGCTCAAACCGGCACTGATATACAGGCCGCTTAACGTAGATTATATCGGGTCTCATCCATGCGGCACATTGGGTGATTAGTTGCCTAGCTTTGTTTCCTAATCGGCCCATTAAGCTCCACTTGTCCAATCTCTGCTTCCCCGCTTCTAAGACCACCTCGGAGACCAATGTCCATTGCTCCCAAGGCGGGTCAGAGATTCTCCACTTTGGGTGCCTGACGAAGACCCAGAAATACCGGAATCCGATGTTTTTGTCCATCTCCTTAACTCGTTTGCCAAACTCCGACGCCATCTCGAATTGCTCAATCCGTTCCCACTCCTCATGCGACCGGACCTCCCCAATCATTGTGACGCACTCGTCCGAGAAGCGCCCCCTGACCGGATCCCCCACCACAACACCGCGCCACGAGTATGGGCCGTACTCACCGTACTTGTACCAGTCGTACGGATGCCGCAGCTCGGGGTCGTCCTTATCCATAAGCCTGACCGTCCTATCATACCCGAGCCCAATCATCTGGAGCTCCTCCTCCGAGAAGTTGTCGGCGTGGTTCTTGTTGGGGTTCTTCAGGCGGTAAAAGAGGGACTCGGCGAGCTTCCTGCTCTTCCTCCGAGCATTCCGTTTGGCTTGGCGGAACTCTGAACCTCCTTCAATCCGTCCTGGGGAGGGCCCGCCGGGCTTCTTCTTGCTCCGGCCGGCGAGAGCGCGTACGTCTCGTCTGCTGGGTTCATTTTGCCGGGAAAGCAGGGGGATGCCAAAAGGAGAGATGTCGAGGGTTTCCGAGGTCGTGAGCCCCGGGGAAGTTCTTAGGGTTGGGCTTCTCAGGGGAGGATTGGGGAAGGGAAAGTGGAGCAGAGGAGAAGAAGGGTTTAGGGTTTTAGGAAGAGAGATGGGGAGGTTTCCGCTCAGCATCTTGGAATTTGGACTTTTGGCGACGAGAAGAGTGTTGGGCCTCCCAAAGAGAGAGAGCGAGCCATTTTCCACCATTTTCTCCGTTTATGTATTATTTATTTAATTTCCCCATTTTAGCATTCTATTTTCAATTCAGTTTATATTCCATCAATATATATCATATCTCTAAATTTTTATGCGGCATTTCCCAAAACCAGCTCATAAGAGAAATTTGAATTTACAATCTTCAAAATTGTCGCATTGATGCAAAAATTATTTTTTGCTACATTTGACATTTAACCCATACTGGACGAACCAGTGTTCTCACCTGTGCAGGCTGCTCGTGGTAAAGCCTTCTTAGTTCTTGGTGCTGCTGCTTGCTGTATTCTTCCATGGAGGAGAAGGAGGGATCGCTATACAGAAAATATCGATTCTCAATAATGCAAGTGATAGGTGGAATTCAAAAGGTGCATATTTCGCATATCCAATCAGAACATGATGTGTATCTATTATTACTCATCTGCTTTCAAAGAATCCAAATCACAGCTTCACAAACAGCAATAAGTTAAGACACCCTCCAACTCCAGGTGATCAAATACTAATGAATCGGAGGTCAAGGTTTAGACTGCAAAGATCAATAGTTCTTGCCCAATGATCAAACACTTCAGTGGCTTAAACGCTGAGAAAGGAAAACTGCATGCCCTCACAATCTGTGAGTTGATCTGTATAAGAGCAGCAGACAAACACAACCATAAGACTAACCGTAAACTGTCTCAAAACAAAGCGAGGCACAGTTGTCCATGAGAAGAGCAGAAACAAATTGCTTCTGGGTCTTCTGGTTTCCAATCTGCTTAGCAACTCCTTCGAGCTAAAGCCATGGAGAAGATGCAAAATTCATACTATCATGATTGACATGCCTATGAGCTGGAAGAAGAAACTTCCCCCTTTTCTTTAATCTTTTTCAGTATGACCAGGAGGATGAATCACGTAAATGGAGATCCGTGATAATAGCACCTATGGCAGAAAAGTCACAAAAGTCATCCCTGCATGACTCTTCTAACAAATCCTTGCAGAGAGCTTCCCATTCCTGCACTAACAGCTTCAGCCAAGTACTTTGCCTGCCAAAATCCCACACATGCTTGAACATTTAAAAATCTGAGTCTAGTAAAATAAGGGTCGAGAATATTGGTGCAGTGACTACCTCTTGCATAGTTTTCTTCAGATCAAATGCATCCTTTACTCGGTTATCCAAGAATGCCCAAGTATCACGAAATTCTGCCATACAATTGCTAATCATTAGAAAAAGTCCTGCCATGGACACAGGCAGTACCTTGCCCTAATAAGTCCATGTATGTGACAAATCTTCCATTTTCAGGTGCAGAAAACAGAAAGCAGCACTGACCACTAATCTAACGGCAGAAACTACCCTAATGTGGATAAGAGTAATATGTCGCTCGATTTATATTTTTTGAATAATCTATAACATAACTAGTTATACGATTGACTCATGCGAAAAGATAATCTGTAATTAAGAAGAAAACAAACAAACCTGGGGAGCTATCAGTCAACATGTACACCTCAGTGGTAGAGTATATTCCTCCAAGGATTGTCCGCTTTACGTACCAATCAACATCAGAGGATTCGTCACCCACCGCATGCCAAATCTCATCCATCAACATGGCTCGCTGCTTGAAACTAGTAGGAACATTAACTGGTTGTGCCTGCAGGAGGAATTGACATAAGAGTTGTTTCAGGTGGAGAGAGCGTAATTTTTCATGAGTAATAAGACTAATGTTCCGTATCTTACCTGGATAGCAAGAGCTTCTGGCCATTTCGAAATGTAGGGAGCTTGCATTTCCAGGCGAATTCTGACAATCTTGGAGATGCGCTCACTAGGAATCAAATTGTCTGTGTCTCCAGAGTCAATCCTATCAATAAGCCTTTGCAAGCAATCGTCCATGAAATACTGAAAAATGAAAAGCAGAAAAGTCAACATTAAATTCCCACTACACATGGCTCCAGTAATCCAATTACATCTATAGCCCATTTACAATGTCCGTGGACCAACTAAGGGCATCTGCTCCATATTCAATCATGTTAACTGCATGGTACAACATATAATAACATGTGAAACATTAATCTCATTGGCAATCAGACAGACTTCTGGATAAACAAATAATTTGCCAATCACATTTCAGAACATCAGATGCATATATAACCAAAGTATTCATATCCTTTATCACTAAAGACTATTAAAGATCCCACAAACCGCACCTTAGTCCTGCTTACTTCCTGCAGACTCCTACTACAGTTTTAAGGGGATGCTGACCAAGTAATGTGCACAAAAAAAAACACACAAGCATTGTTCTCACAAACTTAAAGACACCGTGCTGGCTCAAGAAAAGACCTAACAAAGGACTTTGCATTGAGCAACTCAATTAATTCCAGAGATCATTCTTAATCAATTGCTAACTTTAGCAGCATTATGATGTTGAGAGAATATGCAGCAGTATGCAGATTATGCACAGCATAAATATGAAAGTATACTTTACCTCAACGAGGGCAGCTCCTTTCCTAGGAAAAGATCCAATCATGGAAGGGGACACACCAACCTCTTTTGCACCAGCAATCATTGCTGCCTCAGACCATCCCATCATTTTCTGCAGAATGCTCAAGAACGACCAAAATTCACACGAAAGAAATTAAGACTGAACAAAGAATAAACCTCAGAAACATTAAAAATCAGGAAATCACCATCATCGTCGCCATCATATTCTGAAATCCTACACTAATATATTGACTGATTAGACAGACAACAAGCAAGAATAATATTGATATGTTGGAAAAATCTCTGGCATAACTAGATGACTCTTCAACTACAATTCATAGTCTAATAGATTCTCCACGTTCTAGATCCAAGCATAGATATCATATACAGAGCATCGGGGGGTGGTTTGAATTGTTGGACACACAAACTAATTTCAGTGGTCACTGTTCCTAATCGGCAAGAGGGAGCTCATGAATTTCATAGTTTGGCACTATCAAATGAAGAAGATAACACAATCGTTCAACGAATAATACATTTTCAACGAGCAACGGACATACCACGTGCCGAAGAGAGGCCTGGAGCACGCGAGCTTGCTCTTCCTGGTAATCGGAAGTAGGCCGCTTCCTCTGATGGCGTATCCCTTCATCATTCGTCGAGGACCGTGACGGAGTAGAGTCAACGTAGTAAGGAGTTTCAGGTCGGGTTGAGGAGGGATCCTTCTGCGAGGTCGCGGTCTGACTTCGAGAAGCCTGACTGCCGTTCGCTGTCGTAGTGGAAAGGCCAGTGCTGCTGCTGGCCCGCGGCACAGCCGCCACCGCAGCAGCGCTGCGTAGGAGAACAGCCCTCTTCGCCGCCGCTCGGAGCATCCTGAAGTCTGTGTAATGACGATAAAAATAAAAATAAAAAAAGAAGAAGAAGAAGAAAATGAGTGAATAAAACCTGTTTACAGATTCCCTTGGTCCTGACGAGCCACGTGTCAATGGCAGCGGCCACTTAGAAGAGCCTGGACCCGTTCTCGCCCCGTCCCGTCATTTCGAAATTAGAATTTTTAATAATAAAAAAATCGAATCTAAAATTGAATTTTTATCAATTATTATAAGGTAAAGTAAATTTAGCATTTTTCGTCAACTTTTCTACTTGC
>CXYZ01012187.1:1746554-1783566 GCA_900006705.1 Sonneratia caseolaris
TTTTAATTATTAAATTAAAAATGCTACTACCCACTGAGATCCAATTTTTGGTGAAGGCTGGAGCGGCTGGACCCGACTTCCTCATCTTCAAAAGGTTCATTGTAAATCATTTTGTACGATGTTTTTATTTTCCGTACCATTAAAGCATGCTCATAAATTTTTTTGATAATAGGAGAACTTGAAATAATCTTAATAGATTAAATTAATTTAAAATTATATGATGCACATTAAAATTTTAAAATAAAAATAAGGCTTAATTTATGATGATAACTCATTAGTAAGCTGATAATACACAGTAAATTAAATTTAGAGTTCAAAATTTTTAAGGATCAGTATCTGGGATTTAATTGACAGACTCCATTGTGTATAATATACCGTCTGATAAATTAGTCGATTATTACATTATCGAATACCATCAATATTAAAAAAAAAAAAAGTATAAGGTCCTCCTCAAGCTGCAAAAGTTGAGTCCAGGCTGATCGAGTCAATGCGGGGGAGAGACTCAATATGTTATTAGAGCATCGCGAGTCTCCCAGACATATGGCTAATGGTAAATTGTGTTCCCTACACATTTTTTTTTCCTGCCACCTAATTAAGAAAAAGGAAATTCCAAAAAAAAACAAGAGGAGAGCAGAGAAAAAGCCACACTTGGAAAACTTGATCTAAAGCACATTTTTCTGGGGGTGATGGGCACCTCTCAGGCCTGTATCTCTTCTATGCTCCTAATGGCTTCCCTCAGATCGAGCCGGAGCTCGGGATCGCTCTCGGTGCAGGAAGCCCCGATGTGGAGGAGCCTCAGCATCTCGCTCGTGCTGCTACCCGTAGGGGACGTGATCTCAGGGTTGATGACGTCCTCTTCTCGATTCTCGGAAATCGCCGATTGGACCCACTGGACGACGTCGGTGCCTCCCTTCCCGTTGTTGAGGTATTGGGACGGGAACTTACCGGTCAGGATCTCGAGAATTATGATCCCCAGACCGTAGACGTCGCACTTCGGGGTGACCTGTTGGTACTGCACCGACTCGGGCGCCTTGTAGCCGAACATCGCTTGTTCAGCCTGAGTGGTGTTGATCAGCGGGTGGAATGCGTAGTCGCTCAGCAGTGGCTCGTAATCGTTGCCCAGAAGTACGTTGCTCGACTTGAGATTTC
The DNA here is from genome assembly GCA_900006705.1 of Sonneratia caseolaris. Taxonomy (NCBI): domain Eukaryota; kingdom Viridiplantae; phylum Streptophyta; class Magnoliopsida; order Myrtales; family Lythraceae; genus Sonneratia; species Sonneratia caseolaris. The sequence continues at coordinate 1,747,704 of CXYZ01012187.1, forward strand.
CATGCGGCAGTTCGTATGAGGCAAACTCGGAATGCAGGAAACCGAGCCCGCGCGCTATTCCTCGAACGATCTTCAGTCGGGTGGGCCAAGTTAACTCAGAGTGACAGGCTCCACGATCACCTGCAGATCACACGCCATGGATATTTAAAACAATCAGCGACAAAAGCCGAAAGGGAATCTCATCCTCATTATTCTGCAGTATGTAACCATCTCCATTGCAGAAGATAACTGATGGAAATGAAGGTAGTCTCGTACCGTGCAAGACATACAGTAAGCTGCCCTTGGGAATGTATTCAGAAACTAGGAGTTTCTCCTCCCTTCTGTAATGGTACGCCAGAGGAGTGAGTATGTTCTGGTGGCGGAGACTCCCAAGCTTCCTTATCTCGGCGTCGAACCCATCTCTCCCCAGCCTGTTCATCTCCCTCAGCCTCTTCACCACCACAGCGAAGCCGTTGGCCATCACAGCCTTGTAGGCTGACCCGAGCCCGCCGTTCCCCAGCACCTCCGCAGCCGCCTTCATCAGGTCCGACAGCCCGAACGTTCCCTTCTCGGTGTTCACCATAATGATGTCTCCGCCCTCGTTCCTTCCCCCCTTCGAGGACCCTCTCTTCGACAAGCTCCCTTTCCTTCCCGACGAGGCGGCCCTGCTGTAGTACGAGCTGGAGACGCGCACTTCCACGGCGTCATGCACCACCTCCTTCCCCAGGACGCTGAACTGGGTCTCCCTTTTCCTGGATGAGTATATCGCCGAAAAGAGAACTCCTGCGGCTAGCAACCCTAATACCGTCCAGATAACCGTCTGAGAATTTTCGCTCTTATGTGCCTCGGTGGTCGATAAGGCGGAGCCTGGAGCAGACGCATCATTCCGTGGGTTCCCTGCAGGGTCCGAGCATACGGTGCCCAGTGGTTTCCCGCACAGTCCCTCATTCCCCTTGAAAGAGTTCTCTCCAAACTTCCATAAAGTCTCTGGAATCCTCCCTTCCAGTCTGTTATACGAGAGGTCTAACGAAGTGAGCTTCTCTTTTTCCATCAAGGGGATACTCCCTGAGAACTGGTTTCTCTCGAGGTGTAGCTCCATCAGGTTGGGAAGCAGTGCCAATGACACCGGTATTGGGCCCGTGAAGTTGTTCCCCGAGAGCCAAACTTTCTTTAGGGACAACATCCGGGAGAAGAAGTCCGACGGGATTTTCCCGGAGAAGTGGTTCTTGGACAGCAGGAGGGACTTGAGGGCGCCAAGACGGTTGAACTCCGGGACGGGACCTGAGAAATCATTGTTGATGAAGCTGATGGTCCTGAGGCTGCGAATCGGTACAAGCGCCTCCACGTCGATTTTCCCGGAGAGCCCCAGGTCGGAGAGATGAAGGCCCGTGATTATATTGTTGAAGCAGATGACACCGTTCCATCCACTGCAGGGATGGGAGCCCGGAACCCAGGAAGCCAACGCCCCATTGTCGTTAAATGACTCCTTGAACCTCAGGAGGGCGTCGTCAGCTTCGGGATCGGAGACGGAGGGTGAAGCGAGGCAGAGGACGAGGACGAGGATGAGGATGAGTATGGGGGTGAGGAGCCCATTCGGTCGTCGAACAGCGGCCATCGCCGAGCAAGGAATGTGGAGGAGCCGCCGTTCGTGGTGGGGGGACTTTCGTCAAATTTGGGGCCGTGAAAGATTGTCATGATTTTGGGCATGGAAGGGAAAATGGTTGGAGAAGATGGGGAAGGAGCTGGCGAACCTCTCATGAGATTCTAAGTATAGAATTTCAGGGAAGGGAAATGGTTATCCGACTTCCCTTGACCAAGTCAGCATTTCAACCATCAAAAAATTAGAAGACTAGTGTGAGAGATCTTCGTCCGACGCTCCGACATTTTCCGTTTCGAATGAAACTGTCAACTTTCTCAAAGAATTCTGTTTATGTGATTTCCCATTAACAATCTACTAATCTACTAAACGGCATATTATATAACTTAAAATCTACTAATTAAATTTTAAATACTAAAAATTTTGAATTTTAAATATATCTTACTTATATTATTAATTTATTAACGGACTAGTACTATGATGCATCCATGCCTCAGTTTAAGTTGAGGTAATGGTCCCTTAATGGGCAATTCTGATCCATATTATCGATACACTATTTGCCTTTTTTTGTTTTATTTATAGTACATAAAAATTGAAAATTTTAATTGCTTTTAAATATTAAGAAAACAAAATTTTACCAGTAAAAAGGTCTACTTTGTCATGTAGTAGCTGTTTGATGATTTACTAATTATTATCCAAACAAAATTATGTTTACCTTAGAATCACTAAAAACTAACAATTTTCTATATTTCAGAAATTTTTATTAAAAAAAAGAGTATGTTATAAAATTATATATTTTTAATAAAAAAATTGCCATTTTTAAAAAAAAATTCTTAAGAAACTATTGGATTCCGACCCAGACCATTTATATAGTAGAATTCTTTTAATATAAATTTATTTAATGTATAATATTTGAATCATGTAAATTATTTACTTATTTAAAATAATAACTTTTTCTTTTATTTTAACACGGGAGTGGACACACTTTTCCGCAATTTCACTAAAAATTAAATTTAAAATGAGAAAAAGAAGAGTAGTAAAAGTACACGTCTACTTTGATTTCCTGTGAAATTTTCATTGAATTAATAGAAATTCCTACTTATAATCATATACAGCCGAACCACTTTGCTTGCTCGCATCCGGTTAGGTGGCGATGGCTCCCATCCATCCATCCCTCTCTTGATTTAACGAGCGATTGCAGCCCTTCACCTGTCTAACCTACTTTCAATTTCCGAGTTTCCTTCACTTCACCAACTAAAATTTACAAAAAAAAAACCTAAAATTTCGTAAATCTTAACGAGCAATGTTGCACAAGGTCCTCATGACTAAGTAGGGATGGCAATAATAATGCCCTGCCCCGCAAGATCCGACCTGGCACGACTTGGGTTGGGCCGGGTCAGAACCCGCCCCCGCACCGCGGGCAATACGGATCAGGGTCTAGCATGTGGCATGATCCACTTTAATACATATTTAAAATAATTATTATTAGATTCACAATAACTTAATTCCAATAAATTTTATGATTTTTTATTATAATTATGTGAATTTTAATAATAATAATAATTATTATTATATTTTATACTAAATTTAGAATTATTTCAATAATTTTAGTCATAATAGTCGTGGGGCGGGCGGGGCGGCGGGCCGAGGGCGAGGGGCGGGTCTGGGTATCAGACACCGGTGATGAGAGTGATCGACAATAAATTCTCGCACATTTTTTCTGTGTATACTTAAATTTAAAAAAATTTGGTCTAATCGAACTCCACAATTTGGAAAGAAAATCATAACAGCAAATTGTTCGGTTATATCTGCTCTATTTTCTGTAAAAGCAAATAATATTATTATTAGTATAACTTTTTTTAAAAAACTATCCTATGTATTTATCAAGCACAATAAAATTATATTTTAACAAAATTCATTTTAATCCAACAAAATATTATTATAATTTAAATATTTATCAAATTTCCTTTCTGGTTTTTTAGACCTATCTATCTCTTTCCCCGTTATCCGTCAAAATTACTCTATCTGGATCTGCTTGTTCTCCTTCTCCTTCGTCTTTCTGAGCAGAAGGTCTCACCCTACTCTGATTGCTACAAAATACTAAACACGGCTGCAGGGGGAGATCCTTCACCGATGCTTAAATCAAAGCTCGCTACCCACGATTCGATTCCAAATCCCCACAGTTAGCATAGTATAGCGGGAGCAGACCCGACTCCAATCTCATCGTCATTGTCCCTCCTCCTCCTCCTCCTCCTCCTCCTCCACACCCACGTTGCGATGATCGAAGCTCAAGGGCTCTGCAGGTCCCTGAAGCCCGATCTCAAGCGCTGGGCCTCGGCCTTCGTCTCCTCGCACAGGACCCTCTTCGCGGTCCTCTGGATCGCCGTCTTTGCGTCCGTGTTCCTCTGGCAGGGCAGTTTCCCCGGTGGCTCCGTATTCCGGTGGCGCGGGGACAGCGTGCCCACCTCGGTGCCGGTGCGGCCGATCCCGAGGCTGAGGCCGGCTGCCTTCAATCTGACAGACTTTGGGGCGGTTGGCGATGGCGTGACCCTCAACACGGAGGCGTTCGAGCGGGCGGTGGCGGCCATCGGGAAGTTGGGGCGGAGGGGCGGTGGCCAGCTCAATGTGCCGCCCGGGCGGTGGCTCACCGCTCCGTTCAATCTCACCAGCCACATGACTATGTTCCTTGATGAGGGTGCTGTTATTCTTGGCGTTGAGGTCAAGTTTCCTCTTTGCTTTACCTTTTTCTTTTCTTTTCTGATCTTTTGTTGAATTGCTTGCTCCTGAAGGCATTAGTCGTGGGTGAGGACTGAGGAGTGCTGTTTCTGTCCTGACCTGGTGGCATGATACTATGCAGATACTGAATGACATGAAGTTACAGATAAAAGGACTTGCTTATGTATATAAAACTGCTGGAACAATGGACTTGTTTGTGGGTATCCAGGGAAAATAACAAATGTGCTCATAGCTTGTGTTCTTGGGCCAAATCGCAAACTGCACAAGAAGTCACATTTTTTTTATGAATATCCAACTGATATTTCAATTGTCTAAAACATGCAGTAATATTGACCTATCATAAACAAATACTGATAAAAGAATAAAACACATTTTATTTCAGGAACTTTATTAGCTGCAACTCTGAAAATAGAAGCATCATAAGATACACCCTTGAAATAAATTTTTTGCCCCTCATTTAGTTCAATAAATTAATCTCTTGATTTTATTTGGAAGTTATGAAGTGCTGAGATGTGACTGAGATATTCTTAGGTAGCTAGTTTTTGTTTAACAAATTGGTCAGAAAAGATTATACGGAACTAATGGGATTTTAACTGCATATGGAATGAATTAAGTACAAAGTTAGAATAATAAGATTTGGCTATCGAAAGGTAAGAGGGATGGACATGATTGTCCTGTATGGTTACAGGTTAGTCTTAGTTAATTTGCGTGAGCCTGATGTTATTGGTGATGAAAAAGTCCATATGGTTGTCTTTTGTGTTTGAGACTGATTTGGTGAATTGTAGTTTCACAAGAATCTGTCGGTTGTGGGGGATCATATCAGAGCTGTAAGCTGATTGGGGAATTTGATTCTTGGTGGATTTTGTAGAAGGCATAGAATCACAGAGGTCGTTTGAAGAGAGGAAGTGTTGTAGGCTTACAGAAAATAGAAGATCCAAGATCAAAGAGGATCAGCATTTGGGGATTAGTTGGTTGCTTTAAAAGATCATGTGTGTGACTCAGAAGCTGAGGCTCAGCAGTCATGGATGTAATCATTAATGTGACATGTTCTTGGTCATCCTGCACATATCACATCAATTAAATAGACTATTACCCAGAATTTTGCTGTGGAGATTTAAATTTCCTAACATGAAATTTTGTCTTTACCCCCTATTTAGGCATCTCAATTTTACTAAATTCCTGTAAGGTCACCTTATTTTGTTAATATTGCCTACTCTCAGTAACTGTTGAGCCTGCCAAGCTGATACTTGACTTTCTGCCTGTATTGAATGATTTAATTTGGTTGGCTTCAGCTGCCAGTCTAACATGTTACACCTGCAATATACAAAAATTGAAACATGTTAGGTGATTCTTGTCAATAATCGTTCTCATGTCTTCATTCTTTTTTAAGCTTCTAGGAAAATCGATCTATGAAATCTACTGGCAACCTTAGTGATGTGGCACTTGTTTGACCTAACAGGATGAGAAGTTTTGGCCTCTGATGCCTCCATTGCCTTCTTATGGCTATGGAAGAGAGCACCGTGGACCTCGATATGGTAGCTTGATTCATGGTCAAAATCTCAGAGATGTTATAATAACAGGTAAGAGATTTCTTCCTCACTCCATCTTGGTTATCTGTATGTTAGATCTCATATCCATTTAACTGTCTCTTCAAAGCCTTTATGTAGTTTGATGCCTCTAAGCTCTGAACAACTATAATATCTCCAACTGGATTGTTCCTAGAAAATAAATCCTTATTGTTCAATTCATGTGAAGCAGGCTGGAGTTGAAATTTCTTACATTTGCTAGACCGTAGAAAGTTTTGCCTGTTGTGTACATGCAGCTTCAGTATTACTTGATTATGTGGGTTAATTAGTTCATTTTCATGGGTAGAATGTTAACCATGAAGGGATTGATCATGAATTTCCTAGCACATTGAATTTATTGCCACACTTCCTGAATATCCTTATCCAGTTTTAGACGCTTAGTTATTTTGTACTTTTCTAGTTTTCGTTTCCTCGCATTTTTTCTTCTTTTGCATATTTGGTAGTTTGAAATACTGTCTTCATAACTCCAAAGGTTTGTCTCAAGTACACGAACATGCATAATATTCATGAGTAGTCTATCAGGTTGAATGTGTCATTTCCCCTTAAGCACGTAACCCTAGGGATGGATTTGGAGGGAGGAATCGCCCCCCTTAGAGTCGGGGAAACCAATGAACCGTTATGTAAATTTTACTTGAATTTGGTTATATTATGCTAAGTTATCTCAATTTTGACCCCCAATCTGATTATGTGTAATTAAGTTTCACCCCACCTTGGACTAAAATTCCGGATCCGTACCCGGGGCCACCCTTACATGTGCATGCACATGGGAGCTTGTTCCATGGGCTTGTTGGGTGTTTGTGGTCATAGAACAATACTCCTTTTTTAAAAGAAAAAAACTCTCCATAATTTCAATAATTCCCTTATTGACCCTTTTAAGAGATTGAAGTTGAATTCTATGGTATTTAACAGCTTCCTGCCATTATCTAAAACTGCATATCGGTTGCTCACAATATTTGAAATGTGAAGCAGCAACTGTTATTCAGCACTTTTCTGTGAAAATTGTGTAATAGTTTCTAATTGATCTTAGACTTATATAAATTAATTGAGCCTAAAAGTTTCTAGAGGTTGCTGATTAAGCCTTTGAATTATGTAGCTGTAATATTAAGTAATGTGGATATCACTGGTTGAAGTTGGTCTTACCGTGGCATTCTCATATTATCATGGATTTGCAGTTTCTAATTTAAAGAAGAGAAGAACACTGCACAAACCAAACATGAACTTACCACCTGAATCAACCCAAATGAAACATGTGAGGACCACGATTACCAGAGCCTTAAGCAGCTTGGCCTCTATGTAGAGATGATTCAATGTTTTATGTTGGTGTAGGTGATTTGGTGTTTGATATCGTGAGATTTGATATAGTGACATATACTATGTTTCTAGAAATTTCCATAAACTGAGATTTAGGTCATGGAAAAAGAAGTGCCAATTCTATCATGAAGTTACTGGCTGACCAAATCGAAACAGGATAAATACGTATAATAGATAGAAGCGATTGGAACTTTCCTAGAGGTAATTTAGTTTTAGTTTGTTGATTAAGATACTGAGATAATGGATATCAAGTCAGATGTAATGGGGTAAATTGGTAATGGCATTTTGAAGTTAAAGTTTGTTAATGATCATATGATCAACTCAATATGATCGTGCTTTCTTTCTTTTTTTTAAATGAATAACTCAGTACTGTAAATCATTATGTATAGGGCGTAATGGTACCATAAATGGACAAGGTCAAATTTGGTGGAAGAGATATCGCCAGAAGCTTCTGAATCATACAAGGGGCCCACTGATCCAAATCATGTGGTCCAGTGATATTGTGCTTTCAAACATAACGCTACAGGACTCTCCATTCTGGACATTCCATCCATATGACTGCAAGAATGTTACAGTGAAAAATGTTACTATCTTGAATCCCATTTTTGAGGCGCCAAATACAGATGGGATTGATCCAGGTAAGACTCGCCGTCCTTTTGTAGTCATTACGTTTCCTTTCAAATGTCTAAGCATTAGTTTCTGTGCATCATCATCTGTTTATTTTTGTTAGTTCTTCATTGATAAATTCATTGGTATGCTGTGACGGGTTTCTTAATAAATAATTATCTGCTGTTGATAGCCTATTCAGTGAACCCATGTCCTGTACGGATGAATGGAAACTTGGCATCTTGAACTGCATTGCCATATAAATTGGAACTATTTTATTTGAATTTTTCCTTGCATCTCTTCTTTTGAAAGAAAAAAAACACACTAATTATATTGAGCATAAAGCAGCTGGCTATTGCCAATCAACATGACTTTGTCAATTCGGAAGCATGATAACAGACAGGGTTTTGGGTAACATGATGTTGTCTTCTGCAGCTAATGTGTGTTAGATTTATTTTTTATGTGAAATATTAGTGATGGATTTGAATTACTGTGCCTTTCTGTCTTATTTTCCAATTCTTGCTTCAGAAAGCCCCATGTCTTCCCCTGTTTGGAGCACCCAATACCAGTGTAGTGTGTGAATATTGGATGCTCAATTTTGTGTCTTATATACAGATTCATGCGAGGATATGGTCATCGAGGATTGTTACATTAGTGTTGGGGATGATGCTATTGCAATAAAGAGTGGGTGGGATCAGTATGGAATTGCCTATGGACGACCTTCCAAGAACATCCTCATTCGGAACCTTGTTGTACGCTCTATGGTCAGGTAACTTATGCTCTTACAGATGATCTTTTGTGATTTGGTTCGTGCATAAAATATTCTGGTCCCTTCCGTGGAATTCTGGAATTGGTTGTTTGACATATGATTCATAGTGCATACTCGCTTTTATTGGGTCCAATCTACTCGAGAAGTGAACATTGATTTCACTTGTACTGTCTGGAGGACCTCATCAAGGGGTTGGACTTTGGAGGTAGTAGGTTTGGTTTGGAGGGGATAATGAAACCTTTTGATATAGACTATTGAATGTTTCTGAGTAGTTTATCATATCTCTGTTGTTTTAAGCCTTTTTTAAGGTGGAAAATGTCCAAGTTACATCATTCTTTCAAACAAGTTGAGATTTCTAAACCCTGTAAATCCCCGAAGGGGTAGTCAGGAAGCAGTTTACTAGAAGGGTTTGAGGGGTTCAAGACACCTGTTCAAACTTTTTACAATATATTTACCCTGGGTTGTGCCTGGGAGCATCTCTAAATCCCTCCAAGACCTCCTCAATATTTTTCCTTCCCTATTCAAATATAAGTGAGTGGACTCTAGTTGAGTTTCAAACTGCAAATCCGAACCAACTTGAATTTTATCTCTTGCTGTGCTTGATCATTCCTTGCCCTGGTTGCACTTTGCAATGTGTTGCGTGGTATTTGATTGCTAAAGTAGGTTTCTTGGTAAAGGTGAATGGTATTCTCCAAGTTTATATCATCAATCGACAGTATGGTCGATACTGAAAGTAATTATGCCATATGACCAATTCTAGCCCACTTCTAAAACTAGGAATTTCATGCTTGGCATAACATATATGGAGGCACTAAGGTGCAGAGTGATACATCAACGGTTATATTTGTCATTAGAAGTTTACCTGCTCCTGGTTTTCTCGTGTTGAAGACTTAAAAAGGCAGGCTGGTGCCCCACCACCCTAGTATTTAAAGAAAGAATTTCTTTAGAACACTGCATCTCATTAATATCATCGCTGATTTTTTGTCCTTGAGGAATGAACTTTTACTGTCTGCTGTTAACCAGTGCCGGCGTATCGATCGGCAGCGAGATGTCCGGTGGTGTCTCAAATGTTACGGTGGAGAACCTTCTCGTCTGGGACTCGAGGCGAGCGGTCCGCATCAAAACTGCCCCCGGACGAGGTGGCTACGTCCGGGGCATCACCTACCGAAACCTGACGTTTAACAATGTCAGGGTCGGGATCGTGATAAAGACAGACTACAACGAGCACCCGGACGAGGATTATGACCCAAAAGCAGTCCCCAAGATTTCAGGCATAACATTTACTGGCATCCACGGCCAGGGGGTCCGTGTGCCCGTCCGGATGCACGGGAGCGAGGAGATCCCCGTCAGGAATGTGACCTTCTGGGACATGTCGGTGGGAACTACGTACAAGAAGAAGCACATCTTCCAGTGTGCGTTCGTGCAGGGCCGCGTTATTGGGTCGGTTTTCCCGGCGCCGTGCGACAACCTCGATCGGTACGATGAGAAAGGAAACCTCGTGAAGATGTCTGCTTCCCAGAACGTGACGGACATTGACTATGATATCTGAGGCGGCGCCGGCCGCCCGGCCCTTGGACATTTTCCCCCACCCCCACAACCAACCTCACCCGGCTTTTTCTTTCTTTCTTTCTTTCTTTTTTTTTCCTTTCCCCTCTGTAACTTGTGGAAATTCATGAGACTGCATATAGCTTCTCTCTCTTGTTTGCTCTGTTTGGAACTTTGTTAGGTTTTGTCTTGAGGAGTTGTATATATGGAACACGATTATACCCTCCGTTAGGCTCCCCGGAAAGAGGCCGGAAATGATTCTATGAATCGTGTTAGAATTGCTCTGCGCCATTTTTTTTTCTCCCCTGAATCCTGATATCACGGGTTTGATCAAAGGATGATTGAAGATGAAGACGTGGAATTTGCTTCTTCTTTTTTTTTTTAATTTCTGTATTATCGTAGAATTGACTTGCATGTCAGGGGTAGATGCTGAATCTGTGTAGCTTGGCAGGTAGATGGAGGCGCACCGTAAGCATCTGAGACATCCCGCAGTGCAGTCGCGCTCCCGGGGGGTGGAGAAAAATCCTACTCGTGGGGGGCGGGGGGCTTGGTTGCAAATATCGGGGAATCAAAGGGCTGTTTGGTCAGGGGAGGAGGAGCCATGTCGATCATGACAACACGAATCGTCGGGCCTTGCTAAACTCAAGACTACCACGGTAGAGACTAATGAAGCCCACTGACAACCCGACGATTCTCCATACGGCACGAACCCCCCGAATGCTAGCCCATCGATGACCGAGCCGTCGACTAGCCCATACGGCCCGCCGATGGAGGTCTGCCCCGTCCCTCTGAACAAGAAGTGGAACCTTCCCCTCAGCCTAGTGGAGATTAAACGCATCAAATCAAAAGCGCGGAAATTTGTGAGTAAGCCATATATATATTATTACAACTTCAAATATTCTATTAATGTTCGTTTAAATGTTGGTGATGTCAATTATGTCAAGCTTGAATATGGGTGACCTGAGAATTGGGTCAAAGGATTGATGCTATACCGTTATTTTATTAAGAAATATCAAGATAATTTTTAAAAGAAAAGTTTGATTAAGGAGGCCGACCTCCCGTCCGAGGACGGTAGGGAAAGGGGTCCGATACTATTCTTTTGAGATCTAGTAGATTTTTTCTTGGGAACATAGGAATTCAGCCAACTTATAATGCATGTAAGCCGTGAAGTAATATCAACACGTGCTCAAGATCAAGATGATGAGCTTAATAATAATGAATGGGGGTATGTCCGGTCCATGGTCGATGGTACGTACCGCAGACGCATTCATATCTCGGTGCCTCGAGGAAGGGTAATGTTGGAATTCCAGCCAAAGGGGGCGCCCCCACAAAGTCCACATCCAACCCCATCGCAAAAGCCGTTTATGTCAGACTTGTTTAACACGTGATGAAAATAAGAGAGAGAAAGTAATGCATAAACACCAATAATGAATTAAATAAATAAGTAAATAAATAAATAGGTGGGAAGAGAGAGAGAGAGAGACATGGGAAGCTGCAAGGAACCTCTGTAGAGTCCACTGTACTAAAGAAGAAGGCCTCTCTCTCTCCTCCATCCATCAACTCTCTCCGCACACATATTCCTCGTGCTTTAACTCAGCAACACACCACATCGTCGTCGTCCTACTCCTCCTCTCTCTCTCTCTCTCTCTCTCTCTCCGGTGATAAAAATCCTTTTGAATCAGTTCGGCCCTAAGCTGCACACGGCAAGAAAGCCAAAGATTCCTCTGAGCACGGCTTTGGGGATCCAGTCTCCACCAACATGGCCACCGGTCATAGCTCCCCGGCCGACATGTTGTTCTTCCAGCCGGATTGCGGCAAGCCCGCCGGTAAGGCCCTGCCCGAGAAGCCCAACTTCTCCCAGACCTGCAGCCTCCTCAGCCAGTACTTGAAGGAGAAGGGCACCTTGGGGGACCTTAGCCTCTGCATGTCCCGCAGCGCCGAGGAAAACGGTAACTTTGCTGGAACGTATGAAGCTTTACGAGACACAGAAATTCTAGGGTGGATTTTGTTTCGTACGATGTTCGGATTTTTCTGATTCCCCGGCAAGTTCGTCTTTTGATTTTCAAAGCTGCCAAAGGGACCTCGGTCGAATTGACGAATATCTCTTATTCTGGGCATTTTCCGGGTTAATGAGCTTATTTTGTATGAGTTTTTCGGGTAAGATCCTCAATCAATCTAATTGTCAGCAGTTGATTAAGTGGTACTTCACCATCATCTCGTGGCCAATTTGGTAAAAGTGGTTGATTTGGTTTGTCCTTTGAAGTACAAGCTTCAGCTTCTGGCGAAATACTCCCTCCTGTACGATGTGTGTTACATACCTGACCTTTCCTTTCAGTAGTTCAATTTCTAAGATACCAAATACGTCCTCCGTTCAATTCGACAAGTCTCTGTTTTTTGGCTGTTGTGTGATTATAGGGATTTACTCCTTAAAATCACTGTTGTGAGTTGGGAAACTACATGCTGCTGGTATTCCATCTTTTTCCACACTTTCTGTTGCCCAGGCATCATAAGAATGTGCCACATTGATTGCTCCTAAATAATCGTTGATAAGTTCATTCCTCGACATATTATCCCCATGGAGGGATCAGATCTCGAAAATGACTCTAAAAGGCGCAGCTTGGTACACTTAATTCGATTCCACTCGTGTCACTGAACTGCGTGTTTGGTTTTTGGTTGGTCTGTTACGTGTCAGGGATGATTTGTCGTTTCGTTTCTTATGGCAATCCCACAGGTGCTCCCGAGATGCTCCGGCCTGCTGCGACCCCCACAGTGAATTCATTCATGATGAACGAGAAGCCAGCTGATGTTCTTTGGAACATGATGAAGCCCATGGACATATTCCATCACCCGATCGGGAAGGAAGATTTGTCTAAGATGGCAGAATCAAGGACAGTTCAACAGAGGTATAGATAATGCGCTCTGGCTTATCTGGTGAACCATCAGAGGCCCTGTTGTAGGGAATACTTCGCGGGTATTCAACTGACTTGTGTTTCTCGATCGTTTCACAGTGGAACCACCCAGAAGCAGCCTGAGGCAGCCCAGATGACCATCTTTTATGCGGGTCAGGTGATGGTGTTCAATGATTTCCCAGCTGAAAAGGTGAAAGAGATCATGATGTTGGCTAGCAAGGCAAGCACTTCCACTGGCCCAAACCCCAACCTGGCTGCTTTCTCTGGCCCGAACTTGGTCCAGAACCAAATGAAGCCTGGTCTCATGATTCCCCGTAACCCGATCCAGGACCGGATCCAACGTCCTGCTGAGACCATTACTAGTGGTAGGCGTTGCTCCTAGAAACCTTATCCATCACCGTTGTTCTTTGAGATCCATATTTTTGCTTACGGTTTATGTGTGGACCTTCAACTGCAGATCTGCCCATCGCTAGGAGAGCCTCGCTTCACCGTTTCCTGGAGAAACGAAAAGACAGGTAGGAGTCATCAGCTATTTGATGAAATTGTGTATCCTGCGACTGGTTTCGGCAGTGGTGTTGTTCTAGGTCGAATTACCGTATCTTTCTGCTGAAAATAGTCTTGTGCATTAATCTTATTTCCTGCTGGAATTCTTGCAGGATCAGTGCAAGGTCGCCCTACTCAGCAGCCACCACGGAGGCTCCTCCATCAAAGCCGACCGAGGGAAAACAATGGCTCGGCCTAGCTGCTGCTCAACCAACACAGTAGTTGAGAGAGATTATCAATATATTAGGGAAATAATGAGTACTTCTTATTTGAATCTTCCGAACCATGGAGACTGCAGTTATCTTGTTGTGGGACCGATCAAGCCCACTAATCGTAATTAAGCTTTCCTTTGCCGTGTCCCTCTAAAGCAGCCTTGATCGAGCCGCTGGCTACTGGGCCCGCCGGCTGCTTGGAGTCTGACTTGCCCTCTATGTTAAGCTTATTGTGATCATCGTCTAGTGCTCGTTGTTATTTCTGATATTTTCTAGTTTACTACTAATCGTAGTCTGCACTTCTCTACTAATCTACTGTTAATTCTGTGCAAGTGATATTCGGGGTTCAGGTTCTTTTCGCTTGCGCTTTTTGGGAGCGCGGCACGAGGCATAAAAAGAATCAGTTAAAAGCTACTCTAATGGTCCGTATCGTGCATGAGCTGGAATCTAAGTCTCTCGAGTGCAATCTCCGATCTCGAAACCCTTAAGCCTCCGGATCACTTTGGATCGCTTCAAATACATGGTCTTAATCTTGCAAGAGACCTTTCGGCCCTACTTGCTCGGTGCGGTTCAAAATAGGTTGTAATTTGCAGGGGCTACCAAGGGAAATCACTGGAATGGGATGGGTATACACGGATATGGCATTATTCGACTTTAAAAAACAGCTCTTCATAGATACCCAACAGATACGAAGCATAGTGCTCTGGACTGACAATTCGGCAGTGGCAGAATTCATGTACTTTCGAGGGGTTCGTCGTCTCGCCAAGTCTATGCGTCGCGATTAGCTGCACTTGCAGAAGGTCGTTTCCCTCGTGCTTACGATGTGGGGATTGGCTAAATCATTATAATTAACAGGAAAACCATCCTCAACCAGTCGAACCACCTGACTCCACACAGTTCAGTCGGACCCCATGGTTTCCGTTAGCTGGCAGACTACACTCTATCCTGCCCAGTCGAATTGCCAGAGAGCACCCGGTCGAAAGTGTCTCGACTCTGCTCCTCCCCCAACTAGTCTTCCCAGTCAACCTTTCACTAAATGATCACACCTCAGCCGAGTAGACCAGTGTGGCCCTGGTCAGTCAGCAGCACAGTTTTTATAGATGCCCCGCACCACAAAAGAGGGGAAGTAAGCTCTTCCTAAATACTCAAAAAAGGACCCTAACAGATGATTCATAGTCATCTCCACTCTGTTTGCTAACATAACCATTGGATGGTTTTCCCTAGCAACCTCGCTCAATCTGGACTTATTTTGCAGGACCCCTGCTTGGTACTCAGGACTTAGCGGAACCATCAACTCCCCCTTCAACCAGGCAAATCCACCCGCCGAACCAGCACCACATCAGTTCTCATCAACATAATGTTAATACATATATATATATATATATACACATACACTGAGCGCACATCATCGACTAAAAGAAGGTCCCCATCATCAAAAGGCAGCACCTTCCATTCGTGCGTCGATGAAGGTTGAAGGTTGAACGCCATGACTGGATACAGGAAAAGGGACCATTCTACTACTAGACTAGAATTCGGCCGGAAATGGAGCCCACCCGGCATTGAAAAATGGAGGATGGTAGCAGTGGCAGATATTTCCTGTCCTCCTGCAAATGTACGACGAGGAGTTCCCACTCACTCCCCCGATGAGACAGACCCATCAGTCAGAGAACCAATAGACATTTAGACGCACTCTCCCTCAATTTTTTTTCTGACTTAGGGTAAGCGAAGCATCAATTAACAAATACTACTAACTCTATTATGTCAATTGGTGAAGAGAGAGAGAGAGCGAGAGAGAGAGAGAGAGAGAGATCTCGCGGGTGATATTGCGCACGAGGGAGGAGGGTTTCTTGTCGGCACAGTAAATGGGCGAACATTATTTAAATAATTATTCATCGGCATAAAGAAAAATCGTAAAGCTGTTCACGTACGTAGTACCTAGCTCTAGGGCTCGCCAAACTTATTATTTTTAGTATGATGTGCGCGTTGCCATGTCATGTGGAGTGGACGTTACTACTACTAGTTGAAGTTGTAGCGTAGTGGGGCCCGCTCGAGAATTGCACGATCTGTTTTTTTTTTAATTTAAAAAAAAACACATGTTCCCAAAATTGTTGTCGGCACATGCCATGTCGAATGGCAGGAGGAGAACGTGGTAATGTGGGGGCCAGTTCTTTCCCTAACCACCCCACCCCCCAGGGTCCGTACCCGCGTGAGTCGGGATCCGACTTGCTCCGAGCGTGCGAAGATTTCCGCACGTGTCTGCTATCACCGTCTCCGTCACTCGGCTTGCTCGGGCCGGCCCTTCGGCCTTCATAGGGGCGGCCCTGCAACTCGCTTAACGGGCTCTGCGGACACTAGAGGCGATCGAATCTCTCTCTGTTTGCAAGAATGGGTTCTACTGAGAAATGCAGATTTCACATAATAGAATTCCTCGAATTTATTTTATTTTATTTAGGCATATGGATTTACACTCCTCGCAGGGGGTGCTACTACATGCAAGAAACGAACTTATTACAGATCATAATGATCGTCTAAATTCAAATTGATTAAAAAGAAAAGAAGCCAATCGATATCACCCCCGACCATTAAATTCGACGAGCGACGACCAGACTAGGTAGGCACATGTTACAGGCCGAGAGAGTAAGGGAATCCGGTAGCAGGCAGCCAATCGGCGCCGGAAATGAACTGGGAGACGGTGAATGCCTGCGCCTCACTAGCTGTGATTACCCTGAAGCCCGGCCACGTCACCCGATTCGCAGTACTCGCCCCTGCACCCGTGTTCGCATACTCGGCGTAGTAGAGCGTGCTGAGGGCAAAGTCGCCGTCCCACTCGTACCAGCCCGCGGGATGGATGACGTCGGTGATGGAGCTCTGCATTACCACCGTCCTCGAGTACATCTTCCATGGCCGTCCGAGATATGATTCGACGCCACTCGCCGCTTGCAGATCGGAAGTCGCCCCGATCTTGCATTTTTGAATCACTATTCCTGGGGAAAAAAGAAGAAGTGAAAAACAGCGTTACACTTCCCACGTCCAGTGAAATTTCACGGTGGGAAACTTGAATCCCGCGACTAGGCCGTCCACGTCCTTACCGGTGTTCTGGTTGGGGTCATCGCGGCCCTGGGCGGTGACCATGTTCCTCTGGCCGGGGCTCGGGAGGCGGGCCTGGATGTCGCAGTCCTGCAGGACGACGGCCGCATTCCCGAAGATGAAGTCGACCGTCCCAACGACGACGCACTCGACGTAAAACTGACGGAGGGAATGGACGTAGAGCGTGTCCTGGTAACCTATCATGCCGCACCTGTAGAAAGCGGTCAGATCTGCGTTGACACGCAGTGCAACCGCCTGGTGCTTCGACGGCCCGGCGGCGTTCTGAAAGGTGATATCTCTCGCCAGGAACCCTTCCCCGACGATTGCTGCAAATGTACGTTACACTTACACGTCATGCCACGAATGTACTCACAGTATCAACCTAATTACAGACAATCTCTTCTCATCCGTGTGACTCAGATGGTACGGCTGATAGATATCTTTGCCGCTCAAAAAAATAAAATAATTGTGTATAAATATCTAGGCGTCTCTAAATCTATCATACCCGACTGTGAATCGGGTTGCAGGAATCCGAATGAGTAGTAGAATCGACCACGTGCCTATCACTTTCTTTTAACTTCATTTTTCCGGCACGTGCTTTTTTCCCCCCTTCTTTTCATTCTCAAGAGAAACTAAAAATTCGAGAGTATATATATATGGCCAAATAATTTAAATAAGAACCACCCACGTGGCAAGATATCACCGGACGTATATATGAGACAGCATGGGACCACGATGATAAATTTTAGAGAAAAAAACACACACACAATCGTGGTGAGATTGGCAACCTTTAAATCACGTATCTAGAAAAATCTTATAACTCGATAAAACACGTGTTGGTATACATATGTGGAGAGATTGTTAGTTGGAAAAATCTTATAACTCGATAAAACACGTGTCGGTACACATACATATGTGGAGAGATGGTTAGTTGGTGGCCACTTTAAAATTTAAATTATAAATATGATTTCAGCTGAATGCTCCAAAAATATTAAAGCATGCATAACAACAGAACTTTTGGGTCTATCTATGACCAATTTAATTATATATATATACTTATATGTATATATAAAAACTACAAGGCTACGGACAGCAATTTCCCCTTGTCGGACAGTCTAAGAGTTATTTCTTCTGGACATTTATTTAGTTGGAGGCTGCAAGCGTATGTGTGGAGAGGATGACATTCATTGAGCAACGTGATAGTATACCTTTCTCATTCAATTATTGGCCTTTTTGGGGTCCCAACGCTAATCCCGTTATCTCTCAATCAGGTGTGAACTGAAAACAGCTATCCATGAATAGTACTGGAGGGAAAAAAAAATTTGATAATATCACTCACCGACAGTGGCAGAGTCGAAGGTTGTGCTGCCGTCGACGACATTTTTGCTGGCGGTGATGATGGTGGTCATCCTCCCGTCTCCCACGAACATGAGGTTGGTCTTCCTCGACGAGACCTCTACATTCTCTCTGTACACCCCCGCCTTGATCCTAATTATGAATCTCGTGGTGCTCCTCTCCGGGGCAGCTGCCACCGCTGCCGACACCGTCCGGTAGTTGCCGCTCCCATCCGCCGCAACAGTCACGTCCGGGGTGATCGTCGTGGACTGAAGCAGTCTCCTGTCCCCGGCCGACAGCCATCGCGGCCACCCTCCAGTGCCGTCCTCCTCCGCCCCCAGCTCTCTCCCTTGTGGCCATCGCAACCGACAGTATATACCTCCTTTTTTCTTGGAGAAATTGATCTACTAAAACAATTCTTAATCAGGAATAACATATATACCTGGTAACTTATTTGCATCCTTCTCGAGGAGGCTCCTCCGTTCCACCCGCAAGTCAGTGTCGGTCATGTTCTTGATCATGGCCAGCGCGTTACTGCACAGGCGGAACACGTAAGTTTGACCCGCCTTCAGGGTCTCCCGGACCTTCTTGTCGGCCGAGTCGTGCGAGAATCCGTCCAGGCAAGACTCCTGGTTGGTCATCGCGGCACTGAGGTAGATCTGCATGTCATCTGCGAGCCGCGCAATCGACCTTCACAGTCAAACGGAAAGTTTGAGAGTTTGTCAGACGCTAACACTTCCCTGGTTGCTGTGTGTACACAGCAAACCAGTACGATGACCGAGCGAGGAAATATAACCCGAACTCCACCACGCATTGTGATCAGAAATTAACCTGTTGGCATTGGGATAGGCCAGCAAGTCCTGGATGGTGGCATTGAGCTCCTCCAGAGTCTGGGCCACCATTTCGAGGCAGTCATGGAGCGCCATGACCTCACGGGTCGTGAGGAGGGCTCGGGAAGCGAGCTTCTTCTTCAAGGCGAAGTAGTTGTGCTGCGTCGACGAGACGGTGTGCGCCAGGGCGACTCTTATCACGTCCTTCGCCGTCTTCATCTCCCGGGACGGATCCAAGGAGGAAGATACACTGGAGAAGCAGAGGTCGGGGTAGAGGGTCGAGCTGCATGAGGATCGGATGAGGGCGTGGTGTTCGGAATTGGAGCCAGAGCTCCGGAAAGAGAGGAAGATGACAGCGCTGACGAGGATGAGAAGAACGGCCGAGAGGGCAAAGGTAAGCTTGGTGGTGGTCGACGCCCTCGTGTTCTTGGTTGTCGGAAGAGAAGGACGATCAATGGTTGAGGAAGACATTTCAGGGATGGGAGTTGGGGGGCGTCTTTATGAGGCTGGGGCGGAGAGCAGTGGATCAGAGTACACATGGCACGGGATTTATAGAGGCATGCCAGATAACCCGTGCCCGCTGGCACAGTGTCGTGGATATTATTGCTGGTTGGATAAAATGATCAGTTGTATTCAATACACATACAAATTTTCATATATATATATATATATGTCTTATCAAATAATATATATATATATATGAAAAATTCTAGACTGGATAATGGCCTTGTGGGCATAATCTTTTTTTTAATATGATATTTTGATTTTAAAAAATTAAAAAATTAAAATTATCAACATGTGGTGTCGTGCCAATCCGCTAATCCCATCAACTTCTTTTCAGGAAATATATATGTGTGTGTGTGTGTTTGCCGAAGAAGGTTGCAGCAGCAATGGCGGAAGGGAAGGAAGAAAAATGGGGAAGTTTGCGGGAATAGGGTTAGGGGTGAGTCTTCCAATAGCAGTTTAGGTCCCCATTTTCAATTCTTCATTAAAAGTTGCCCTCTTGGATCCGGTTGGGTGGCCCGATAGATACATGTGATTAGAGATGTTAAATAGGCTAATTTGATTCGAAATAAGTACGGTCTGCCTTTAAATTTGTACATAACAACTCTTATTGAGCTGATGACTATTACGTGTGGAGTTCAAGAAATAATTCTGTTGAACTGGAATTAATCGTTTTGTTTTCTCATTGATCATGCCCAAAATCATTTGAGGACCGATCTAGACAGTCAAAATCCGGTCAATCTTTTGCATATTCATTTTAAATAATTTAATTTTTTTAAAAAAGAAAAGAGGGTTGCGGTTGACTGTTCAAACCGTGAACATGCTTACTTAAGTCCAGTTTTGGATCGGTTCATGATTTTTCTAAACCGTGACTCATAATCGTGGCTTGTTTCGAAACTGGCATGGACTATTACATCTCCATGTGTGACGCGTTCAAGCCCAACCTTAATCGTGGATGTCTTAATTGGGCCATCTCGATTTGACCCGATAAAAACAGGGCCGGCCCGAATCGCCATCAAACGTTAAAGGTGATGGTGTAAAAAAAAAGAGGGATTAAATTTAATATTTTCCCGTAAAACTGCTCACTTGTTTTTCACCTTATCGGCCACATACAAATTGTCATGGTCATGGGCATTTTCGGAAAGAAAGAATATAGAAGTCGCATAAAATTGTAGCGTGAGGAAAAAACGCAAGACTTACCATGTGCGATTGTCGACAGCTGCGCGACAAATTGACGCCAAATTAGTGCGCTTCTGCGGCCACCTGTCGTTCCTTAGCCCGCCATTGGCAAGACCACCTCTTCCGGTGGTCCATGCCGCACCAGATTACACCATCTTGCACCTTTCCATTTTTCTCTCTATTTCCATTTTCTGCTAGTCATGATCTGCGCTTGCAGGTGATCATTATCTCTCTCTCTCTCTCTCTCTACCCGCTTCGAGATTTTTTCCCTTTTTTTTTTCTTTTCGGCAGTTTTCATTTTTCGTTTTCGCTCATCCTCCGCTTGGAAACCCTAACCTCCAATTTCCTCTATCCCTCTGATAATCACTTCATCGGGGAAAAAAAGGATGATGCCCCAGAGGCTGAAGCAGCAGGCGATGATGCAGCAGTCGCTCTACCATCACCCTGGCCTCATGGCAGCTCCCCAGGTTCTTTCTCCTCCTTGCTTTCATTTTTTTTTTGGGAACTTAGCTGAACGTACTCGGGTGCTCGCTTAAGCTTGTTGTTTTTGTTTCAAGCTCAATTGTCGTAATTAGCGGTTGAGGGTTGGAATTAAGTTGCTTTCGAGTATGGTGATGATTTTAGGTCCTATTTAAATGTCGTATCCAACTTCCTTTCGCGCTATCTTCAGTGATATGCTTTTGGTTTTTTTTTTCTTCCTTTTTCCCCTGTACCAGAGGACTATTTAATGTGAGAGCTTTCCAAGTTTAGTACTTCTCTAGTAACATTCTGGATGACAACTTTATCTTCATCGAAGGTCGTTTTTCTCAAAGAATTTTAGTCACGAATTGGCGGAAAACGTCTTTCTTTCCTTTGAATTTCGACAACAATAGATTTTGAAGCTTCCCGAAGATTTCTTCCATCCTTGGAAAATGGGATTTAAAGACGGATGATTCATACTGGCTAAAGCAACAATCTAAGCGAATCTGGATTGACTTGAAGAAATCCACTGACAGAATTAACACTTATTTTTTCAAAAGATTCATGTGTCCTTTAATTAGTCATTCCATCACTAAAGATTTCACCTTGATGGTATTGCTATTAAATGCTGGATCACCAGAAATTCTTGGAGCTCTAGTTTAGATTTTAACTATGGGATTCACTAGAATTCTTGTGTCTTTCCCCCTTTGGGTAGTGCTTCTAAACTTGTATGATGTGAGAGCTAAGTTAGTAATTTTTAGCAAATATGGAGCTAGTCCATAGTATGATCTTACTTTTGCATTCTAAGATAGAGTTTTTGATTGAGACTATTCTGCTTTGTAAATAGATTTTGGGGATCTTGATAAGATATAGAAAAAGTTTGTTTTACTTGTAATTCATTTCTATTTAGGAGCTGTGTGGGTCTCTTAGTGGGTTTCTCAGTTTTTTCCACTTTTTGCATCTAAGACCTGTTTGAATTGCCAAAAAGATACATCTTCCTAGTTTTTAGGTTGATCATAATTATGCATGTCAAAATCTGTGTCAAAAGGAGCACACCACAAGGTAAAAGTGTCAAAGGGCATCATCACAGATTTTTTCACTCATAGTTGATTATATCAAAGTTGGTGCTCATTTTTTATTTTTCGGGTTTTAGTATCTCCATGATCATGTCCCTTTTCTATTACTTGGGAAACTGGGAGTTTAGATATTTTGTTTTGGAGGGTTCTTCTTTTTTCTTGTCCTTTTTCTTTGTTTTCACATTTTTATTTTGCAGATAGAGCCTATCTTGAGTGGAAATCTGCCTCCTGGGTTTGATTCAAGTACATGCCGCAGTGTGTGAGTGTTGGATTAGAAATTTTCTTACACTTATATCTTTTGAACTTTCTTTTGTTATTTTTTTGTCTTTTACTTCTTGCTAATCTTTTCTATATGCCTTTTGATCTGGGTATAACTGACTTTTACCTCCTCTTGTTCTAGATTGAGCCATTATAGTGAGGACAGAATGTATTATGAAAACAACTGGACATAAGTATTAGATGCTATAACTATAACTTCTTGTAGCATCGACTACTTGGATAGTACATTCTTGTTTCTCATCTTCTTATCTTGAAGTGTACTTTTTGTCATTTCTTGAATTTATGTTATGAGTTTTAACTTTATCTTGCATTGAATTACAGGTATGTTGGAAACATTCATCCACAAGTTAATGAACTTCTCCTTCAAGAAGTTTTTTCAAGTACAGGTCCAATTGAGGGCTGCAAGCTTATCAAGAAAGAGAAGGTAGGATTTGAATATATATTTGAAGCATTGCAACTTAATGGAATGTGACAGTTTTATTAACTATGTTTTTTAAGGCATCTATATAAGTATTGAATGAAGTTATCAAGGTAGTGTAATAAATATATGGACATGAAATGCTTTCTTCTTGGCAGATGCTTTTTAACTATTTGGCTCATTGTTCTCAAGTGATAGTTTTCTTGGAATTTTCCCTATATGCAGTCCTCCTATGGCTTTGTGGATTACTTTGATCGTAGATGTGCTGCACTTGCTATTGTGTCTCTTAATGGGAGGCATTTGTAAGTTTAAGTTCTGTTATAATTTGGTTACTTGCAAAGATGTCTTGGTTAACAATTTCTGGATTTGCAGGTTTGGGCAGCCTATTAAAGTTAACTGGGCATATGCTAGTAGCCAGAGGGAGGATACTTCAGGTGTGGTAGATATAAATGCAAGAAATGGATGGTTATCTGCCAAGAAAAATAATTTTGGCTGCTGTAACTGTTTGTTAGCTTCATGTAACTTTTCCTTTGCAGGGCACTTCAATGTTTTTGTTGGTGATCTAAGCCCAGAGATTACTGATGCAACATTATACGCTTGCTTCTCTGTTTATTCCAGCTGCTCGTAAGCACGAAGTTCTAATTTCTTGAATTATTATTATTATTTTTTAAAATTAGGCGGAAACTTACAAATCTGGAACTAAAAGGACAACTCTTACTCATGATTGAAATGCACACGTGGAATTTCCTTTTTGATACTTAGTGTGACTTAGACCATTACAGGGATGCTAGGGTCATGTGGGATCAAAAGACTGGACGCTCAAGGGGTTTTGGATTTGTGTCATTTCGGAGTCAGCAGGTCTTGATATTGTCTTCTTCTTGTTCAACATTTTCTTTGATTCCATCCTCAGATTTTCTTTATGGACAGGCATTGCTTTCTGCCAACCATTATATCTGAATTGACCCATGCCTCATGTTTTGTGCAGGATGCGCAAAGTGCTATAACTGACATGAATGGTATGCAATATTGTTTCTTCTCCATGATATTCCATTTATTGTAGTACTTGACTTTATATGTGTATCTTAGAAAATTATCTCCTGTAATTTTGAAATTTTGAAAAGAAAGGACGAAAAAGAAAGCATAGTGGCTGATGCATCATTTCTCTTGATTCAATATTCAAGAGGTTGTTAATATTATGGAAAAGAAAACGAGATAAATGAACTAAAAGCTTACCAACATCTGTTGGCAGAAGGGGATGCTTCACTCCTTTGGAAAATGATGTTGGATTTGAAAAATGACTTTGTGAACATTACTTCTAATTTTCATGCAGAGATGGTTGACTGAGTCTAATTGCAAAGAGATAGCTAGGTTGACTGAATATAAATAGTTGTCATCAGCATGGAAACTTGAAAATCATTGCCTATATGTTAAATTATTTTGTTCACTTTAAATATAATGTCAGGGAAGTGGCTTGGTAGTCGACAGATACGCTGTAACTGGGCAGTGAAAGGTGCTAATGCCGGTGATGACAAACAGAGTTCAGATGCCAAAAGTGTTGTGGAGCTGACTAGTGGAACATCAGGTTAGCCTCCATGCAAGTGCCTTGGATTATTGGTTGAACTACATTTCCCCCTGTAAGTGGAGAAGTGGTTGTACATCAGCAGCAGCATTTCAATTTACCATTTTATAGTTAATCTTATCCTTCCCTCCTATTTTTGTATATTTATTTTTAATTATTGTCCATTTTGTATAGATAGAGTATTGGAATCAAAAACCAATACTCAGTTGAACTTGGATATTTTGCTTCATTCATGACCTGCTTACTGTGACACATACTGATTTGTTAGTCATTTGCTATGCTAAGCCCTGTGATTCTCTCTGCAGTTGCCTTTTGTTTTTCTTCATTGTTATTCTCCATGTGTTTCTCAGGTTCCTTGTTTGATTTTTTCCCCCTCTGATATCCGTTGGCATTTTCAATCACTGGGTTTGCTTCATCTTACTGGAACTATATCTTGTACTGAACTTGACTCATGATTGTTTTCACCTTTCAGACCTTGAGCAATCATGTTGAATACCATCTACTAGAATTTTATTGTCAGAAATACAGTATAAGAAATTCAAACATGGCGGAGTGATAGATATGATTGACTGGAAATATTTGTACTTGTATTTATTGTTTTTTTTCTCTGTTGACATGCAGATGATGGTCAGGAGCGGGCTACTGATGATGCCCCAGAGAATAACCCCCTGTGCAGGACTGTCTACGTTGGGAATCTTGCACCAGAAGTAAGTTTGCCAGTACATTTGAAAGCAACCTCCTTACTTCCCATTACATTGTATAGTTGCAAACAAACTTGTATTGGTGTCCTCGAAGCTTTTATTTTCTTTGGTAAAGTAATCAAGTAAAAGTGATTCCATTATGCTGTTCTAATGGACTGTAACAACGAAATATTTGTGTATTCGGAGTGGGGGAGAGGCTCTAGATGGAAATGAATCTCCTAATGCTGGCATTGAGTAGAGATGGTCTAAGAATGTACAGTTTTTGTATAGTCGAGTATATAGGTGGGATAGACGTGATTTTGAGTTGATTGATTTGATTCTTTTTTGTCTTGTTTTGACTTGCGGTTACAGGTTAACTCAGCAGAACTTCATAGGCATTTTCATGCCTTTGGTGCTGGAGTGATCGAAGATGTACGGGTGCAACGTGATAAAGGTTTCGGGTTTGTGAGATACAGTTCACATGGTGAAGCTGCTCTGGCCATTCAGCTGGGCAATGCACGAATTCTGTGTGGCAAACCAATCAAGGTACAAAGATCCTCTAGAAATTGACAGTTTGCCTTGTGCTGGTAAATGCTATATAATTTACTCGTAAATAAAGATTGTCTAGAACTTGGTATTGTGCCTGCGGAAGATTGTTTGTTTACTAATGTCCTCAATAGATGTAGTTGCTTCACCACTGCCCGGATTTTTCAAATCATTCAAAACGAGGAAAAGGTGGAAACTTTTCCACCCAGCTCCTTTTGGCTGAAGACATTCCCAGTGTTCTGTGTACAATGTATGATATGTCAAGAATGTAGACAGGTTTTGTCGCTTGGTTATAGTGACTGAGGAATATTCCAGGTTGTTTGCTCTAACACTAAAGATGATCTCAAACTGCAGTGCTCGTGGGGTAACAAACCTACCCTACCTGGGACAAGCACCACTCCTCTTCCTCCACCGTCAGCAACACACATGCCCGGGTTCTCGGCTGCCGACCTTGCTCTCTATGAGCGCCAGTTGGCCCTCAGCAAGATGGCTGGCATGCAAGCACTAATGCACCCCCAGGCCCAGCATGCGCTCAAGCAGATGGGAATGGGCCCTGGCGGGGCTAGCCAGGCCATCTACGAAGGTGGGTTCCCCAACATTGCGACGACCCAACAGCTCATGTATTACCAGTAACTGTCATATATATATATATATACACACACTCTCGACATTTCATTCCTTGCTTCCTTCTCGTAATTATCTGGCTGAATAAGTGTTCAAGAATTGGACGGAGTTCCATTCTCGATCCAGCTGTTGTATTAGATGACACATCTTTGGCTGTTTGTAAGCACTAACTCTACTCTTTCTTTCTGGTTTCTTTATTATCTGTCCTTCAGTAACAGTGCACTGCGTTCTTGTCGGTCTTTAATGCCTGATGATACCTTTGACCTTTCTTGCAACCCTACACTGTCAAGCCTATGAATGAGTAGCCTCTGGCTTTGATTGAAGTATACGACTCCCCGATCGCCGATCGATCCTTTGCCCGAGTAGTGACCGGTAGGATGGGCAGCGAGTAGATTGAATCAAAAGTGAGTCTGGCATCGATCCATTCAGATACGGTGTCATTTGATCATATGATCTAGGTGAGTTTCAAAAGGAAAAGGGAGCACGAGCGATGCATGCCATTAAAGCAGCGTATCTTAACTTTTGGGTAAAAGAAAGCTGCTCTCAGTTTCATGTGGAAGCCATGAGCAGTCGAGTTCCTATTTTCGGTCAGTCTTCCGTAAAAGGAGATGGAAAGATAGACGGTGGCTCCCCCGTGAGTGCTGTCTTGTCTGTCACGCTCTGGGAAGAAAAAGTAAGCCTATTCCCAGTATAGATTCCACTTAATTTTGTGTTCATTCGAGCTCGGTACGTCAGATATCTGATCGCAAAGTGACCAACTGATTGATTATGCTACGCTGCCGCCACCACAGCGCAGGTGGCGGTGGTATGGTTCTCTCTCAAGCCCATTTTCTTGCTCTCTTCTTTGGCGGCCGGCTGTTTGGCCCCCTCGATTTAGAGTTAAAAGGGGTAGGCATCAGAACCGGAGCCAGAGTTGAGTTTATTCCTTTTCCCTTTTCTTGTCACGAGGAGGAAATTTATTCTGTACTAGGCGATGAACAACACGGAACTTGTTCCTTCCGATTGCTTTCGTCTCGAGGTTGAGTTGGGTCACTGAATCGACAATGGACGGTCAAGAGAACAAGGTTGAGTGTGTCCTTGCTCATCCTGCCGACTAGTGCAAATATATACACGCACATACATATATACACGTTCCAGAACAAAGACGAAAGGATGCAGAAACCGATCACAGTAATCTTTTCACCTTTTTCACAAAATCTTATTGAAAGTCGAGAACTTTTGCTACATCCGACATCCAGTGTTCCAGATTCCATTAGATCAACAAGAGATCTCTAACCCCAACAAAACTTCTCTCTCTGCTCCTTTCTCATTATCTAAGTTAAAATAGCTTCTGTCTCATACATATAAAACTCGTCGCGTATAACGTTTCTTGTTTTTTTTTTTTTTTCCTTTTTGGCTCTTACTTTCTTTCTTTGTGTACCAGTAGGAGAAGGGAATTTCGATCTTTCCCAGCCTAAATTGCTAGAATCCCGGCCGAGAATATCTGCCCCTCGGAGTAGGGCGAGCTCGACAGGTTAACCGATCGCGAGGCGTCCGATCTGCACCGCTCCTTCCGCTCGTCGATCGTGATCTGCCTCGACCGGCACTCCGTGCTGCAGAATGCCTTCTCTCCCCTGCAAGAACCCATCCCATATGTATAACATTAAACCAACCACTCATCATTCCGCCATGCAAGTACGATTAGAAAAAGGCCTACATTTTTTCTTATTCAAAATTATTACTTGTACATGTAGATGTCTTCTCCCTGCAGTTTCTTCCCACAGGAGTGGCAAGAACTCAGGAACTCCGACGTCGGGAAGACCGCAAGACCCAGTTGACTCGGCGTTGGCTCGCCGACTTGATCGCTGCACCGGTACTCCCTCCCATCAGCCGTGTAAACCCGAGTGCACGGCTGAAAGTTCGGCCCGTTATAGCACGTCACGTACGTGTAATTCTCCGAGTCGTCAAACACATCCACGGCCATCGTCCTGTCGGGCCCCGCCGGTACCTTCCCCGGACGGCTCACTCTCGTCGGGTTACAGATGCAGTACCTAGTCCGGGCTTCTGGCCCGGACCCACATGACTTTTCCATGGCTACGACGATCCCGAGGCCGACACCTCCGAGGTCATACCCCTTGAGTCCGCGAGGGGAATGGGTCTTAAGGTCCAGGGGCCCTCTTGGGCTCGTGCCGCCCTCCAAGAGGCTCAGCCGGCTGCCCGAGACTAGGAGCTCCGATAACTTCCCGATCATGGAACGCTGCCTCTTCCCCAACATCCCGGCGTCGTCCGAAGTCTCCCTGTGCGGATGAGCTCCGACGTGAGGGACGGGGAGGACACTTGACTGGGAGATACAGTGGGAGTTCTTTCTTCTTTGTTGTGAGGAAATCTCCACAAAGCTGTCTCAAAAGCTCTCCAATATATGATGGAGTGGCTGGACCGAACCCCCAACATGGGCGGTTTTGTCCTCTAAATTATTGACATGGGCTTGATGGGGGAGCAAAAAGAAAAAAAAGGAAAAAATGAAATGGCCCCTAACTTTCAAATAATGGCACATACCTCCCCAATACTTTTTCCCATGCTCCCATCTAAGCTCAAGTGCTTCCAAGTCCCAAAAAACGGGGGATGAAGTGAGACCGGTGATAAGAGATTAAGATATAATAAATCAAAAAAAATTGAAATTTATATAATTTTTTTAAATAATTTTTCCTAGGCATGACGATTGTAATAACAGTTCGAACTTCGAACTTCGGATCGTTTAGTCTCAAAAGGCTCGACTTCCAAAGTTGGTACTCCTTACGGGGGCCTATCTTGCAATTATCAACCTACAAATAAAGAGAGTGAGAGGACCGTGAAAGCAACTTGTACCCCCCCACCCCGGGGATTTTTTTATTCGGTTTTTGCCCCTTCTGAAGAGAGACTGAGAAATCAAGTCAATGGGCAATTCCGCCATTATAAGAGCGGATTCCATTTAGAAACGCTTGCCGAGCGTCGCTTTCCAGTGGGCCAACGCGAAAACGTTCATTGTCTAGTGGGCGGGCCCCATCATTCCAGTCCCCTTTGTTTTTTTTTTTCCACCAACGCGGGGCCCACCAAAAAGATTCCCGGAAGGCATTCATCCTCGGCCGTCGATTCGAGCAGCACGTGGCGCGGATCTGAGGGGAGTCTCGCGGTGAATGATTGGAGGTGAGGGGCAACTACGAGCGGCGGGCCCCACACTAAGACAAGCCCCGTCGGGCCCACCCGAAAAGCGACTCGCTCGATCAGTCCTGTCGATGGGCTTCCCATGACCACAGTGCCCCCCCCCCCACAACAACTTGTCGTTCTTGTTTGGGTATCAAATTTAATATCCTTTTTTATTATTAAAAATATTAATTCATCAATTAGTATCAACTCAAATCAAATCAGGTCGTTGTCTCTGTGGAAATATCCCTCTAATTTAATTTAATTTTTAATAAATAAATATTCTTCAACCTTCCCTTTATTAACTCAAAAAGGAATATATTCTTTTGGTTCATGTTTAATTAATAAAAAAATATTTCAGCGTGTCTGTACAAATACAACTGCAGATGTCGTCTGGCCAATCAATCAAAATAATCTTTTTTTAAAAAAAATAAAAAATTTCTATTTTTTAAAAAAATTAAATGAATATTACGAATTTAAGTGATCGCAGTAGCAGAGAAACCAACCGACCTTCGATTTGTTAATGTTCCTTTGGTCAGCAAGTGGCCAAACCATGAATTGATTGATTACAACACTCTGCAAGAGAGAGAGAAACCCATCGTCGTCGTCCTCATCATCATCGATTCCCATCTTCATTTTTACCGCTTCCAGATTTTGTCGATTTCAAAGAAAAATAAAAAAAATTCTCCTCTGGTTGAGATAGAAATTTACCAATTTTCTTCTTTTTCTTTTTTTTATATAAATACTCGGCATCCAGTTAGAATTTATCAAGTTGCCTAATTCGGATCACATCGGGTCGGCTCATTTAAGATGTTAAGAGTTCCGCGTTGCAAATGAGACTTAAACTTAAATACTCATATTATGATAATAAGTGTCAAACCACTCTATCACGCGCACGGTGGTTCTTTCTGTTTTTCCTCCCCATTTTTCATTCCTCGAACACTAATGTGATAGTGACCCAAAATAAATGTCGACACTTACCATATGCACACTCCCACTAAACATACATGTCCGCCTGTATGCGTGTGCGCGTGTATCTATCCATATCTGATTATTGACTCCCACGAAGTTTAATAATATTCAATATTAGATTAAAGAAACCACCCCCAACTATTCCTTCACATAATTACCGTTACCGTCTAACCGAAATAACTAACGGGGATGATTACATGTACCAACATGAGTTAATTGAAATTATTCGACATTCCTTCTGTTTAAATAAGATCTCGAGTTCGATTCACTTGGACGAAAAAAAATATATATATATATTGAGTGAGTATTGAGTGAGTTTGTCCCTTTAAAATAGTCATATAACTTCTAAATCATAGCTTTAAAAATCAGACCGGTTAGCCGGTCCGACAAGTTCAACCGAGAACTGGCCACTCATCCGATCCGGTTCCTATAAATGATCCAATTGTACTTTTAAAGAGGTCAATTTTGGTTAAACTAGTCGATTCTTAGTCCAACCAGTGAATTCAATTGAACTATTGGAAAAATCGACCGACTTAAAATTTTAAAAATAAAAATATATTATAGTGTACATATTCTATTTTATTAAAGTTATATTTATATTTTATGTAAAATTTTTATTTAAAATAATGGTTATATTAATAATTTTATTATAAATTATATTTAAATTATAATATTATATAAATTTATTATTAATATTATTTATTAAATATACAATTTAATCAATTAAACATCTATAAACCCATTAATTTTTGGTCTACGATTTTAAAAATTATATTATAAATACAAGTTGATTTATTAGAGAGAGAGAGAGAGAGAGTGATGCATTTATCGACGACCGACCTACCGACCGACCATTCGCCTGACCTCGACCTTGGGAAATTGCTGCATTATTATCTTCTTATTTATATGCAAATTTTCCTTTATATAGTTATCCTTTAATAATTAATTAGGTTTCAGCACATTGTCATCGACAGTGAATGACATGTTATCAGACGACACAAGATATACCCTAATGAGTGCATTTCAAGGAAATGCGAAAACACAGGAGACTGAGTTGGGTCGTCGGCTGGCCTATGCCGATGAACATTCCTCCGATCCGCAGACATACAGAAAGAAGACATCCAGCTGCAGCTGGTGACCTAGCCGTAGTCAGAGCAAGCTGATCTCCGACTGAGAGGTTTCAGGTGCTCACATCAGAGTCTCTGTTGGCCGAGTAAGTTCCTGAATCCACACGAGTTCGCTCAGGAGTTGAGACTTCTGATACAACAAAATTCCTTTTCGGCTTCAATGGTGGGTTCATAGAATCATCAGTGACAACAGTAGAATAGATACCGAAGCTAGAATGATGGATGAGATGGACAACCAGACTTCTGATTATTGACTCATGTAAATGCAGTTACCCTTTTCCCCAACAGAGAAAATCAAGGTATATTGAAGATCCCAAAGCTAATCACCGTCTCTGGTCATTTTTCTTCTCTGCTTTCTTCGTTGGTCACGTGAACCTGAAAGGTGAAAGTACAGGAGATTTTAGCACTTCCAAGAGGAATTTGTTGAATCCAGGAAGAGCATAAAACATCAGCATGAAGAAAGTGTTTCGCGAACGAGACGCCCTGAAAATTTACAACCAAGACTAAGAGACAACTAAATGGGCAGTTTGGAAAATACGTTTTTTCTCTTCTTTTCTCTTCCTCTTCAATGTTTCCATGAGTTTCCGTTTCTCAGCCACCTCCTTCACATCCATGCGTACCTGAAGAGTATGTGAGCAGCTACAATATTAGCACAAGGAAAAAGACAGATAAATGGGCACGGGAACGACAGTTTTTGAGGGGGAAGACATGAAATAGATTCCACTGGTGATTTCCTAACATCAAGCTATCTAAAGTCCCCAGACATGCATAAATACATTCATATGTATCCGTATATATACTCAAAATCAAAGCACACAGCAAACTGCTATACATCATGTACCAAAAAAATCTTTATACGTGTTTATAGAGAATGGTCTCTCTCACTTGAAATTATTGTTTGATGACATATGAGGTTTTCTTGGTACGTGGCGTATAAGTTCTTTCCAAATTGACTATTTATCCCTCTGTTAGAGGCGTTCCAGAAATGTCATCAAACAATAATTTCAAACGAGAGAGACTGTTCTCTGTAACACATAAAGATTTTTTTGGCACCAATTTGATCCCCATCTTCACAGATACCTCAGCTGTTCAAGATATTTCCTAAAGCAAGCACCAAAAGCAAAAGTTTCTAAAAGCACAGTTCCAGCATCAAAAGGTTACGGACCAATAACTTAGAACATTTTCAAAAGGATGCAAGAAGCCGCTCGTGGATACATCCATAAGAATTCTATGCTCACAACAAACATATAGAAAATTGTGCAAGCAAGATTGCAAACTCCACCAGTTACTCCTTTGTACTCAATCAAAGAGAATCACCATCTGATCTACTTTCATGTAGAGAAGAGACAAGAAAAAGAAGATATTCTTGAATGCATATATACCTCCTGACCAGCAGTCCGAAGTGCCTGTAGCGGTTCCACACAATCCTGACCAATAACAACCAGCTTCCTTTTCTTATTCCCCACCAAAACTTTTGAGCTGTCATCCATTTTTTCTCTGACCAATTCTTCAAATTGATGCTGGAGTTGAAGTGAAACACCCGCCTAAATGAATCAATGCATGCAATTATAAGTATAGTAGGTAGTGTAAAAATGAAGCATGCCGCGAGAACTGCATCAGTTATAAATAGGTTGAGGAACTTAACAATCCGACCAAACTACCCCAAAAAAATTAGCTGAGTACTATTCCAGAGGATTACAAACAGAAGATATATCCAACCAAAGCACCAGTGTGCCCGTAAGTAATGTTTTCAGTAGTGCTTAGCTTTATACCGAGGGCAGCAATAATACAAAACACTACATGATTGAAAAGACTAAAGAAAACCAAATGCAATGAAAAAAAAATTACCCCTGCCAAGTAGCGGTGCGAGAATGTCTCTGGTTGCAATGGCCGTGAAAGGAGTGCACCAAGATCCTGCAGATTGAGGTAAGAGATGCGTCAAACCCAAGGGAAGAATTTTAAAATTTCTTTTTCCCCTTTAAGGCCATTTTTAATGATTGTGCAGCATCAAAAAGTCACCTCTTGCAATTTTTTTAACTGGTTGGCACTAGCTTTCCTTTTGCGGCATGCAATTGCTCTTTCCTCCTCACTGTCATTTTCCTCCACGTCCAATTCCAATGTCTCTGCATTTCGTTGGAGCCAGCTCTTTTCTGCCTTTTCCTTCAGTGAGAGAGGGGAGGAGGAAACTTATTTAGGAGAAAAGCATATTAAAGTCTCTGATGGACAATAATACAAAGGTGACCACATTGACTGTCAGTCACTTTGGCCATCTGAAAATTCTACAAAAGGAAGAGCAAGAGTACCCATAAGCATACCCAAAAGGGTACTCTAGAAACGACGGACATCTATTCTAAGTTAATGCTGTCACATATAAGAACTTGCAGCCTTGGAAGAAATCAAGTAAGGAAAAGCATATAGAGAACTGGTTGCTACATACTGAAGAGAGTTCAAACTCCCCAAGTAAAAACTCCAGACAGTCATTAATTAAATCCGACGAACCCGTATAATTTACAAGATTATATGCTATATAACCTATTACTGGTATGATCTAGACCTGCCATGTAGCTTGAATAGACTTTTAACAACTTAGGATGTTGATAAATCTTACTGGAAATGATGACCAAAACATATTTTCTGAGAAATACTATTAAAAACAGACTGACTAATAAAAAAATAACTAAACAATTCCATGTGTTATTTCCTACCTTACATTAAGTTCGATTACATTTCCAGAAAGTGTCAATGTCCATGTCATTTTTATCCTTCCTAGTACTCTTCTGCAGCAGGTCATTAATATTCTCATTGACATCATTTGGAATGAGGAACGGAGCATCACAAATTCCAGATAACTTGTGATTAGGAGTAACAGTAACTTCTTTATGACAAACGGCACTTGAAGATCCTAGTAGATGCATTTATGATGAGCATGCCCCCATGATATTTAATAAAAAAAATAACAGGAGAATAAGACAAACATACAAATGCCTATCAAGGTAATGGCACCTACAACAACAGTTCCATATCAATGGAGACAAAACCATATCAAATGCTCATAGCTGAATATAAGCAAAACATTACCTGAGAGCCCTTCCTGGAAATTTTGTCCATCTGCCGAGCCAAAGACAGTCGTTTCGTGATCTCTGGTAAGTACGAACTCTCTAGCGGAAATCGCTTAAAAGACTCCTGAATAAAAAGGCCAAGCAAATATTTAGAATAATCATGAGTTCGCCTTTCTATTCAATGTTTAGGTTAAATCAGATAATAACCAATATAGGACATTATCACTTGGTAGGAAACAATGAAAAACATATCATTTGTGTTTTATTGCTAGGTGATAAATAACTCATCCAATAATTGAGAGAAAATTCTAGTCAAAAGTGATTTCTGAGCCATTGCAGCAGATGAAAGAGAAACATATACTGAATTTCAATGCATCAGCTTATTGTAGAAAGCAATAATAGTGTCAAAAGGAAGATCAGACATTCATAAAAGGCTCCAGGGAGCAGAAACCAAAGTCCTCTAATTAATCAGTCTTTCCAGTATATACGTGCATTTAGAGTTCCAGCAGACAAAAAGTACAATACAGGGTTGACTTCTATGCCAATGAGTATTGATCTTACTGCTACGAATTGATAGATGGAAACAATTACTTATTTAAATAACAAAATCAGGAATACATGTGGAAACGTGTTGGTCGCTCCAATTCAAGGAGAGTCTAGCTGCACATGACTACCAAAATGACTGGTAAATAAAATTTTTACACTGCACCTAAAAATAAATAACTGCTGCGCAGCCAAAGAAATGCTACATTATGTTACATCTGTCTCTCTGGTTCAGGTACATCATACCTTTTCAAGACTCAAATATTACTATAGACATTAACGCCATGCAGATCCTCTGGACATACAATGACAGAAAGAAAGTTCACAATTTTACATCAAATAGTCAAAATCTTGAAAATATAGATTTCATGAGAATACCCTTGAAAATGATCTGCATAAAGTTGCAAATTTTGATGTCTCATTCGGAGAAATCAGTGCTACGCTGCATCCATCAGCAGAAGCTCTAGCAGTTCTTCCACTTCTATGGACATATACCTGATGGCAACGACAAGAAACAATTTCAAGGATTCAGGAGTGGAGTGAGCATAGCACCCCCACAAAACCAAAAGCCACCCCCACCCAACACCCTCACCGGCCACCGCCCCCCCGCCCCA
>CXYZ01012187.1:1788433-1849003 GCA_900006705.1 Sonneratia caseolaris
CCCCCCCCCCCCCCCCCCCCCCCCCCCGCGGGCATCAGGTGAATCCCTGGAAGCTTCTCTCTCTACTGGAATCATCCTTATCCGTTTGATTTAGACGGCGAAGCAACTTCCTCCTCCTCCTCCTCCTCCTCCTCCTTTTTTTTTTCCCCCTTTCGTCTTGTTTTTATGCACATGCGCACGTGCCTCATTGGGCATTACGATTTAATTTAATACAACAAACATATTTCACATGTGCTCGTCGCAGAGCTGCGATCCATTTGTTCCTGCTCCCGAATCGATATACCACCCATCACTTCAAAGATGGCTGCTCCCTCACTGTTTACCTTTACCCCTCAGCCCACCGGGCGTAACAACTTGGAAATTTCCAAAAATATGATCGTGGACGTTCTCCAGTTGAGGTGATGCATGAAATCTCCGCGGGCTGCTCTCGGACACAGTTTCACTGAGATCCCCGAACAAATAAAAAGAGAAGTGATGTGTCAGAAGATCACGTATACAGCAATTTCCTTTTTTAATATCATCTCAGGAGGGTGTCCGCAAATCTACGGCGAGCCACTGTTATCTTTGAGTGACTCTTGACACGGAGGATCTGATCATAAATGTTAAATCGCCAACACTAGTACATTCCACTCTGCACTGACGTCGGACTAGAGTAATCTCATGTGAAAAACATCAAAAGCGAATTGAATACCTCGGGGGGCATTGGTGGGAGGCTTAATTTGAAGGTTCCCACGAGGAAAAATGATTCCGAGTGGAAGCAGTGGAGCAAAAGGGAGATCACCGGGAAACCCTCCTAGACTTGTCGCCTTTCGCGACATTTAATCCGTGAGAAAATTCGCAGCTCCCCTGGGCACGTGGGATTTAAGTCAGTGGCGATATCCGTGAACCGGGTGTACGAAGGCCCAGCTTCCCAAACAGGTGATGCGCCTCTCGCTTCCAGTGGCTCGATCCGAGGACCCGGTCCATGCAGGAAAGGAAACGGCCATGCGCGTCGTAACTGATCAGCAACTCCGTCATCATCGTCCACCTGTCAACTCATCTTCACTCCTACGCTTGACGACGACATGTCCAAACGCGCCTCGTTGACGTTTGACCGCCCCCTTTCTTGCCACGCTCTCGATCTCAGAGGTATATATACCTCGAGCCGCAAAATCCTCAGCTCAACCGAAACAATCCCACAGCCCCTCAAGTGGACACAAATATAGTAGTACTACTACTTACTCTCACCTGTTTTGTCGGGCATCTGCAATCGAAAGCTGTCAGATGGTAAAACAGACCACCGAGCAGAAACTCGCCGCTGCCGAGTCGGTCGGGTCGCCCTCTTCTTCGTCATGCAAGTACAAGGGGGTGAGGAAGCGCAAGTGGGGGAAGTGGGTGTCGGAGATCCGCCTCCCCAACAGCAGGGAGCGCATCTGGCTGGGCTCCTACGACTCCGCCGAGAAAGCCGCCCGCGCCTTCGACGCCGCCCTCTTCTGCCTCCGCGGCCGCTCCGCCCGCTTCAACTTCCCCGACAGTCCCCCGGACATCGCTGGTGGCCGCTCCCTCTCGCACGCCGAGATCCAGGCCGCCGCGGCCCGTTTCGCAGACTCTGCCCCATCCTGTTCTCCTTCGACCGGACCCGCACCGGCCCACTCCGAGGACTCCGACCGCTGTCCATCGCCCTCCCTTTCCTTATCCGACGGCACCATGCAGGTGGACAGCGACTTCGGCAGCTTGGACGCCCCGACCGGATCGTACTGGGACGTTCTGACAGATAACAACAACGGCAACAGCAGCACTAATTCTAACATCATGGGACTGGACAGTTATTACCCATCTGATTACGGGATCTTTCCGGGATTCGACGACCTCTCGAATGATTACTACGTGCCAACAGTGCCCCCACAGGATCACGCGGAGGAGAATTTCCAGGAGCCATTCCTCTGGAGTTTCTGAGCAAGCAAGGCGAAAATCGGCATTAGTGCAAGCCTGCAAATATTAATTATTCTTTCTGAAGTAAACGAATAATTCATTTAAATCAGTGGGTAGGGATCAGGATTCAGAATTCTGGGCAAATGTTTTTAAGTAGGTCCTGGAGTTTTGGGGAGGCCCGAGCCCGAGCCCGAGCCCGAGCCCAAGCCCGAGCCCGAGCCCGAGCCCGATGTCGTTGTCTGAGTGGGTGAGCCGGTTTGTTTTTGGTTACGGTCACCCGCAGTTCCTAAATCAGTCAGTCTCAAAAGGGGAAGGAGATGGGGGCCAGAATTTCCATTCCTGTTTCTTGTAATCTCCTCCATATTCTTTTCAATAACTATGTGATAATATTCAATATTCTCCACCATTACTGCAATTCTTATATCATAGTTAATATATTATAGTTGTAATTTATTTTTTCTTAGTTGTATTCACACCTATAAGTATAGGTACCTCAAATAATACAATTGAGGTATTTCCTACCGCAATTCAAGTTATTATGACATCATAGCCTTACGAAAACTCCCTTCCTCTTCCTCTTTCAGCCCTTGCACCGTCCGGGCTCCCTTCACAGCTTTCGGCTGTGATCTCTCTCTCTCTCTCTCTCTCGCTCTCTCTCTCTCTCTCTCTCTCTCTACTGTCCTTTCGTCCACCTGTCAGTCGTCACTGCTCACCAAACATGACTACTCAAATACCTCCTCTTGGCTTCTCCGCTTTACCCAATAGTCTCCCAACCATTCCAATCAAGCTCGACGGATCAAATTATTACCTTCTGAGAAATATAATGGTTCCGCTCCTTGATGCCTACAAGCTGATCGGGTATGCTGATGGCACTATTGCCTCGCCACCGACAACCATCACCGCCAAGCAAGGCGATCAAGACATCATCACACCCAACCCGGACTACCAGACTAGGCGAACATATGACCAATTTTGCCTCACCTCTATTCTAGTCTCTGTAAACACTGATATTAATCTACAGCTTGTAGGTGTGCGTTCAGCAGCGAGAGGTGTGGTCCAAACTACAAACATTGTTCAATTCTCAAATTCGGGCACAGAAAGACTTGCTCTGGCGCGACCTCATCAAAGGCCATCGGAGCATGGCTGATTACCTGACTGAGTTGTCCAGCTTGAACACACGCTTTGCTCAACTCGGGCGACCCAAGTCCGACTCTGAAATCAACGATCGAATCCTCAATGGCCTAGGGGATGACTGGGAACCACTTTGTCTTGCTCTCGCGCCTACAATCGACTCCATGATGGTTGACTCGCTCAAATCCCTTTTACTAAACCAATTCAATCTTATACTGGTCACCACTATTATGTGCATTTTCTTGATGATTTTTCTAGGTTTTCCTGGTGTTTTGTTATAATATCCATGGCAGATCTTCTTCAAATTTTTCGTGCTTTTCGACTTCGTGTGAGAACCACTTTGATAAAAAAAAATTAAAGCTATTCAGTTTGATGGTGCTAAAGAATTCCTCTCCTCTAATTTTCAATCTGAATTACAAAATGATGGAATTTCTCATCACATCTCTTGCCCACATACCCCACAACATAATGGTTCAGCAGAATGTAAGCATCGGCACATTGTTGACATAGGCCTGACTCTCTTTGCTCAATCACACCTTCCTATGAAATTTTGGGATTTTGCTTTCAAGACAGTAGTTTATCTTATCAATCGCTTGCCCACTAGATCTCTCCATTTTCTCTCTCCATTTCAGGTTCTCCACAATACACCTCCTGATTATCGTTTCCTTCTCATTTTTTGTTGTCAATGCTTTCCCTATCTTCATCCTTACTGAGAACACAAGTTCCAATTCCATTCTCGCCCTTGTGTCTTTCTCGGTTATCCTTATGGGTATCAAAGTTATCGTTGCTTTGATCCTCATACTGGCCGTATCTTTATTTGTCGTACCGTTATGTTTAATGAGTCTCACTTTCCTTTCTCCTTGGGACTAGTTGACACACGACCTTGCAACAATTCCTCTCTAGTATCCCCGACAGCTCCGTCCACCATTGACTCACACCCGACCTCCCTTCCTTTACCTTCCACGATGGGTGCACCTGCCACTTCTCCTTCATCGACTCCTGTGCAGCCTACTCCTACTGAGGTACCTCCAGCTGTTCCTACTCCTTCTTCATCTTTTGATGTCATTCTTGGTCCTTGCAACAATACTCTTGCAGGCATCCCCCGGACTCACAACATGATTACACGCTCCCAGGATGGCTCTCTCCCTCCTTGACAATTTTCTATCTCTTGCTATCCTACTGCATTTGCTATTTCCTCTACCCTACAGGAACCTAGGACCTTTGCTAAAGCATGTCATAATCCTCATTGGTTAGCGGGCATGCGTGCTGAATATCAGGCTTTGCTTGATAATCATACTTGGGAGCTAGTTCCCTATCCTCCGAATCGCCAAGTTATTGGTGGCAAGTGGGTCTACAAAGTCAAACAGAAACCTGATGGCTCCGTGGATTGTTATAAGGCACGTTTGGTGGCCCGTGGATTCTCCCAACGAGAAGGTCTTAACTATGCTGATACATTCAGCTCGGTCATTAAGCCTGTTACAATTCATGTTATTCTTTCTATTGCCATCTCTTCCGGGCGGCCCATTCGTCAGCTTGATGTTACGAATGCATTCCTTCATGGGTATCTTGATGAAGAAGTCTACATGGCTCAACCTCAAGGCTTCATTGACTCCATCAAGCCTCATTATGTTTGTAAGCTTCATTGCTCTCTCTATGGCTTGAAGCAGGCACCCCGAGCATGGTTCCTTCGTCTCAGTATGTTCCTTTTGCAATTGGGCTTTACTAGCTCTGTGGCTGACACCTTCCTCTTCATCTTGCACACCTCTACCTATGTGATATATTTACTCGTTTATGTTTATGACATAATTCTCACGGGATCACCCAATGCCCCATTCAATGATCTCCTTTCCTCTCTTCACCAAGAGTTTGCCATGGAGGATCTTGGTCCATTGCATCATTTTTTAGGCGTTGAGGTTCATGGTTGCTCTCAAGGAGTTATGTTGATCCAACGTAAGTATATCCATGATCTTCTCGAATGGGCTGCTATGTCTAATTGCAAACCCTCATCCACTCCGGTCACCGCTAGCCGTTGCCTATCTATTTTTGACGGTGATCCACTCCCTGATCCCTTTGTCTATCGTCAGATTGTGGGTTCATTACAGTATCTTTTTCTAATAAGGCCTAACTTGTCTTTTGCTGTACAACAAGTTTGTCAATTCATGCATTGTCCTTCCTCATCTCACTGGATTGCGGTCAAGCGAATTCTTCGCTATCTAAAGGAGACCATTAATCATGGATTACGCATATGGAAGGATTCTCGCCTTATTCTCCATGGCTTTTTTGATGCATATTGGATTAGTAACCCTGATGACCGACGTTCGTCTAGTGGCTTTGCCATTTTCCTCTGGTCCAATCTAATATCTTGGAGCTCTAAGAAACAGCGCACTGTGGCTTGTTTTAGTACTGAGTCGGAATATAAAAGTCTCGGGAATGCTACAGCCGAACTTATTTGGATCCAATCTCTTTTGTCAGAGCTTGGCTACCATTCTCTTAGTTCACCAATCCTTTGGTGTGACAATCTATCTGCTATTTACTTGACAGCAAATCCTATTTTCCACTCGCGCACCAAACACATTGAAATTGACTTCCACTTTGTTCGTGAGCATGTCTGCCATCGCCAATTTCTTGTTTGTTTTATTGGCACTGATGCACAAGTTGCTGATATCCTCACCAAGGGGCTGTCCTTAGCACGTTTCACTTTTCTTCGATCCAAGCTCAATGTTCGTGACCTCCCATTGAGCTTGCAGGGGAGTAATAACTATGATGAAGATAATATTCAATATTCTCAACAATATTATGATTTTTGTACCATAATTAACATATTGCAGCTGTGATTTATTTTCTTTCTTAGTTTTATTCACATCTATAAATGTACATATCTCAAGTAATACAATTGAGCCATTTCCTACCGTAATTCAAGTTATTACTTCTGAACATGGTGATAACACACTGTGCAAGAACCCTTGTTTCCCTATGGATCATTCCATACCCCTATCGAACATCATTTGATTTGAGTGTTCAAATTTCATGAGCTCCTTGAATGATAAAAATCCTGCGACCGTAATTCTCTGTGTCGATGAAATTTAGATTCGAAACACATCTAAGAAACACACAAACACTCCAACTATACTGTATTGGATTTGGTTGTTTGTGTGTGTGTGTTTTTCCACCTTTTAACCACGGAGTGGGATCGATAACTACTTGGATTGGGGAGGTAACTATTTCACGAGATAATGAAAGTTTTTTTTTTTAATGGAAGTAAAGAGGGTAAGGCCCCATACTGAAATGAAGAAATTACATGGAACACGTCACATGCAGGGTACACAGAAACACCAGTCAGATCGCCGGAAAGTATGGATCGTAGCTCCGCCGGACACTCGTAATCTTGTGAACACCCACCGATCGACAAACAGCTCCATTTCCTAGCCAATCTACGTAACCTGTTCCCTTCTTGAAGATTACGCATAACATGAACCGATCGACTCTGATCTAGCATTCTC
Organism: Sonneratia caseolaris; assembly: GCA_900006705.1. Taxonomy (NCBI): domain Eukaryota; kingdom Viridiplantae; phylum Streptophyta; class Magnoliopsida; order Myrtales; family Lythraceae; genus Sonneratia; species Sonneratia caseolaris. The sequence continues at coordinate 1,794,976 of CXYZ01012187.1, forward strand.
TATATAACAATTGGAATTCCATGATCCCAGCCCACATCAGTGCGTTGTGACTGCAATACCCTGACGCAATCCGAGAGCCCACTTCAACCGTAATCTGCCGAAATCCCATATCCCATGCCAAATCGAGCCCCCCAGCCCCACGTTCCACCCCCATAATTCATCAGCTTCCCCTGACGTGGAAATCCCAATATCATGCAGAAATTCGTCTCAACCGGTCCCTTCCGCACTTGCCCAACGCCGAATTGCCTTCAGTAGCCCCATCTGCGTTTAGCTTAACCTGGCCAGGTTCTGGTTTCTCCCGCCCCACCGTACACCAAGCCTTTGTTTTCACAACAGCCGACTTCCAGGCCGAGACCGTCTCATCTCCATAAAGACGGTGCGACTCGGGAAACAATCTCACTGTCCCGGAGAGGCCAGCAAAATGGTCAGTCACGCACCAAGAGGCTACACCAGTTCCAAACTAACCAACAACCAACACCAAGGCTCGTGGCCAAAGAGAGAAGATTCTGAAAGTTTTAGGCAGCGTTGGTATTTATGTATGAGTTACCATTAATCCATATCGCATGTTAGGATATAACATGAATTCATAAATTAAACTTTTACAATATATGATTGATAAAATATTTGCATTAATACCTCATGAAATTATTAAACCATATCTCTAAGTTACCTCTTTCGCACTCATTCTTGCTGGCCCAACCTTAGCCCAATTCCACCCATGTCGTGTCGGGTAGGCCCGACTGACCCAAGAGAGCAGGAGGAATCGGTGAGCACTGGCCGAATCGGGTTGGTTTCCGGGTCGGGAAGAGCGGAGCGCGTGAGGAGCAGTCGCGCACCCGGGTCATTCCAGTGCTGCCTTCTCTCGTGATGAGTTCGCTCAACGCATCAGGATGGGAACGCAGAGAGAGTTCTAGAAGCGTCTCCTCCTCCGATAAAAGCCTCTTCCCGAGCCCTCCCGTTCGCTGCTCTAGGGTTTTTATCTTCGACAGAGAGACGAGCTCCTGCCCCGTAGGACGACTTCCAGCAAGAAATGGCGACTTCTCACCTCACCACACCGTCCATTTCATGTCGCATAGTCCCCTCGTATGAAGGGCTAAAGCCATCCACCGTGAAGTTCGCTACAGTGGCTCCACTCAGAGCTGGGTCTTTGCTCCAGAGGACTTTCCGCGGCCTTGTGGTCAGAGCTGCTACCGCTGTTGCCCCCAAGGTAGACTTCTCCCTGTGGCTACAGATATTTGGCTTCATTGGCTATAAAGTCTAGTCAGCTCTGTTGAAGATTTAGCTCGCAGCTTATTGTCCTTCTCTTGCTGGTTGGTTCATTAGGGCTTCGTTTCCCTTCTCAGGGTACGAGCTTCTTAGGATGTGAGCTTTTTAAGTAATTCTTTTCTACTCCTCTAGCGTATATGAGGAGTCAACAGGTGCAAACGGATTTGTGCGTATTATTCGTTAATCTTCAGTCCTACATCTCCATTCCTGTTTATTTCTGACTACTGTGCAGCTATTCAGTCAAGAAGTTAGTGAAAGGTAATAGAAAAACGACGTCCAGATATCTTCGTTGAGCACTCATTCTTCAAGTGTAGCGTCTGTGGTTGTTGCCATAAATGTTCTATCTTACAGTTTGGCGAGCATTCTTTGGAACGCCATGTTATGTGTTTTATTGTGTCATTGCTGCTACAGCGTGTGTATTCAGAATAGCAATGAAACATTCTTCAGCTCTATGTCTCTTTATTGTATGATTTAATCGCCTGCCTACGTGCTTTCTTGCAGTACACCTCGATTAAGCCATTGGGGGACAGGGTCTTGGTGAAGCTTAAGCCAGTAGAAGAGAAGACTGAAGGTGGTATATTACTCCCTACAACAGTGCAAACGAAGCCCCAGGGGGGAGAGGTTGTTGCTGTTGGAGAGGGCAGGACAATTGGGAAGAATAAAGTCGAGATTGGTGTTCCTGTAAGTAGCTGGTTTATCAGTACAAATTGCCAGTGCACTAGTGTCATATAATCCGCCTTGTTGACATTTTGGGTTTGTTGACTGCATAGACTGGCACCCAGATTGTCTACTCGAAGTATGCTGGGACTGAAGTGGAATTCAACAGCTCGAAACATTTAATATTGAAGGAGGATGACATCGTGGGCATTCTTGAGACTAATGATGTCAAGGATATGAAGCCCCTGAATGATAGAGTGCTGATAAAGGTAAAACGAAGGGTCTTTCCTAGAGAGAGATTGGTATAACTGCTCTCTCTGAATGATATGAATCTGTGATAATCCTGTAATTTCAGGGATATCCTGGGTACTGCTGAGCGATAGAAGATTGGAAGATTTGGATTTTAAAACCTAATTCCCACCCCTGTCTGGGTTTTGTGAGAATTGAATTTGATTTTGAGTTCTGGAACTTTTGGCCGTAGGTAGCAGAGGCTGAGGAGAAGACTGCAGGAGGTTTGTTATTAACAGAAGCCACCAAGGAAAAACCTTCTGTCGGCACGGTATGCATTCAATACTTTGTTTTTTGGCCATTTGTATTACATCACTGGGGAATTATTTGTGAGGCTACTTTGTGCCCCAGACTATGTGCACAGATTTTGCTGCTTGTTGTTTGAAATTTTTTGTGCTATCTAATGTACTTCCCATCTGCATTTCTGAAGTCCTTGTTAACTTTCGGTTGACTAAGAATTTATTGCACCAATTTGCCTATATATAGAGACGATTGTTGTGTTCCCCCTGTCAGGCTGCATTTGCATATAAGTGTGAAGGTGCTATGGGCCATTTTAGTTGAGAAGGCAAAAGAATGATTTTACAGTACTGATAAGTTAAATAAACTGATAATTGGCGATTCCCACCGTGCAAGTTAACAGTAACATATTTGGACGGCGTGAGCAGGTGATTGCGGTCGGGCCAGGCCCTCTGGACGAGGAGGGAAACAGGAAACCATTGTCAATCTCCCCAGGAAACAACGTAATGTACTCAAAGTATGCCGGAAATGAGTTCAAGGGAAGTGATGGATCTGAGTACATCGCACTGAGGGCCTCTGATGTAATGGCTGTGCTCTCCTAGTCCGGTCTGTTTGGTGTCTGTGATGTGATTGTATCGGCACGGAAAGGCCTGAGAGTTGGCTTGGCGTGTCGATGGTGCGTGTTAGCAAGGAGGAAAGAATTTACTGATAATTTTTGTTGGCAGTCCGAGGAACAGAATTGTGCTTTGTGGTTTCTCTTATTTCACCAATAAGATGTGCAATTCCGAGTCGTAGGGTGCGGGAGATGGTCATGAACTACATACGCTGACTTTGGTACATAGACAAGCTAGATAGAAACGATTAAATGCGTACCATCTGTGAGATCCACGTGCGTCTCGGCGAACGTGGGAGGAAGATGCAACGGATAATTAGACTTGTGAAAGGTGACAATTATTGCTGAAGTTTGTACATTTTCAAAAGGAAATTGCGACTCCTTGCTGTTCTCTCTTTTCACTTATGTGTGGGTCGGGGTGTGTGGAAAGCCTGCGCAAAAGTTGGATAGAACATGTCAAATCAAATGTGGTTAAAAATAAATAATAACTCTTGGTTCTGTCATTTAACAAAAAGAATTATTGAAAAAAAGTAGATTTACTTAGGTTGATAATTTTTGATATACTCAATTAAGTTTTGATAATTTTATATAATTTAATCAGATATTATTAATTTTATATATTTAAATCTGTATCTAACATATTAATTTATTTAATCATTATATATATTTAATTCATTTTATTATATAAATTATATTAATATTTATTTATTATATTTTATAATTATTATTATCATACTTAGATAATAAATATTTGATGTAATTTTATTATTATTATATTAATTATATTAATTATATATAATTAATACATTTAAATATTTTTAATTTATATAAATTCAACTGATGAATTGCGAATTAATAATTTTTTTTAAGATACGACATAATTACCATCCTACATTTACTCTTTTTTTTAAAAAAAACTTTGTTCGATCGGTTATTACTTTTTGTGCTGATCTGCACGTTTTCTGTTTTCCCCTTTCAAGTTAATCTCTCTGGGGTCCCTGCAGCATCTGCTCCTCCATTTCAATCGCTAATCTCTGCTACTGCTAGGCCGGTATCCCATTCACCGGAAAGAACGGGGGGTGCTGCTGGCCGCTGGACGGCCCTCAACTAGTTGCCGGGTCTTCTCTCTTTCATTCTCAGCGATCTCTAATCTGCGAGGAGCCTTCTTCCACCCTCGAATCCTCTCTGTGAAGCGAAAGAGGTCGCTACTCCCACCCCCCCTCCCCCTTAGTTGCATTGCCCCGCTGTTTTTAGGGTTTCTCGATGTTCCTTGTAGACATATCAAGCATTGTATGATCCAACCTCACTTCCAAGCTCAGATGTTACGAAAAAAGTTAGTTGAGGTGATTTTTTACATGCTGAATTTCACGGATCATCAAAGTACCTAGTAGTCAGTAGCTGGAGCTGGAGCTGTCGACCACAATGAGAAACTATTAGGATTACCGGATACCTGAGACTACACTAGCTGCTCGTTTTGCTAGGGAGAAATTTGTCCTGATACTGCGTACAACTTTATTCGAGGTTTTAGAGCAGAAGTGCAATAAGCTTGGACTAGTTCTTGCCTTAATTGGAATTACTTACTTACCTGTAGTTTTCTGAATCTTCTGATGGCAAATAACAAATTAATTACATTTGGCCTAATTCCGTTACAATCTTTTCTTTTCTTTTCTTTTTTACTAGTTAAAGATTTTTGATCTATCTGCGGAGTTGCCATGGGCCCTGGTCATGATGAGGTAGTGGAAATCGATACTTTAGAAAAGGGTTTGTTGGCTCATGATGAATCGCGGGGAAGTCAAGAGGGCAAAGAGGATCCGGTTTTGTATACAGCTACGTTTCAAGAAATGGAAGAAAACTTTGTTAAATATCAAACAGCTCAATGGGTTCTCTACTCATTGCTTTTGATATTAGCTTGGGGGATCGGCTTATTCATGCTACTCTATTTGCCTGTTCGGAGACACATATTAAGAAACGACATGAGGTCAAGGAAGCTCTACCTCACCCCTAATGCCATTGTATACAAAGTAAGGGTCCAGCTCGTTTCCGGTTGTGGTTATACTTGTCACCGATTTTGTTATTGCAAATTCAACTTGGTGCTTCTATTGGGTTGATGACAACCTAAGTGGTCTGTTTGCTTGTTGTTGGCCATTCTTCTCTCCTTATAGTATCTTAATACAAAATATATTAAAGGGACTAGCTGTAGTTGCTGACTGTTCTTTCTAGATCCATGGGCAGTAATTCTTCACTTGATTCCACTTTCCTTAGTTTCGTGGTGCTGATTCTTTCATTTCATTCAGGTCACTAAACCCATAGTGTTCCCATGTTTTGGGGTGTTAAAGAAAGAGAAGCATGTCCTGTTGCCTTCAGTTGCTGACATTGTGATTGAACAAGGTAAACTTTGTAGTGACTGTCCAGGTTATAATGATCATGGTACGAATAAGGTTATTTTATATTTATCTGTTTGGCTCAAGCATTATTTTCATATGCTTCATATAAATTAGCTCTGTTCATGATGAAATAAGATTTCATAGATGAAAATTTGTGCTTATTCTGAAAATTTCATGATGGCATCACCATAATATCTATGGTAGGTTAAAGTCAATGTGTTAATTAAGAAAGTGGGATGAAATTAATGTGCTGCTGTCAACATTGGCTTTTATAACAGTTACATCCCTCCTAAATAAACATTTTCTCAATCACTCATTACCTCCTAATGCAAATTTCTGTTATTGTGATATAAGTCGCATGGTTGATATGCAAGATTAGCTTGTGTCTGGCTGCTGTTTTCTCCTCATCTGCAGCTTCTAAGGTTTTTGTATTTGTTTTCTTTGGCAAGTGTCTCCATTGCATCTGATGTCTTATTTTCGTCAGGTTATTTGCAGTCCCTTTTTGGTGTGTACTCTCTTAGAATTGAGAATCTGGGTGTAAGGAGGCCACCAAGTGACGATGTCCAAATACAGGGCATTGCAAACCCTAATGCTTTCCGAAAGGTATTTGTATAGGTCTGGTAAAAGCTATTGTTGACATTTTAGATTGCTCATGTTGGTTCCTTTTAACACCTGCTGAAACAAGTGTCTTTTCTACAGGCTGTTCTAACACGTCTTTCAAGTATGAAAAATGAAGCTTTCTCTAGGCAGGTCTCTGTCATTGATGATGTACCAAGTTTGGGGCTTGGTCCCTCATCTGCTTCTTGGGTATGTAGTATTCCCGGCTAGAGTTGCTTGATAGAGTCATACTTTTCTTTGGAACCTGTACACATGATTTCATATCAGAGCATGTGCAAAATACATGAAATTTCATGAAGATAGCACCTCAAGATGTATTTTTCTTTCTTAATCAATCTAATAAATTTGGTGGGGCTTGAGATCAATTGTTTCTAGTAATTAAGATCTCAGATGTGACTGGCTTCCTAATATAAGAAAAATTAGAGCTTATGTACTATTGAATTGGGAGATAATGTTTCTGTTGCCCCTGGTATGCTGATAATAGTTTACTGCTTCATCCTGGTTGCAGATGTCACCATCCAAGTCCTTAAGATACGACAACCTTCCTACTTCTGGGGAGCAATTATTGCTACAAAAGCTTGAAGAGGTTGGAACTTCGATAAAGGTAGGACTGCCACTGCTTTTTCATGCTATTTGCTTATGAATTTCCTGTTCTGTGAGTACTCAAAAAAATGCTGATAACTTGCAGAGAGTTCAAAGATTTATTGAGGAGCAGCACACCCAGGCACCATCATCATTAGAGTGATGTAAGTCCGCTGCATTAAAAAGTCCATTCTTTTGGGGTTAAAATGCCCAATATTTGTTGATTTATATGAAAATTTTCACCAAGTTTAAGCAAAAGGCCATACTTTGTGCCGCACAAATATTGGGGGAATTCTATGTTCACATAAAAGGATCAATGGATGTTCGTGGGTGCTGTAAAATCAACAGTAATTGGTTGGGCTTATCATTTAAGTTGAATAAAGTAGCTCCCAGGAGTACGATGAGTGCGGCCACTCGAGGTGATTGTAGATTCTCCATAGCTGTAGATGGATGAAGTTGCTTAAAAATACTGATGTTTTGGTGATTTTCCAAATGTACCGCCTCTGTAGGTCTGCAAAAACTCATCAGGGTGCTAGTGTCCTCGATAGGAAGTTGTTCACTTTCTATTCTAAAGCATGGTTTGTGAGTTTCCTTTGATGAAACCGTAGGGAGCGTGTCTGGGGTTTGCCCTGAAAAACAGACTTGTCAAAACTGAGAACAGTCTAGTAAAACCTTAGTTGCATAATCCAGCCTGGACAGTAGGTCAATCTGAACTTGGACATGATTCATATTATGTGATACCGAATTGGATTCCTACTTCCTGTGAGCTGCTCATTCCTCTGCAGGTCTACAAAGTACTTAATTCCAAGGATTGCATTGCAGCATTGCTTGCTCAAGTTTGACTCGGATGCGTTGGACCCAGTATTTCTTACACCGATATGAACATTCGCATTTTCTTCTGTTTATAACATGTAGGGGAAAGGATATCCTTTCTTACTTCCCATATCAAAACCGTCGTGTCGATCAATTAGCCTGTGAGCAGTGACCCTCTTCCCTTTGAATCTTTCAGTCTTCTGTGCATAGGTTTTATATTTATGTGACCAAAAAAAAAAAGTGAATGTAATGCGGGTATGGTTTGTTTTCTCATTCAGAAGTGGCGGTAACTGCGTGATAACTGCTTCGAACCTCGATTTTTCTATGCCTTGGTTGTCTTTGATCTACTGCTTCCGGGGGCTAGAAAGCCGGTCATGCTTGTATAATATCCTGTTAGATTGGGATGATGGCCTGATCATCGAACTGGTGAATGCGTAAAGACTCCGGCCACGATCCGCCTCACTGGAGATCAGTCTCAATGCTTGTGCACCGTGCGGGCTTCCCTGATTTCTTAAATTAGTATTCATTTAAGCAAAATGAGCATGTAGCTTTTTCGTAAGTTAACCCAGAGGAAGGCTAATAAGTACACACACACACACACACACATATATATATATATGTATTGTCACGATCAGTATTGAATACTTCAGTCAGTGACTGAACTATGCGTTTACAAGTACTTATAGCACCGCGGTTTAGGGCTAGTTTGGGGTATGAGCCCAAAATCAGTTATAGATTTGTCAATTTGAGCCGAATGCCACCCGGTCATTATCTCGGATAATCCGAAAATTCTGGTCCGGCACAGTTGGAATTATACAATAATTATTTTTTAAAAAAATTAATCTTAAAATAATATTTTAATAATATATTTTATTAATTAATATAACTTTTATATTAGTTTAAAAAATTAAAATATAATTATCATTATTTTCTTTTTATTCTAAAGGTTAACTTCATGTTGTAAAAATTATTTTCCTACTCTTTCGGCCGGGCACAGTTTTTCGTAGCGTGCTAAATCTTGACGGCTCTGATTAGCTCCGCGGGGGGGTTAAGTTTGGAGTATAGGCATGGACCTATTTACAGTGAATGTTCGACGTTGTACGGTATAGGTTGGTGGGTATGTTCGTGCAATTTGGTCGGGCGGGGAGGCTAATTGACGTGGTCCGAAAGCTTGATCGAGCATGATGTCGTCGAGATATTTATTTGGAGTAGATTAGTTTGGTGAACCTATTTAAACGGCCCTTAACACCTTTTCTTTTTTCTTTTTTCGTTTTTCTAACGGAAAAATTAAAATAAATAAATAAATAATTTTTAATATATATATAGAGAGAGAGAGAAGGTACACAATGATTTGAACCTATAACTAAACACAATTAATACCGGCGGATTTTTCGAAGGCATCCGGACGAGATGTATGGGTACTGAATTCGGGGGGCTGTAATTTCGCCACGTGTCCACCACCTTCTCTGTTTCAAAAAGTTTTGTTTAACGGAAACGGCTCCAAACTTTTCCAAATTTCCAATTCAGCCCAGGATTGAAAAGGAGGCCGGATGGAGCCCGCACCGACCGGAGCCACGGAAGAGGCCACTTGCGTCGAATAATTTCGTGTAAGAATTATAAATATGTTCAGCTTGCTCCGGATCTGAATAAGGGATGGATTACTGCCAAGTTGAGGTAGCATGGTGAACCGCCACTGCATGTTCGAGCCCTTGTCGAGCACCGATCAATGGCCGGGAATATTAGGAATGTGGTTGAGACTTGTCCTACCAAATTCCGCTGACCTCGCCCTCGACTTCTACTGGAAGGGCGGACATATCCATTGTTCATGCCCCTGCTCCCTTCCTCTGGCTACCGGGGAACTGCAATTTTCCATCCAAAGAGTGTTGACGGTCAGACCGGCTTCTCCAATATTCCCCCCCACCCCCACGGATGCAGTTAACCGATGCGGGCTGTTCCTGTTCATGTTCACTCAAGATATATAGATATATAGCCCGATTTGATAATGGAATTGTCTGGTGGGTGAAGCAATGGAACACCAAAGCACTAGTTAACCTCCCTGGTGAAATGTCACGTTCTCGAACGTCGATGTCGTCTGTGCTCTGTTCTTGTCAAAGGGGCAGGGCCTTCTGCGTCCTCTCTTGCCACTTCTGTGATTCACCCACCCTTGCCCCTACTCGTCCCGGCCGCGCAGCTGCGGTGTTCGCTTTATTCGGGTCGGTTCGCGAGCACCCACCCATCTGCATCTACGGGCAAGGAGTTGGACTACGTAGAGCGAGTCGATGATGATCGCTGATTTGTATGACTAACGGGCGATTGCGTTTCGATTTCGCCGCACGAAGGATAGACGAATTGGGACGCGGGATGGATCTATGGGTGTCGTATGTACCGAGGAATGATTTCCATGAGACGACGTATGCAATTCGAGACCTCCTTCGTTCGGCTTAATCTCAATCTCTGCTCATAGATCGATTATTTACCCGCAAACTCAAGTCGTAATCAGTCGACCTCCATCACTTCACCTTAGAGTGGTTAGAAATTACCTTAGAGTCGATCTTTTGTCTTTCTTCGAGCTCTGTCCCCAACATTTGGTGAAAACAATGTCAACGGCCTAGACATGGGGCACATAATGCAACATGAGCAAGAAATCAAATGAATCTTTGAATATTATACTATAGAGAAAATATAAAATTACCTCATAATCGACCTGATTAGCAGAGAAAGTTTTTTGTTACCCGACCGGAATTTTTTAGATAAAAAAGATAAATGATTCGGGACGGCTCATTCTTTTTTTAGGTGTGAATCAATCGATATGTAGAAATTATTAAACCGGAACTGTTCGGCTCGACCCTTATTCTATGGTACATGTTATATATATATATGTATATGTATGTATAATCACTACTGAAGACTATACCTAAAAAAAAAAAAAAGTGGTTCTCTGGAGTGTGGGTGGGTGGGCAGTTTTTAATTATATTATTCTGCACGTACGATTTGAGAAATGCGACAGCACGTGAATATCGAAAAAGCGTGTACCCGTTTGATCTGCTCCACAATTAAACTGTAATTACAGCCCTATACATACACACATATATATATATATAACTGTAACCTTATCACTAGTTCTCCATCTTATACTTATGTTTTTTTTCCTCCTAATAAACCTATCCGCCTATATAAATGATTGAATCGCAATTAATTAAGTTTAAACTGATTCACTTAAAAAACTATAACTCTTCCAATATAGGTCGGTCCGAGGCTGCCGATCGAGGCCAAGAGGTCAATGCCATGACTGTGTTGGCATTGATGTCATCTGTGTCCACGGACACCATCAAGCGCTTGTGGACCATCCAGGTCTAGTGGCTGCGATCAAATCTGGAGCGGGAGGAAAATAGTGCGGAAATGAGATTTGTGCACATAATCGACGTTACGGAAAGTACAGAAATGAGACCGATCGCGATACAGGTACGGATAAAAAATAATGATGAAATAAGGACATGATCGTATTCCGATAAAATCGCATCGGGGCAGACGTATCGGTATGTAAATACGTATGCGGATAATAAATAATAGATTTATCGTGTAAAGATAAGTCCTAAGGTCGCAATGATATAAATGAATTTACGTGTAAGCTTTTGTAAAACGAGTCCACCGGGGTTGTTACTAGGCAGGCACCTAATCGAACATTGAATGGGCAGTGAGTGTGACGTGTCGATTACCTCTGTCCATAGATCCTCTCACGAAGCATACGGATGCGATTCTCCTGCCGCCGCCCGTCACGCTTCGTCGCTATGAAAATTGAGATTCATGTGATCTGTGCCGCGACTGCGCACTGCAGTTTCCACGTGGCATAAAGATGAGATATGACATGGCAGGATGAAATGAAATCATCCATCCGCCCGGTGAATCCGCACCCCATTGAGACAGAGTTTATGTGCACTATCATGATTATCAATCTAATTAACAAGAAAGCATAATTCCTTTTTTATGAAATAAATTAAAATGAGAAATAATAATAATAATAATAATAGTGGTAGTGGTAGTGGTAGTAGTAGTAGTAGTAGGAGGAGGAGGATGGACGGAGGGAAAGAAGAGAGAAAGGGGCAGAAGAGCACTTGGCAATCTCTGCTTTCCCCCCGTTGCGCAGTTGCCCAAAACTTGGCGTCCTAAGCTGTTTCTCTCTCTGTCTCTCTCGGTACGCAGCCAGGGCCGAGGTGGTGGGGGGAGATATATATAGAGAGAGAAGAGAGCAGAGCACTGGGAGAGAGAGAGAGAGAGAGAGGAGTAAGAGATCGAATGCGAACTCCCTTCGGTTTCCTTCCCGTCTCCCTACACGTCAACAGCTTGCCCTCCGATTAGCATCCCTCGACATACCACGGGGATTTCGTTCGGGTCTGATTCCTTGCTGGGTCTCGTCCTCCCCCCTTCTTCTTCTTCTTCTTCTTGTTCCCCTTTTCGGTGAGAAATCTCTACCTTTGTCGGGGGGCTCCAATGGTGGCATCATCCGTCGTCGCATCTCCCCTCTGTACGTGGCTGGTGGCGGCTTGCATGTCTGCGTCGTTGCAGGACCCTCATTCAATCAGACCCTCAGCCCCTTCCCTGTCCCCATCGAGGCGGCTCTCGAGGAGGCTGAGGAGGAAGATTCTCACCCAATGCGGCGGAGGCGGGGGCGGCGGCAGCAATCGCTTCTCCTCCATCTGCGGATCAAGCTTCCAGGGCCTCGTGAGCTCTTACTTGGGTTATTTGGAGCCTTGCAGCGAGTACTACAGCTCCAAGGGATTGGCCTCTCTTGGATTCTTTGGGGAGAACGGATTCACTTCCCTCTTCGGATCCAGGACCGTTCGTACGAATCGCAGGCAGAGGATGCTCAACCGACCTGCCCATTCCGGTAGATTTCCAGCAATCTCTTCTGTTTTATTCCTTTTCATTGTCGGCTTTCTGAAGTATTACTTGCAAAATGAACAAAGAAGAAAAATGCTTGTTTTCTTCTTCATATGGGTCGGCATGCCTTTCTTCTATTTACTTGGTTGTCTTATTATTTCGCTGCTTTTGTTTGGCTGATGGGTTCCGATTGTTCTCGCATTCCGTTCATTCATTTCTGGGTTTGATTATTTCTTTTATATACATATATATATATATATAGATATAGTTTTTATTTTATCTGCCTTCCTCTTCTCAATTTTAGCTGGTTAACTTGATACTGTCTCTTGTTTATGCGCTCGAAACAGATTGTGTTTCTCTGAGCCTTTTATTCCCCAGTGCTTTTGATTGAGCTGAACAAAAATGAATCTATTGTATGGAAGATAACCTGTATATTTTTATTGCCGTAGAGGAAGAGGGGTTTATAGTTGAGGGAATGTCTGATTATTTGTTGGGGTCGTACAGCGTTAACCATACCCTCGGTTGAATTTGAAATTTTCTAGACTTGTTGTCAGCCTACTGAGCTGATCTGAAGCTGAGATTTCGAAATTTTCTTCACCAGATTAATTTTAACATCAGTTTTCGATGGACCTCATGATTGGGTTGAGCATATTATTGTGGCCCTTTGTGCCTTTGATGTTTTCTCGGTTAGCTGAAATATGTGGTCTGCCTCTATCATTTACACATAACATGGTCTTGTCATGTGTTTCCTGTGGTCTGGCATCATATCCCATGCACGTCTCTAGCATCCTTTTTTTGTTTCTTTTTTCCCTGTTTCGCATCTTGATTGTTGTGTCCCAATTAATATCTCATTATTTCTTATTCAATTATATTTTCCCATGGCAGCCTTTCACCTTAAAAAAGAACTCTACTTAATCTTTGATGTGCCTGAATTGCTTCAATCTCCATATACTTAAGAATTTCTGGTGTTAGCTGAACTCCTCATTTCCTATCATTTGATTGTACAAATTTTATAGGGGAAGCAATGGCTGTGGCTCTGGAACCTGCACAGGAAGTTAGCATGAAGAAGAAACCTATTACTAAGCAGAGGCGAGTAGTTGTGACAGGAATGGGTGTGGTAACTCCTCTAGGTCATGACCCTGATGTCTTCTATAATAATCTTCTTGATGGAGCAAGTGGCATAAGCAAGATAGAGACTTTTGACTGCGATCAATTTCCTACGGTAGCTCTCCTTTCATTTGCTACCCCTTTTGGTTGCATGTTTTCTTCTCATAACCATCTTCTTTCACATAACTGAAATTCTATGCATTACTATGTTACCTTGTAATCCCAACGGTTCTTGTGAGGTTCGCCATATGTTTCTGTAGCTAATGAGCCAAAGAGCAGTTTCAAGTGTCACTTATTAGTTATAGAGACCTATATTGTAATAGATTGAATAATTAATCTGCCAATGCACATGCGTCGAGGAACATTGGTTAGTAAGATAATACTGGACTTTCATCTTGAAGGGAATTTTAACTATTTGTGTGAATACTTTATTCTTTACTAGAGAATTGCAGGAGAGATCAAGTCTTTTTCCACAGATGGGTGGGTTATCCCGAAGCTTGCGAAGAGGATGGACAAATTCATGCTGTATATGCTAACTGCTGGCAAGAAAGCCCTAGCAGATGGTGGAATGACTGAAGATGTAATGAATGTGCTAGATAAAACAAGATGTGGAGTTCTCATTGGTTCAGCGATGGGTGGAATGAAGGTGATAAATATATATATATATATATTTTTTTTTCTGTTATTGTACATGAGCATGTCCTATATGTCTTGACCTAGACTTGCCTTTGATGGCGAGACTTCATAAGTATGCAGTTGTGGTACTCATAATTCATTTCTTCCTGAAATCTTGCCGGAAAATTGAAATTTGACTTAGTTTTTGGTAATTACTACAGGTATTCAATGATGCCATTGAAGCTTTAAGGGTTTCCTATAAGAAGATGAACCCATTTTGTGTACCTTTTGCTACCACGAACATGGGTTCTGCTATGCTTGCGATGGATCTGGTCGGATTTTATCCTTTTCTCTGCACAACTTCATGCACCACTCAGCTAATTTAATATTGAAATATGAAGTATACAGTTATGTACATATTATATTTACTATTTATCAATCTGCAGGGATGGATGGGCCCTAATTATTCAATATCCACTGCCTGTGCAACAAGCAACTTTTGTATACTGAATGCTGCAAACCATATAATCAGAGGCGAAGCAGTGAGTTTCTTAAATTGTTCAAGTTGGACTTGAATAAATCTGGTTTTTATGAAGTAAAAGGAATAAACTATACTTAATTTCAGATGCCCCTAATTGCTTCTGAAACTTTTAATCTTGTAGGATGTGATGCTGTGTGGTGGCTCAGACGCTGCCATTATACCTATTGGTATTCCTTTCTTCGTTTTCACTTTATCTTTGTTCTTGTAAAATTTAGATTCTCTTTTATATAATAAAAATAATATATCATTCTCATTATGTTAATGCTGATTTTAGGTTTGGGTGGATTCATAGCATGCCGAGCTCTGTCAGAGAGTAATGATGACCCTACCAAAGCTTCGAGGCCGTGGGACATTGTAATATCATCTTAAGCACTTTTTATTATGTCTTTCATAAAAGATGAAAAGAAGGAGATTTTTGTGCTCTTGTGCCTCATTCTTTTTTTCCCCTGGTTTACTCTTGATTAGAAGTTTTAGCAGCTTTATTTTTAAATATGCATGAATACTTTGATGGAGGGATTTATAATCTGTTATTTTCGTGAAGACATGATGTGCATAATACTGTCATTCATAGGAAGAGAATTATTACCCTCCTTTATGTGGGTCGCAATGTCCCTCTCTCTGTCCTACATTTGTATGATTGCTGATTTAATGCTGGTGATATCTTATGCTAGTTGAGACTTCTGAATTTGTATCAGGAAATCTTCAATTTTACTGAGAACATCTGATATTGCTTCTCTTTGGTTTATTTGTTCACGTCATGAAAGTGAAACTAATGTGGTATTTTTTTCCCTTTTGGGTGGACAGGGTCGTGATGGATTTGTTATGGGAGAAGGAGCTGGAGTGCTACTTCTGGAGGAATTAGAGCATGCGAAGGTGTCTGATTTGTATTCTAGATTTTTCTTGTCTGTTGCTGTTGATCTCAAATGCTTTCTCATATCTTTGAGTGGCTTCTCTTTGGAGAATTTTCTAGCTAGGATGTTTCATAGTGATGCAAAACGGAAATCAATTTTAACCTTTTGCTTTGCAGAAAAGGGGTGCAAACATTTATGCAGAATTTCTTGGAGGAAGTTTTACTTGTGATGCCTACCACATGACTGAGCCTCATCCTGATGGTAATTATTTGGCTTAAGTATACTTCCCAGCTGCTCATTGATATGATTATTCATCACAAAATGCAGGTACATTTTATGTAGTTAAATGGCTTAGGCGGAAATGCTATGCTACTGTTATACAGATATGATTGTTTACTTGTGAAAAGACATGACTCATGCGTCGGCTAAGGCACACTAATTTGCAACTTAAGCTACTTCTTTTTTTTTTTTTTACTGCACATATCCCTGCAACAAGAACTTAAGCCTTGTGAAAGCAGCTATTTCTTGACCTAGTACGCATTCGGAATTGAATCTACCACCTCATTACCTAACAGTTTCATGATTTCCTCCATCATTACATTGAATCATTTTTTTCTACAATTTCTTTTGAGCTTCATGTTCTGTAGTCATACAGGATAACATACATATATCTATATATATATTTTACAGAGGTTGCCATGGAATATAAAAACTACTGTCAGTTTTCAATTTTTAGTTCCCATTTTCCTGGCAAGGGATATCTGAAATCTTGATGACATTTATGCTGTTGTTCAAGAATCATATTGCAGAATTACAATCTTCATTCTAAATTTGTCTGAACAGGGGCTGGAGTTATTCTCTGCATAGAGAAGGCCTTGGCTCAGTCAGGTGTCTCTAGGGAAGATGTGAATTACATAAATGCCCATGCTACGTCTACACCTGCTGGAGATCTGAAGGAATACCAAGCTCTTAGCCACTGTTTTGGTCAAAATATTGAGGTGCTAATAAGTCTCTTTTCATGCTGTAGCTTTTGTTTCTATTTATGTGCCTTCTGTACTATCATTACCTTTGCTTGACAAGGTTGTCTTAAGTTGCAGTTAAGAGTGAACTCCACTAAGTCAATGATTGGTCACCTTCTTGGAGCAGCTGGTGCTGTTGAAGCTGTTTCGGTGGTTCAGGTGATTATAGTTCAGACATTGAATTAATCACTCTTTTCTGGTAGACTTGTTGGTGCAAGTTGGAACTTGCCACTTTGTCAAGGTCAAGTGGCACCTAGAAATCACACAGTGAGAAAGTTTTGATTCATCTAGCCAAAACATCCTCGCGGGGTCTAATCTAGGGCCTTCTGCCCAAATGTGATGTATATGATGAATATTAGAGACCATTCACATGTATCAGTCTCAAGAGTTGGCTGGATCCTCTAAGAGAGACAAGCAAAAAGGAAGAAATAGGAAATGTAGGTACAAGAAAAAAAGACATACCTTCTCTTATACCTTATTAGTTGACTCTGATGGGTTATGGCATGAAACTGTTGTAAACTTCTATAAGTTGATTGAGTGGTCAAAGGAGCAGAAACAGAGTCTTGGGCAGTGATAAGATTTTGTGAAGCAGCCCAAATTTTACCAGGTTCATTGATATTATCTAGTGCTCATGGCATATGGTTATCTCCTTCAAGGTTCTGCCCTCTGATTCTTTATTGGTCTTCTTTGATTGTTTCAAGTTGTGAGAGCTTGCTGGTATTCCTGCAGGCAATAAGGACTGGATGGATTCATCCAAACATCAATTTGGAAAACCCAGATGAAGGCGTGGTATACCGCCCTGGTTACTTTATAATTTTCCTCAAAGCTTGGATATAATGTATTGCTGAATATATTTATATGATTTAACTGAGGAACATTGACCATTCAGGACACTAATGTGCTGGTGGGCCCAAAGAAGGAGAAATTCAAAGTCAAAGTTGGTTTATCTAATTCATTTGGATTTGGTGGGCACAACTCGTCCATACTCTTCGCTCCTTACAATTAGGAATTTTCTTGTGGAAGTCTCCTTGCTTTATGGAAGCCATAGGTATGTTGCTTTATTTATGCCTCTTATATGCTAGAGCTGTTGGAAATCAGAAATAATACTTGAAGAGACAGCTCTTATGAAGTACCTAGATGAAACTCAAAGAGAACAAAGGGAATGTAATTCAGCCACGAACTCCTGCCTTGAAAAACCTACAAAAGTAGCAGAATAATATAACAAAGAACCTGGAGGTGTTTTCTTCTGCGCAATAATCATGTCACATATTCATTTTGCCAACAAGAAATGGGAAGCAAAAGATGTATTTTCAACGCATATATTCCAGAACGCTTTGACCAAGTATTCTGCAAATGCCACTTTGAAGCAATCATTGGAAAATCCCGATAGCCTGTAGGCTCTGATAAATGGGAGAAATAAGAACAGAGGACAAGTAAAACTACTCTCCCTATAATAAGTAGTTCATAGGGAACCACTACCGATACAGGACACTCATCTTCCTTTTTCCATCTTGTAGGATAATGAATTTCTTTTGCTCTTAAGTGCATTTGTGGACCTTTCATTGTTATAACATACTATTGTGCAGCACCGCATGCAAATCCGAGGTTACTTCTGAGAAACTACTTGGACCTGGCTATGTGTTGCAGTTGGCGGGAACTCCGATCCATTTCAAGCTGACGCTTGTGGGCATGCAAATGAATTTTGTATTTGGAGGTAAAAGGTCTTGTGTGGTGGACTCTGAATACTCTCGGCAATGCAAAAGATACTCGGCAATGGCATTGTCGTTAGAGCCCCAGCGCTTACTCTCTTGGTTTTTTGTTTTTTTTTTGGGTCTGCATTGAAGTAGTTGTATTCTGAGCTCTTTTGATTGAGCCACTGAACAATATACTAACTCAGGTAGTGGCACATTTGGCCCCTCCCCCACCACCTTCTGTTTATGACTTTTCTTCTTTTGCTGGGCTGCTTTGTAAGACTTAGACTTGGTTTCTTGGCGATCAACTAATTGTAATTTATATTTTCAAAAAAAAAAAAGAAAGAAAAGAAACTCAGAAAATTGGCAATATGTGCATTTTGTTGCACTTCTGTGATAAGAGTGGGTCGGTCACATTGGCCTTTCGACAATTGACGTCCTACGTGCAATCTCGATAACTCCTCTCTTTACTTGATCGCCTGATCGGATCGTCAAAGGTTGGTTGAAGAGAATCAAGACTTCTCTCACAAAGTCCAATGCAGTAGGACGGACGGTCTTCAGAGTCTCAACAATCTGATGCTCGAGGCTATCGTCATTTCCAATTGTTGATAAATCAATTGTCATGGCGCTCACCCACAAATTCCTTTCCTCGGACAAGGAATAAAATACTCTTCTCCTGACTGGTGTGCATTACTTTAGGAGGAATCTCAGATCCAAATGCACCAGCTGGATTGCAACTCAGCACCTCTGAGTTGATCCAGACAAATCGATCCGACACCACTGCCAAAATTTAAAAACACACACATATCTGAGGGTGATTTCATCAGGTTTCACATTTGAGGAGAGAATTGTCCCACGGAAGCATACATATGCCAAACAGTAAAAATTCAACTCCAAAATACGAAAAGTAGCCAATGTGCTTTGACATTCATAAAACAAAAAACCTTCCTAGTTAACAGAATCTCTCCGATGGACGGCTTTCTCTTCTACACAATCTGTTTTCTATGTGCTCTAATTTATATTTAAAAATTCAATATATCATAACTAACCCACAATTCTAGCCTGATCCAACCATGGATTTCCTTCATTCACAAGCTTGGACTCGAGACTAATTGCAAACTCTTATCTCTACTAACTTACATCAATGTTTCACACAGTTTACTGAGCATACAGATGCTCTTTGATGAAGCAGTCACTTCCCATCAACCAGATTGAACCAACAAAATGGTTTACATCACATAAAGTTTTAAGGCCCTAGGAATCTTGTCAGCCATCATAAAATAGGAGCAAATCCTCCCGGCCGTGTCATATTCACTTCATGCTGGAAAAAAAAATGTTGATCTACACACAATTGTATAGCAAACCACTATGCCAAAGACCTTTCCAATAACCAACTCAGGATGAAGCAGCTAACATAGGCCGAACATCTTGTCACCAACCTCAAAACCTCTTGTGTAAGCAATAATACAATATTTACCTCATTTGGCTTTCTTTTTGCCACCTTTCTTGGAACCCTTCTTCGGCTTTGACCTGCTCTTGAGTGCAAGAAAACCTGAGGCACTCTTCCCCTCAAGCATCTGTGTCATCTTCACCACGCTTGCCATCCCTCTCCGGGCTGCTGCACGATGCTCTGGCCTCCGGCTCATCATTTTTCGGTCAAGCGGCCAGTAGGCATAGGGCTCGAGCTTGTCCTTCCTCTTCACATCCCCACTGGCCTTCTTGCTTGCATACTCATTGCCTATGTAAGCCCAACCTGAGTCTGAAGTTCTTCTCTTCTTCTGCTGGCCTGCCCTTGATGACCCAATTGAGTGATGGCTGAAGGCAGCTTCGCTGTTCATGTCAGAGAATGGCTCCAAAGGTGATGAAGCCCTCTTCCTTGGCTTATCGTCTCCCTCACGAATGACCAAGCGACCTTCAGGGTCTATTTCCATTTCATCATCTGAGTCCGCCTTCCGTTTAAGTTGATTGGTAGACTTGAGGGCAGACCTTGTTTTCTGACGATCTAGCAAGTCTAGCGGTTCATCCTCTAACCGGTCTAGCAAATCTTCCGGCAGGCTCTTAGCTCCTTTCCGCAATCTCTTTGACCTGCTCAGAACATAAGCATTTGTAAGAAGTCATTCATGCGACTTGCAGGTGGAATCCATTATCAGTATAGTTCAGTTTGGCCCCAGCTACTCTGTCAATAGAGGGGGAAAAAAGTCGGGAACATGCATCATCTGAATTAATCACTTAAGCCTTTTGTACACATAGTCGCAGCTGGGTCAGTTGCAAACTAATTGAATAAGAGTAAGTGCTGGATTGTGCTTTTATCTGAGCTGAAATAATTGAGGGAATTGCATAGAGACTTGGCCAGATTAGGATTTTATAGTACAAGTAAGCTTGGACACCATACAAATCCAATCAAGATATGCCAAAATGTTTGAGTTCTGAAACACTTACTGTGAAGAAGCCTTGCTCCGTCTGCCCGTAATAGTCTCGGCATCCATGTAATCGATCCCATTATCTTCACTTTCTTCATCACCAGACTCGGAGAATATCTTTGTATGATTCCATCTGCTTAGTCTGGAACCAAGAGAAAATCAAATTCTAAATTAGAAAGATAACAGTAGTCCCCGCTGAACTTTTGATTGCATATGTAGTTAAGTTCCCAAGGAGTTGATCATCATTTCCAACACAATAATGAAACAAAAAATTTACAGGTGTTACTTTTTGATTGAATATTAACCCATTGATGGACACTTAAACATAGGGAGGGAGGGAGGGGTGAGATACCTAGATGTGGTGGCCCTAGAATGAAGTGACTTGCTTTCCTCAGAATTATTCGACCCTTTCCTCTCTTTCCGTTCCTTGATCTGCAATTTGATGAACCAGTTCACACAGCCAATCATCAGATGATGAGTAAAGATCTTTGACTTGCTATGGAATATATGCCTCTCCCTCTACACCTTGCAGTGCTCATAACTAGATGGCATGCTATTAGTTGGATGATACAAAATGCATTGCTCACCTTTCGAACATTTGTGAGCAGTTTCATGTGTTCCTCTGGCATCACGGCCCTTACAGCATCGAGACCACATTTCTTGATGAGCATCTCTAGCAGTACTTTAATCTACATAGGATCCCAATTTCAATGGTAAGTATGAATTTTTGAAGCACATAGAAAAAGTATCACATTTATAATCCTTAAGGTTGCCAGACGACAAACTTAATAGATAAATATCTAACATGACAGATTCTTGATACATTGTGGACAGCCTCAGCAAAATACACACACACACACACACATATATATAAATCCTAG
The DNA here is from genome assembly GCA_900006705.1 of Sonneratia caseolaris. Classification (NCBI taxonomy): domain Eukaryota; kingdom Viridiplantae; phylum Streptophyta; class Magnoliopsida; order Myrtales; family Lythraceae; genus Sonneratia; species Sonneratia caseolaris. The sequence continues at coordinate 1,816,437 of CXYZ01012187.1, forward strand.
CTCACAGAAGATGTGATGCACTGTCTGGTATCAACTACTAAGCAATATAACATTCTGATAAGAAAACAATACCATAACATATATGGGTTGAATTCCATTTAAAAGGAAAAATTACAAACCTTTGATTTGAAATGCTTTCTGGTATCATCCTTCCAATTTAGCAGACCTTTCACCACACTTCCCAAGTGTGTCTGCAACCCATCGGATTGAGATTTTGCAACAAGTACTTTTAGTAGACCCAAATTTGCCTGTGCAGTAAATAGCAGATTAATAATCACCATCCGGGAGAGAAAAATTAATACCAACAAGCAAAATTTGTCAAAGGCACCAAACATGTACTTTGATTATCTCTCTATTCTTCTGTACTTGACTGAGATGAAATGTGCTAGGGAGCACTGCAAATGCAGATGAAATGAGATCAGAGAATTCATAAGTTAAACGGGCCAAGCCTTTCACTGCAGCACTAATCATATGCGGAATTCCACTGGTCAGATTTGCTGCTATCTGCCCTCACAAAAAATATAGAAACATCAGTCTAAATTCACAGTATAGCAGTTCCAAACAATACTTTTCTCTGCATAAAAAAAAAGTTCCAAAAGCAAGAATGAGCAGACCTTGTTGAAGAGTTGTAGCAAATTCTCCCTTCTGCCACCTCCATCTTCATCCCCACATGCATGACCAATTTTGACAAGTATATCATACGCTCTATTTCTTGTTTTCTTATTGGCCTTCGGCAAGAAAAACAGATCAAATTATTCAGATTGGAAGACAAGCATAGTAAACTCTGACATGAGAAGGAATAATAGATCAACAACATTAAACAAAATTTCCAGCAAAATAAATAACATAGCATACATCTTTCAGTGCCACAACTATATCAGCCAACAAGAAGCCAACGCTTTCCCATTTCGTGTTCTCAGATACATCCTGTTAAATATCCACAATAAGAAAAGCAACTCAAACTTCTAAAATATTCCTTAAGAATAAAGATAGATTTTAAATCCCATTTTATCATTGTGATCCTAACCTTAGAGGAACTGACTATGAGAAAGTATAAGCACTCGAGCCTGTGACGCCTTGCCGAAAAATGACAATCAGACCTCACTTCGACCATGAACTTCAATAACTCCTCAAGCTTGGACAGAAGGAGTCCTTCATGATTCTATGAAGAAGATCCAGACATTTAACAGATCAAATACTGAAAAATATGAAGTGCCATACCCTATTGCAATCATACTCTAAACTTTAAAGGCTTATAGCAAATACATGAAATGAAAACCAATTTACACAATGTAAATTGAAGATATATGACCTCAACAAGGAAAAAAAATTGCTCAATCATCACTGATTGAACAAAAGAGAAATAGGTAAAAACAGCCTGAGGCAGGTCATGAAAGTTCAATGATAGATACCAGCATAATAAAAGGATAAATACATGAGATAAAAAAACCAAATCAATAAGATTCTTTAGAGATATCAATGAAAATATACCTTCAGAATGGTCCAAAGAGCTTTGTATGCCTTCTTTTGTACTAAGCCTTCATCCTTATCCTGCAATCAAATATCACTCATAAGATTATCTACAAGTTTTTGCTAAGTGACCTACAGGACAGCAAACTTTCGAATTTTTGCAATGTTAATTACCAACCTTTAAGACAGGTTGTATAGCCTTGCATAGAACAGCAATCTCCTCTTCATTCAGGCCTGGCAAAAGAGATACTGCCAAATCAATAAGCTTTGCCCTGCATGATGAAAGGAAGCACTAACTGAGGATGAACTTGTCACTGGCATATCCTCTAAAATCTACTGTTCTGATAGACAAACTGTTACATTAGAGGAAAATCCCAAGTCACAAAAGGCACAAAATAATGATGCACCTTGCAAAAGATGGTGAACTTTCTTGTGATGATCCATTAGTCCACATAGCACTTGAATTGTCTGAGCTATGCCTTCTTGCGAACTCTTCAGTGATTTTTAATACTTTCTTCATTGTACTAGTGAATAACCTGGAGACTACTTGTTTATCTGCTATGGAAGAAAATGCCCCAATGGTGGACTGCACAGATGCAAGTTAAAGATAATAACAGATTAGCAATACTGTACTGAGAACAAGTTCCTTTGTGAAATTTAGAAACACGTGCACATAGATCCGAATTGCAGGAGATAGAGTCACTGCAAACCAAGTGTACAGAAGCAAATTAACAAAATGAAGTGCCAGACCTCATAACAACATTCAGTACCTGCAAGAAACCCCCATCATCTTTCTGTGACTTCAGAAAAATACGAGACATGACAAGGAAAAAATCACGGGCAGATGACCTAACTACATCCAAATTATCAGCAGCAATCTGCAGACTGTAGTGAGACATGGCTCTCTTTCTTGAAAAGCTGACTTCAACATATGAAAGATCATTCCCTTCCAGGACACTCTTGTTTTGTTCTATGAGAAGCTGCAAGCTGGAACATATTATAACACGGAGATTGGGTTCCTCGTCCATAGTAGTACACAGAATAGTCTTCAGATCATTGAAAATTTCAGAAGTATCCACTGCATAGTTGCAAAATGAAGGCAACAATGACCACAAAGAGTATACAATGGCATCTGCACTCCTCGATGAAACGATGCGACCTTCCAACTCAAGCTACAAAAGAGGGATAGAATATGCGATTAACAATGCTTAAATCAAAAGGGAAAGCATAGATATAATTCAGCATACCTTCTGTGCTTTCTGTCTTATAAGACGTACTGTACCCAGAATTGATTCTGTGAAGTAGCTTAAATGGGCACCAACAGTGTGCTGTTTCAGGATGGGGAACAGCCACACATTCACCTCAGACAGGTCAGCAGCTTCCAAGTTGAGAGGTAGAAGGCTTAGAAAAGTTTCTGGTCCCATGGCAACAAGAGCTGATCCAACACATTCGTGGAGCTACATTTAGGAGGGAGAAGAAAAGATTATATCTTCATATTAGTGCCAGGGTCAAGAAATTCAAGATGAACGCTTTTAGAAGGCTTTTACCAAGAAATGTTTTTCTACTACAAGTAAAATTTTGGGGAATGTCCTACCCTATCAGAACACAGAACACTTGCTATTTCAAAATTTTGGCTCACCTGTGTGAGAATAAAAGAGGCAGTGCAATTACAACAGACAGAACTAAGAAAATTACACATAGGAAGTAAAATGATGATACATTCCATTTATCAGGTAAAACAGCATGCCATAGTTGTCAATTTCACTTATCAAAAAAGATTCAGCTGATTGGCATAATTTGCCATAGAAATCAATCCAGCATTAGTAAGAAAATAAAAGTCGAAAGGAATTACAGGTTCTCCACAAAATAAACTATAATTAATTTCATCATACTAGATCACTCTTCCATACATGAGAACTGTAATCATTAGACAACAGCCGAAGCCGTCCAATATTAACTTCTAAATATTACCACACCTGCTTTCTGTAAGGAAAATCCTCATCAGGCAGCTTCTGCAGATCAGCTAAGCTCTTGAGGCTTCCTCTCATTAGATAAGCAGAATGACTCCCTGAGTGATGATATCACAGCTATTAGTTTCTTCATCTAGAAGTTATGATTGCACTAACAAAGCTTTAAGAACATTCTTACATCCCTAGGCATGAAATCATGAACATTAAGAAACGAAATAGACATACACTCAGCATCTCTAATTAAAATGGAACTAGAAACAGACCCATGTGCTACATGTAATTCGTGAAACAATGGGTGTTAGAAATACCTCATTCATCACTACAAATAGCCTTAAATTTATGTATGATATATAATATTACGAGCACTTTCTATTTAAACTTTCATCGGCCAAACACAACCTGCTGGTTAAAAGGATAAGTCCATTTATCTTAGAAGCCAATGAAGAACACCATGAAGAAGAATCTACCTAGTTTGTCAAAAGTGGTGGAGACAACTTGAAGAGCCATGTCCCAGACGGCACTGAACTGATAATCCAGTAAGCTCTCAACAGTAGCACAAATCTTCTCGATGATGGTTGGTCCAGACCTCCTCCCTCCCACATTTTTAGTCATCCTCATCTGATCAACTCCCTGTCTGATCAGATTGTCATCAATGCAGGCATTAATTAGATTCTTGAATGCTTCAGTGGCAGCAAAAATGGCCTCCTCATGCTCAGAACCCATAATATCTACCATAGGGGAAGAAAAAGGAAAATGAATCTCAGTTTACCACCTGTTAACTCTCTCTCCAGAAGTAAAACACAGGAATCATTCAGATTGAGTGTTACACCAGTTGTTTTTGCACGAAATGTAGAAATGTAACCCAAGCAATCATTTTGGGTAGGTACAGAGATGGGGGTCACAAACCTCTAAGAGCATTGAAGATTACAGGGAGCTTGATTACACAAGCTTGTCTGTTCAAGGAATGTACTTTTTTACTTCCTGAATCCAGCAATCTAGCCGTGAAAGTCATTGCATCCACAGATGTTTCCTCAGAGGATACAGAATGAGCTAAAAAGCATAACAAATCTAGTAGCCCTTCAGGGGAGACTTCAGAAATTGGGTAGAGACAAACAATGCTCAAAATATCAGTAATACGTCTTGTTACAACAGGCTTTCGAAGTTCTAATAGAGTCTTGAAGTACTTGAGCATGGTGCTTGTGCACTTTAGCGACATATAAGGGAGACACACTTTAAGAGCATCTAGAACCTGGAGGACCTCCTGAGCTCCTTTAGGCTCTTCAACAACATCTGCTTTAGATCCACCTGCCAGTAGGAGAAATCTCTCAAACACATTTGTGATTCCTTCACTTGCAGGTGTCAGAGATGATGTTCCACGGAGACTTTGCAGAACATCACGCAGGCTCAAGTGAGCCTGCCTTCTCACCTATAAATACAATAAGAACGATTTTAGATGGCACAATTAGAGCAAATATTTAGATTAATAATTTAACGTTATATCCCAGCCAATCAACATTGTAAAACAATCAATTTGCGAGTGTATAGGAGATATCTCTGAGTCGTCGTCCATAAGAGGCTAGGGAAAACGGCATTACACATGAGACTAGCACATCATTGAAGTGAACTAAATGTGGTATCGGCTGCAAAGTTCAGATGACTGGTAAACCAACTGGAACTCACAGAACTGAGCAATAAAGATAGCGTATAATTTTGACTCAAAATTTCAGAACTCACTGAATGGGCTCCAGCAAGAATAAATAATATTCATCATGATACACCCTCAAATGGTCACCATGATAACCAATAAAGCGGTAGAAAAAATGTCACCTTTTGCCTTGTGTCGGTCATAAAACGTAGTAAAGCTCCGTAAAATTGAGATACAGTGGACCAGTTCCCGTCGCCTCCAGCAATCATAAGGTGGGATACGCACTTTAACCCCGAAGCAACCGCGGGAATAGATAGAGAATCACACTGAAGAGCCTTCATTATGGTATCTGACAAGAATTCCCTCTTCTTCTTAAGAAGAGCAGCGGAAACGCTAGGCAAAAGAATGGACAGCAAAATAAGGAGCGACGAGACCACGTGGGACTCGGGAGTCGAGGAGGAAAGGAGGCGGTCCAGAGAGGAGCAGGCGGCACCGAAGTACGCAACTGGAGAGCGTGGTAGGTTCTGGTCCATAAGCTCCTGCGACATGGCGCCGATCACCGCACAGAGGCGTTGGTGATTCTCCTCCGGCGAGTTCCCGTAGCGCGCAAGAATTGAGTCACAGAGATCGGGGACGTCTCCAGTGGGCTCGGATAGAGGCAGTCCTACGTCAAACTCGACGCCCTCCATTGTGTAGGTGGTGGAGAGTGAGGCCGGAGCTGACGTCTACCAGAGTAACAGAACAAGAGCAGAGCAGAGGGGGACGAGGAGGAGGAGGAAAGGAGTAGGGTTTAACCCCCTGAGTTGTCGGTAGGGTTTTGGGCTCAAGGGCCTAGGCCCTAATAGGGTAAAGGGGTAACTATGTCCAGAAATAGTCTGAGCTGAAAGGGCCCAGGCCCATTCCAATGTCAGGCCGGCCCATACTGGGACCAGGTCAGGCCCAAAACCCTGCCCATGTAAAATTTTCATATACGCGAATGTTTAAATGTACGGTTGGTGGTCAAGTTGCCTTGATGCCATCACGGGACGATCGAACTTTTTATAGTGTTTATTTATTATTATTATTAAATTGAAAATCTCCTTTATAGCCCAAAAATAATATAAAAGAATTCATTGTTGGGACCATTGACCGAGCCCTAACTATCATAGAAGGTCAAAACCGATGACTTGAGAGTACAAGTCGTGCCACAGCCCCAGACCCAGGAGGAGTTCGACAGTGCACAAAATCTATTTCATTTATCTCTCTGCATTAATTGCTATTGAGAATATTCTATGTGTGTTATATTTATCGTTATACAATTCAAGAGACTTCTACTCAAGAGACTTCCAAGCCAGCTCGCTCGTGGCAATCGAAAAGGGAGTCCAGAGCTCTGGAAGCACTCGATCGACTAAGTCTCCTATTGGGACCTTGAAATTGTCAACTCACTCACTTCCCGTCGGTCTCCCATGGAGATCTCTGACCATTCGGTCGCATTAACTTTGAATGTGACAAGTTATATCTTAGAATAATCGCATGTAGCAAGCACTAAAGTCATTCTAATCTTGATTACTAGCACCTTGAAATCTGCCGTGGTGGAAGGGTTTGGGACGTATACAAATTGTGGGCAAATATTCACAGTGCAATGCATAATCAGCTCGATGGGTGAAATTTGTGCGTCGAGACGATAATATATTTGGAGGTCGAGATATTAAAGATCATGAAAAATAATTAGGAACCCAGAAAGAAATTTCACGATGAATATGGGAAAATCACGTACACATGAGCATTCCACGGCCGAACTTTTGTACCATACGACGACTATTTAGTCATACATTATATGATGAATTAACCAAGTTGGTTGGAATATTGGTTTGTGCATGTTACAAGGTACAAAACATTCAATGCGGATAAGGAACTATTGTATCGAATTTGAATAATTCTTTTTTCTTTCCAGTGTTCAACAACTAATATTCAAATGCAACACTCTTTATAATTCAATTAAATCATTAAAAAAGATTTAATATTCTAATTAATGATCATATAATAAGATCAGCAATTCCATCTTTACTCACAATTTTGTAATTCTCTTCGTTAGAGTTTGGCGATTTGACCATACGAAGAGATCTTGTTGGACATGCAAATCTTAGGAAAATCCAACAATTAAAAGGCAAAAAGAAGTCACAAAAAGTTGATTTTGTGCATTAGCATCCTCGAAATTAGGGTTTGGTTAGGCCGGTCATGGGGATAAAATGTTGGGATCGATCAAATTTGGTTGGATCAAGGAATTAGTCTCACGATGTACAACTTACTCACAACCCCAACAACCATCTATGAATTCATCTGACTCCAGATGGGTCAGTTTTTCTCGAGTAACTCAAACTCAAACATGCTTTAAAACTTGGATTGATTTTTGTACTCTCTATTTCCCCCCTTTTATTCTCTTATGGAGACATGGACACATGTACCTCCATAATTAATTGGAAATTTCAAATGTCAAAAGAGTGCTGAGCACGATAGTCAATCCTATGAAAGGAAGGTCCAGTGAAGGCCTTTGAATTGATCTTTCCTGCACGTGAGTTGGCAATGGGAATCAACCAGCCAGCCTTTGAATCCACATAAATTATCAGCGTAGCATCCATGTTATTACGGGTTGACATATTCCAAATGACACTTAGAGATTCAATGAGATCTAATTAATAATGAATTTATCATATTTGCAAGACTTGAACCGAGATTTTGTTTAGTTGGAGTAAATGTCCCATATCAAAACAAGACTTTGATTTTTAAGACCACCCCATTCATTCCATCACTGGTGAAACCGTCGTGATCATGAATTTACTCAATTTATAATGATCAAACACAAAATTTTGTTTGATGGAGGGGAACATGACTTTGATTTTTAAGACCAAAAGAGGCGTGTACTCTTCTTCAACTTTCCATTTTGAACTTTTCGCTGTCTATCCGGGGCAAGGGTTTGGCCTGTAAATCTGTCATCCCAAGTTCCTGCAAATTGCTCCTCATTTTTCCCGGATGCTTCCATCCAGCGTTTTCTTAGAGAAAAAAAGAGACAAGAATATCTGATTTATCATAGACCGTGGATATGTCAATTTTTTGGTTCAATATATTCAACTGAAATTGCCAACTCAGTTCAGATCGTGAAACCAAAATCGAAGAAAATCTTCGATTAGATATCTCCAGTCATGATAAAGGAGTTCAATTGCTGATGGAAAAAGACTAAGGAGGAGTGGTTGGGAAAGGAACGGAAAGAGTTTCGTAGAGTAAGTAAAATGCAATTAAATTAGGATATGTTAGAAAAATTTTATGGTAATCTTGAAAAATGCAAAGTAATGGAATTGATATAAATTTGATATATAAAAGAGATGGAATGGGCATTGGTGAATTTGTTTTGGAGGGAATGTTGATTCCATCAATTTAAGTACAAAATTCTTCATGATGGATTAAATGTTTTAATTATCGATAATATAACCACATAAAATATATAAAGAAAGAACATAAAAATCAATTCCATTCCATTCCTTCATACCAAAGATAGTGTTGGAATTCTATAAGTGTACATAATGCATATCAATTCCATTCCTGCATCATAAAATTCAAGAGGGATTTTAAAAATATCTCAATAAAGTAAATTGATAAGTCAAGATTGTAATGCGCGATTGAATCATGTACACTTATACAAACACGTGGGCCGGCAGTGGATTCTCATTACGTATTTGAGTGGGAACCAATCTCGATTCACAGTACAAATATCTTCTCTGTCGTTCTCTAATGAGAATCACACATGAAACCGAACTCTATTTCTTTTTTCTCCTATCTCCATCAATTGCTCAGCCAATTCCACCGAGCAAATGGAGGCCTAAAGATTTACTTTATTCTTCAGCCATTCAACAGCAATATTAGCTCATTAATGAGCTGTAACTGTTACCAATTAATTATAATTAATTGGTTCATTATGGGGAAGTTCGTTTGAATACCGGGTCAGGTTCGTGTTTGGGTTCGGTTGGATTCCACATGGGTGGATCTAATTTCTTACACATAATATAAAAGAATTGCGTATTTCGGATATTTGAATGGACCTAAAAATGCCGTACTTGTAAGTTATTCTATTGATTCAGGAGGTCAACCATGAGAGGATGCTTGGAAGTCTCAGTGTAGGTGAACTAGACATATTTTTTTAAAATAAAATATTATATTCCAATTGGGTTAATGAAAAAAATATAATTATAAGAACTTTATTTTTTAACGAGCATGTTCTACTCAAATTTGAATTAGTCAGAATTTACCGAATTTCTCAACAACAAATTACGTGGATGGAGGAGGAGGAGGAGTAATCCCATGCATAGAAAACGTTTGATGGAGCTGGGAAGGTTGCGTTCGATTTTCATGCTAAAAGTGGGGCATTGTCCTCTGGCTGCATGCTGCCAGGAAGCTGGTAATGCCAAAACGAATCAGCACATCCGTACATGTTCATTTTTCAGTTCGTTGTTGACGTTTTCAAAACCCTAATTCGAGTTAGTTAAGATTGTTCGGTGTAAAGGAAGATCGATGGCGGTAAGGACACTAGAGTTTAGGTGTTTCTAAAATCTCCGCACAGGGTTGGTTGGCCGCTCCACCACCACGAGCTGCCCTCCATGTTCGCCCACCACAGTGATCAAACTACTCCTAATTGGGTCACTGAAATTAAATGTGATCCGAGACATGATTTTCAAACTCCTGGAGCGAAGAGCTACGGCCTACGTGCAGAGGGTGGTGGGGGATCAAGGATTGAAGTTCAAAGAGAGAGGGAAGCCTAAAGCGAAGTGATCAAGGCGAAAATTAGAATGGAAAGAGATCGGCACAGATAAGCCGCTTGCTTGTTGAAAACCGAATCCGAAACACTGAGTCACAAGGGCAAGACACAACCTGAGGTTGTCTGCCGCATATGTTTCGACTGAAACGGACACAAGATCGGTACAATTTGAAATCGTCCCGATCGCATCGTATCGTACCGCACTCGAGCGATGCACAGAGTCACGTACAGTGGCAGTTGTTGATCTCGTTGTGGATTTATTATGAATCTTTGTATGTACTCAGTGGCCGATGAGCGTGAGGTGGACTGCACTTGGTATTTGGCCTTAGTTCCAGACGAACCTTCAATATCTCTATTCAAATGCAAAAAGCTTAATCACTGACTTTCCCTTTTTTTTTTTTCAATACCTACCCGCTTGATATTCAGATGTATGATGCCTAGATTCAAACAATGTAGATCTTTCACGGGGTAAGCCTCTCTCGGTCGAGGGTTCTTCTTCTTCTTTTTTTTTTTTTTTCCAATTCGTAAAATTCGAATGTGAATTTAAAGTATATATCAGTCTTATTGAGAAGAGGAGACATACGAAATTAGTTAGCCAGACACACTAATCTGGGGACAGATTAAACTTTCGATTCAGAATTGGGCAAGTCCTGAACGCCACACCATCCTGTGACGGTCAATTCTTCAGCCCTATTCCTATCAGCGGATTAATAGCAGTCTGTCTTTAACGGTCAACCGAGATTGAGTGAAGAACGGCGTAGAACCTAAGAAATCTCATCCAATTGAGCCTTGAGTCCTTCGGTTTCATGACTTGCTTCCACGGTTTCAACGGTGTTTGGACGGAGCACCCTGCAGAGACTCACGGGCAGATTACTTTGAAGCCTTCAATTACCATTTAATTTTCGGTAAAGAAAGGAGGCTGGCGATAAAAGGAAAAAATTAATAATAAAAGTATGTATACATACATATATATGAGAATTCTACGGCTAAAAATTGATTTCGTGAGTTTTCGATTACTATAAGGAGACACGAGAAACCATTTAATTACCCAATGGCCCCCATTTTCTGCTATGAAAATAAATAAATAACCACAGGTATGAACAGGTACGTGTGTGTATACATTCCTAGGAGGAATATATATATGTATGTATAATTGTTCTGTTAAGAGGGTGTTCGAAAGAACCCAGAAATTGATCGCCGACCCGCCAGTTGCACCGCAATTTGCGGGAAACCGCAGGGAAGCCGAGAGGAGGAAAGTTATCCCCTCGATCCACAGTAGCACTGACGCAGATTCTCCTGATGATTTGAATATTATTATCGAGGGTCGATGAACATACGATCTCTGAATATTGACATTTCAAAGTCTCTCCCCAGTGAATATGCATGACTTCGCATGCCTCCGCCGTGCCACCCTATCAATCTCCCAAGGACGGCGTCGTCTGATGATCGACGTCGAGTTCCGGGAATAGTTAAGGCGATTCAAGCGATGCCTGCTGGAAAAAAGGAATAGCAGAGTCCATGAATATTACCAGTATGGACGGTGGCCGCATTCTGACCATTGCTTATCAGTTGGGAAACTATATATATATGCGACATCAGAATCAGAACATGTAGAGATTCTATGCCCTTTTGGACAGTATATCACGCTTTGCTATCCTAAATTAAGATGCATAGAACCAAAAGCTAAATGCCTAATCTTGCCGGCTATTATAAAATAAGAACCCTAGTAAATAAAGTAGTACAAAGAAACTTAGTTATGAAAATCATATGCTGAAATATATTTTATCCATTATAAGTGTAAAAAAAATTAGAGATAAAAGAAAATAATATATTATATATGATATACAGACTCATAAATTCAAAGCTTAATTTTCAGCTATAGAGCCTAGCTAGGCACGTCACTGCCCCCTCTCTCTCTCTCTCTGTCTCTCTGTGTCCAAGTCCAATTCTCGTGCTCTTGACGGCATTGCCCTCATGCACGCTCTATAAATGCCCATGCTTCCTCAATGCATCTTTCTCACAACGCATCCCGTTTGCCTTTCGTCTCTTTGACAACCATCTTTTCGCCCCTCTTCTGCACCTGTGTATCTGCAGATTTCCCATCAAGTCCCTTGTATCATCAAATGGCTAGTGGGCAGAGCTGCTCCCGGATCAGCTCTCGGGTTGCTATCGTTGGCGCAGGAGTGAGCGGTCTAGCTGCTGCCAAGCAGCTCTCGCACCTCGACCCCGTGGTCTTTGAGGCCACGGCCTCAATTGGAGGTGTCTGGCAGTACTGCTCCTACCAGTCCACGAGGCTCCAGTCCCTCCGGTGCGACTACGAGTTCTCCGATTTCCCTTGGCCTGACAGGGACAACGCGAACTTCCCTTCTCACACTGAGATTATCGATTACTTGACTGCTTACGCAAAGCATTTCGATGTGCTGAAGAATATCAGGTTTAATTCCAAGGTGATGGAACTTCGGTTCGTTGGTGACCAGAAACCGACTGATAACTTCGCAGACTTCGGGAACCTATTGCCCGGGAAGCCAGTCTGGGAGATTGCTGTGCAAACTGACGCATCAGAGACCATTCAGGTACATATTCTTACAGTAAAAATTCAAACCACTCCATAAGATCAGCGTTCGTTTCATATTTTATACCTAACCCATCAACATGTTTCTGGTACACCACATAAACTTTCACTGACCACAGTTGCAAGATGCCCAGATATCAGCCCTAACTTATTCAACCTAAAGATGTGGAAGATCATAAAATTTTAGAGGAAGAGACGATATATCATAGATTCTATTTTTTATCGGTGCATCTTTTTCCCACTCGTCCACAATTATTTTTAAACTCATGGCTCATTTTGTAATTTGAAAGCTTGCAATTTTATAGTAACATATTTGGTTGATCATACTATAACAGTAAAGAATACGCACAGGAAGATTCACTCGTGTATAATATATACATATGTATATTTATATATTTTGCCCCTCTTCGTTGTTGATGTTGCCATGAGCGAGAGTATTCGCACCAAGGTACACCATTGATCTGACAGCTTTCTGTATGTATGTCCAATTTTTTCACTTTCGTAGTGGTATTCGTTTGAATTCATCGTCACCTGTCTTGGTAAGTATGGCGATATACCGAAGGTCCCAACGTTTCCATGCAGCAAAGGCCCGGAGGTATATGAGGGAAAGGTCATGCACACCATCGATTACTCCAAGCTTGACAAGGAGGCTGCTACTGAGCTGCTCAGGGGAAAGAAAGTTGTGGTAGCTGGCTTCAAAAAGTCAGGCATTGATTTGGCTCTGGAGTGTGCTGAGGCCAACCGAGGTAATTCTGAAAGAACTGTCTGCTGTAAATCCTCTTCCAAAATATTTTCAACCGGACTGTTTGACTGATATATGCCTAAAATTGATCATGACAGCACTATCGGAACTTTACTTGCGTGAGTTCCTTAATTTCAGCAATGAGCAAATGATTTTCAATCCCAATATCCAATCACAGATCGCCAATTAAACAGTAAAATTCAAAGCCACCGTTCCTCAATAATTTAGATCTGTTCAATTCCTCCAGTGGACCTCTCAAACACAACCGCGTAATTTAGATACCTAGAGACGGGCCGCACCCACATCACAGAAGTGACATCTTCTCCGCTTCTCGGAGGAGAATCTGGGTAGGTGCATAGCCGGCAACAGTTTTCTGCGTATAAGGATTGTAGATTCTGCACGTGGTTCTCTCTTTGTTACTTTTATTGCCCTTTGTTCCTGTGGGGTGATTAACTTTTACCCACAGAAATAACCCAGAAGCTAATTAATATGTGGTTATATATTCACAGCACATAACTTAGATTTCATACTTTTGGATATCGTTGGACAGTTAGCAACTTAGATTTGCAGATGTCACGGAATCACCCGACTTCATACAGTATAACGACCGTGAAGTTCCAAGTTCTGCGGGTCAAGACGTCAGTTGTTGACAATTTTTAACGAGCAGCCATTGCGAAATGGTGAAGTTTTCGGTTTGTTGACTCCCCGAAAATTGTCTGCCTTTCAGAGTCAAACACGAAATTGACGGACTTTCCAAAGTCCAGACAAGTCGCCTTTGACTTTCCCATCGGGAAGTGGAGAAGAGAAGCACCCTACGTTCACACGCACACACAATCACCCACAGAAAAAAGAATAAAACCACGTATCCAAACCCCCGTCATATGTATCCTTGATTAATAACAGTGTACTGCTGTCCTTGTCTGTAGAGGTATAGCACGCACCCAGCTAAAGGTATCGTTACTTTCCCGAATCCCACGGCACATAAGGTGACAGGCTTGATCTATCCAAAATCTATTTTTGTCCCAATCAAGCAATCATCAACTGAATTATTATGTATTCTCTTGTCTTCTACTCTCCCATCTTATATTATAATTGTCAGCCTCTCCTATAAATAAGTAAGAATATGTAAATAATTCCACTCCGAGTGCTATAAGATGTAAAAATAAATGGCGTTTGTCGGACAGCTTTGAGATGCTCCTTGAAAAGGCTGTCAGGAAGAGAAATCTTTTAGCTAGTGAACATACCATATGAAGTGTTTTGACGTAGCAAGGATGGAAGCATTGCCAAATAAGGGTATGGACTGCCGGGCATGTAGGGAATCACGGGGGTTGGCTTGCAGCAAAAGTCGCATGCAACAGTCACGAAGGGACTTGGCCAAGACTCTGAACTGAAGTTACATTGAATTATGAAAGCAAGCTCACCTTTGCCATTTGAAAGCATGACACTTGTCAGCTTACTTGTAGATTGCCGTATCTCTCTGGCCTCAAGATCTTGACTTATCAGTGCTATCCTTTTGAAAATTGATAGCGAAAACAGCTAATCCTTGAATTATTGTCAGCTCATTATGTCATGTTCTTTCCCGCGTTTTCTATTTTCAGCTTCTTGATCTTGACTGGTGGAGATTTGACGGATATAATTGTTGGGTAATCGAATCTGTGATTTGCAGGACCCGAAGGTCAACCGTGCACTATGATAGTGAGGACTTTGCACTGGACAGTCCCACACTACTGGATTTGGGGTTTGCCCTTCTTCTTGTTCTACTCCACAAGGTCTTCCCAATTCCTCCATGAAAGGCCCAACCAGAGCCTCCTCAGGGCCCTGCTCTGCCTCCACCTGTCCCCACTGGTGAGTTAGTCCTTTCCCTAGACCACCTATCTCACCCTGCCTCTGCAGCAGAATTGTCAACAACATGATACTTGATTGATCTACTAGTCTGTAACGATTTTGATAGAGGTGGATGGTGTCAAAATTCATCGAGTCCTACTTGCTCTGGAAGCTTCCACTGGAAAAGTATGGGCTGATACCGGAACATCCTTTCGTGGAAGACTATGCGTCCTGTCAAATGGCAATAATGCCGGAGGAGTTCTTCCCCCAAGCAGACAAAGGGAAGATAGTGTTCAAGAAGCCGTCAAAGTGGTGGTTTTGGAAAGGTGGGGTTGAGTTTGATGATGGCACGAGGTTGGATGCAGATGTCGTGATCTTCGCCACAGGCTACGATGGGAAGAAGAAGCTGAAGATGATACTGCCAGAGCCTTTCCTGAGCTTGATGGAGTTCCCTTCTGGTATCATGCCTCTGTACAGGTAAACTCAACTCGTCAAACTGACACATGTAAAAAGACATACAGCATAAGTTTTCTACCAAGCTGATTCCGTAGTTAAACGTCCTCGATGATCAGGGGAACGATCCATCCTCTGATCCCAAATATGGCCTTCGTGGGATACGTGGAGAGCGTCTCGAACCTCCACTCCTCGGAGCTCCGGAGCAAGTGGCTAGCTCGGCTCTTGGACGAGAAGTTCAAGCTCCCGAGCGTGGAGATGATGCTCGAGCAGACAACCAAGGAGATCGAGGTCATGAAGAAGACGACAAGGTTCTACAAGAGGCACTGCATCTCGACTTTCAGCATCAACCACGACGACGAGATATGCGAGGAGATGGGGTGGAGCTCCTGGAGGAAGAAGAGCTGGCTGTCGGAGGCATTCAGCCCGTACACCGGCCAGGACTACAAAGAGAAAGAAGATGAAGCAGTAAAAAAGAACAAATAAAACCTAATGAGGCGCCACGCAATTTCTACAGTTCTTCGGTTTTGCACTCGAACTTCTCTCGTATGTCGTATCTTACAGATGAAATAAATGTTTAAAGTGAATAAATTTACAGTCGCAGTGCTTTATACTGACGACAATCCCAGAGGAAGATTCGTAAGTTGCTGCAGCAGCCATGTTATCCAGTGAATATGGGTTCTTTGGGTGTTCTTGGACTTGGGTTTCGGCCACCTGATGGATGTGGACATAAGAACGAAGTCCACGACGAGGATTTCCGGCCCCATGGACCAGCCCAATGTGTATTTATGCCATGCATATAACCACTAGCTGTCGCATACGAGAGTCGTTGAACAATCCACCGAAAGGAAAGAAGGGTCGCTGAACCAATTAACTAAAGCTAACCACTTGGTGCGGTACATGCTCTGGAAATTAATTCGTCAAGATAGAGAGAGACACCAACACATCATTAGGAAGAATAATAAGCATATTAACGATTCATATCTGGAAAAAAAAAATGTGTGGGATCTCCGTTAGTTCGGACAGGACACCTCAAAGTCAAAGGTTCTTCCTCATATAATTCTGCCTTTGATGATTTTGATGCTCACAATGCCATCGAATTGGGTATCTACAGCTTGACGGTCCCTGTCACGGTAGTTGGGAAACTACTTTCGGTGGTGGTTGAGGACACGAAATTAAATAATGTTCTGTCTTTCCCTTGCGCACTTTAAAAATCGGGTTTGAATCTGACCTGTGTTGCAAGGAGGTTTGCTATCATTACATGTGTAGCTGCCGTATACATCAGCGAGAGTCACTATACGTGATTACAAAAATTAAGGTAAAAGCGGTTTGAAAAAGAGAACCACAGTCCTCGTGCCCCTCTGTCAATTGCTCGACTCAGAACAACTCCTTGTGGAACTCGAACCGTGTCGACGTCTTGTGGCTCATCTCGTGCGATAACTTCCCCAGCTCCTTCGCTAGCACCGGCATCCCACAGTAGAATACCCCTGCAGAGTGATGAGATATATGATGTTCCCAAACATGTAAATATTTGCTACGCGATCGATGGATTGATTTCAGTGTTGTCGGTTTTCTTGGTGTGCTGCTGGATTTTGCTCACCTACTGTGGCGTACGGGTGCTTGGAAGCAACCTTAACGAACACTTCTCTCCAGTTTGGCCTTCCAAAGTGTGTTCTTACCTGCAGGAAACAGTTTAGAGCCTCAGGTATTGGGATCTGCTTGAAGATAAAGAGTCAGAAACGAGAGTATGATACGGCATTTTTTTTTTTATGTACCCGAGTGCCTGACAGGATGTCTACACCGTGTTTGGCATGGTTTAGAGCTTGGACCATAGTGATCAGAGCTGATCGGGCATCACCTTCCTCGTACACGCTTGTAAGATAATTGTGCATCTCGATTTGGCCCTAGATAAGAGCCAATGGAATTGAATAACAGCCATTCTCGATCAAGAGGTGAAGAGGGGCAAAAAGGAATGAAGAAGAGGAGGCACTTATGAGTAGGATTACCTTTTGGTCCATTCCTGCGACTTCATCCATCACTCCCTTGAACCACTCGAACGACCCTGACTCCCGGGTTACCCAGTAGAAGTGGGCCCTCGAAGTCCTTGGCAGCTTCTTCTTGCCGCTGCCCGGGGTCACGTTCGAAGATGCGAAGCTATTCATGCTATCATCCGATCTACTGGCTTCCGTGTTTGAGTCCTAGGACAACAGCATTCGCCCAGTAGGGGAACGATGGATACAGAATAAGAAGCAGTGCCAAAAATTAATCAGGCAGCTCTACAGAAGCCGACATATCTTTCGGAGTTCATACCGTGGTTAGTTCTTCCGCAGCTTTCGTGTTATTGAGGAGATCTCTAAGTATGCTCACAAATGGGGTGGCTCCGATCCCGAGTCCAATGAGAAGCAATACATCATAGTTTCTGTAGTCCTGGGCAGGTGCCCCATAAGGCCCGTCAACAAAAAGTCTCGGCTGGCTGCAGAAGTGGTACTTCTTCCGTCAACAAATCGTCATCCAATGCATACGAGAACAAAGTAGAATGAAGAGAAAATATATTAAGAATCCTGGCTTCCGTAAGACGCAATTACCCCGTCTGATCAACATTTCCAAGTTGAGAGAACTTAGCCCGGCCGATGACACAGGATGAATCAGTGCCTTCAGAGTAGACTCGCTTCAACTCTTCCGTCCAGTCCCCGACGGTCCTGATATGAACACTGAGGTCGTCGTCTCCTGGTGCTGAAGTGATCGAGAAAGGGTGCCTGATCAAAGCAGTCAACATAAACTCAGATGACCACAGGGCGATGACAGGTTACCTAAAAGAGAGTGGAATTTCGATGAACCATTCAAAGGGGGAAATAGTGGGACACTGCATAAATATGTATTGCCCGCTCTTGTACTTGAATCCTTGCGGTTTTGACATGACTAGGCTAAAGACGTTCCCAGGTAGAACTGAAACCTGCAGAGACCGGACAATATCTTTTAATCTTCTAACCTGTAATCTCAAGAAAAATGGGGATTCACCATGAATCTAACTGGCAACAGAACTTGCCTTCAATATTTTGACGGCATAATGTTTCGATCTAGTTGCCCGCAGGCTTCTCTCCACTATGTAGAGCATCAGCGGAATGCAAATATACATCCATGTCTGCAAAATTGAAGAGATACCTTTGAAGAAGATGTAAAGTAAAATGTTCTGTGAAGAAGGTAGTTTAGTCTGTGTAATTTCAATGTTCTTACTGTTTTCTTGTACCACTTGTGCACCAGGAACAAGAAAATCCCATGGACAAGGAGCAAGCCATAGACGAGCCCGAGCAGGTGGTGGGAGTACCAGAATGCATTGAAGCCTGTAAGTCGATTGAACGGTGAGGGAAGCCTCACGATGTTTCTCCGGAACCGATGCGTCGCCAGAGTGAAGGAGATGGCCATTAAGATCACCATAGCTATTCCTGTCACTCCCTCAACTCCAGACAGCAGC
This sequence comes from Sonneratia caseolaris, assembly GCA_900006705.1. NCBI lineage: Eukaryota > Viridiplantae > Streptophyta > Magnoliopsida > Myrtales > Lythraceae > Sonneratia > Sonneratia caseolaris. Next base: position 1,835,371 of record CXYZ01012187.1, read on the forward strand.
TCTGGATAGGTAGGCTGCTTGTGGTTGAAATCCGAAGATATGAGGGCGAACTTCTCCGGGGATGCATTTATCAGCCTGGGAAAGTCACAGGCCACATGGTTTCCCGCATGAAGCACTATGCCCACAACTATGGCGCAAGCGATGATCTGCAAGATATGCCGGAGATACTAGTGAAGTCATTGAACAGAGCTTGTTAATATAAGCAGCAATTTTCTGAGAAATCAAGATGCTGAATATGAAGCCAGTTGTTCTAAAACCATGTAAACTGACCGATCTGCCCTGAAGTTTCAGGTTCCTCGAACCACATAAAACTCCAACTTACCTTGTGGAAGTTTAAGTTGTCGTCAAATGGCACAAACAGCCTCACCCGGGTGGATCGAAGCCATGTGAGCGTGTTACGGCAGACAGGGAAGAGGATGATAGCCATGTTGAACTTCAGAGTCTCGGCCGCCCCCTTGGCCGCAAGCAGGCAGTAGCCCATCACATGAAATGCTGCCTTGTTCTTGTACTGGAAGAACTTCCAGGCAAAGAGCCCAGCCATTAGCAGGACCCACAGAATGAGAATCCAACCTCGCTGCCAGTTATCAAGGAGCAGACAGCAGAGGGACATGCTCACTTGTTGGACTGCCTTTCTTGGGCGGAACGAGCTTATGTTCTGGCTCCAGCTGACACTGGCAGTGCTGAGCGGCCGGCTGTAGTTCATGTAAGTGTCCTTCTGGAGCAGCAGAGTTTCCAACTGCCACAGCTGATGGAACAGCAGTTACTCCAAGTTAGTTTGAGAGTTTTGAATATTCCCAAGAATTTTCCGGGAACACCAGACAGATTCTAGTGGTCATCAGCTGGTGTGTTTTGAACATTTTCCAGAGAGCAGCAGTGATTGAAAGTTGAAACAAAGCGTTTCCCCGGCTTGTAGTATGAATCTTCCTAGTTTTTTTTTTATTTAATTTTTTTTCCTGGGGTTTATGCATTACCTCAATGTATCCGAGGCCTTCGGGGTCAAGTTCTTCCATGATGAGGGAAGCATACTCTTCAGCTTGCTCTTTGAGCTTCGACAACTTGTTTGCAGAGGCACTGAGCATCAGAAGCTGTAATCGAGCCATTTAATTAATCATGAAGCTAAAAAATACATATACATGTCAGTGACGCACTCAAATCATTGGGTCAACCCTTAATGAGAAATTCCTTGTTAATCATAGTAAAAACAAAACAAAAACAAAAACAAAAAGAAACACCCACAAAAGTAAATTTTATGGGCCAACCATAATTCAAGTAAATTGGCTAATCTAATTGATTATTCTGTGTCATATTGCTGTAATATACAATCATTTAAGATTTTTGCCATCTAATACTTCTATTAGGATAAAAAAAAATTGCACTTTCAATTGACTAAAGCATCCTTAGGTTGCCAAACTTCGTCCTTTCTTCCACTGACAAGAAGTTATTAATGCCATTGTCGAGTCGAAGGAGAGAAAGGAGGGAGAAGAGAATTCAACTGGATGATAGAACCTCATCCAAATAGGTCAGAAAAAGGCATATCCTACCTCTTGAACTTCTTCCCTTGTGATCCTCCCATCTTCGTTCCTATCAACCCTGTCAACATCCCATAGACAAAACAAAACACGTAAGCTCCTTTTGTCTAGAATGCTTGGACATGGCGACTTCAGAAGAAGGTTTCAAAATGCCCTCTTCGTACGGAGACAGCAGCCAGCGGGTAGGCGCCGGAAATTTTAACAAGTCAGCCGCAGCTTTCTACGGCGTGCGCCCCCCATGACGTCTAGGAACGATTAATTCGGGCTCCAAGTCCGATGCTGTTTACGGCATCTTATCAGGGTGCGACGTTCCATGTGGCAGTAGATGATGAAAGTGCATTTTTTCCTAAAATTGTTTTGACCATGAACACGACTTGCAACCGCGTTGCAAGATCAGGAGACTATTCCTCCAACCGATGGAGTGGCCCCGACAGAAAACAATACCCGTTGACCCCAACTAATTAATTTCTATTGGATCCAGAAGGGAAATTAATCATGGACTCTTATCAAAATTCCACCGCAAATTAAATAAGAATGAAGACACGATCACCAATGTTCTCTTGGATCTGATGAAATGGTTCTCCAGACAAGATTATGTTTGATATACAAGAATAACATCGAATCGAATGAAGAGGAGCAGATTTATAGAGTAAATATACTTTAAAAATATATAAGCTAATAAAAAGGGGTAAAATGACAGTTAAAATTCTTTCTTTTTTTAATTTTTAAATTCAATTTCACTCACGGCCAGCAGATGTGACCCGAGTCTTCACTTAGTATCGCCACCAGGCGAGGCATGATCTGTGGGCAACAAGGAGAAGCAGATAGTGTGTACTGGAACTCACATGTCGAAGAAAATCTGAAGGCGGGCATCGAAGCTCTTGTCCGAGATCTGCAACCAGAAATCGTAGAGCTCCTCCTTCGTGATCTTTCCGATCCTCTGCCTCCTCCTCCTTGCTAGCGCATCAAATATCCCCACTGCGAACTCCTTCGAATCCACCATCCCTTCACGACAACATCCAAGAACACACTGAGAGCCGCTCCAGCTATATGCTGAAATATGTTAACCGTGTCTGCGATCGAGATCTCTTCTGTACTGTGAAGCTCATCAGGTTTTTCCTCATACATAAGTACAACGTTATGGTTCCTATCTTATAAAACTGATGATTTAAGTTTTGAGATTGATCCGAAGGAGGGGAAGAGAGTAGCGGGAGAGATGACGTCGATTGCATGATAGACGAAGATGCTGACAATATGTACGGCAGCAGTTCATGAAAAGTTGGCTTCTTACCTATGCATTCACCGAAATCTTCTCTTGCCAGAAGACCATCCTTCGCAAGGCATCTGAACCTCTCCTCCACCTTCCTCCACACCTCCTCGTTGCCGTTCGACCCGGTGGTAGTCTCGTTTATAAACCTAAGGCCCCCGAGCGCCCTCTGAGCGCTCGAACAGTTCCTGTCGAGCCTCGCCCTGATCTTTCTGGCCTCCCTGGCTGATAAAGCCCCAGCAGCTGGCTCCCCAGCCTCTGACGATGCCCTGGACGAGCCGGACCTTATCCACGGGAACTTCCTCCGTATCCTTGCCGTTATTGAGAGGTTCCGCTCGAGGGCCACATCCTCATCAGCTCCGGCTTCTCTAGGAGCTTGCTGCCGGGTCGGCGTCACACTCCGCACGATGATGTTGTCATCATCGATGTCTAGGGTTACCTCAACGAGGTCCTGCTCGTCGTCGTCGTCGTGGTGCTGGCAGTGGAGATCGTTGAGGAATATCGGGAGCATCACCCCGCTGGTGATGTTCGGGTTCTCGTTGAGATCGACTTCATCCTCGGGTAGCTCGAATGACCGGCTGTAGGAGCGCATCGAGCTGCTGCGGGGCGATCTCATTTTCTCATTCACCAACTGTCGAACTCCTATCCACTCAACCTCTCCCTAAAACGACCCTTTGCTCAAGAGGGAGCAGTAGTACAATGTACCACCCTCCAAGAACCATGTACCTGCATCTTGTACACACACAGAAACACAAGCCCAAATGATATATCTTCCAAGCTGCGATTGACCGAATGAAAAAGGTGTGCTGACGAGATAATAACGTCGCTGTCGGTATAATAGGAAGGATTGGATTGCAAGTCTAGATGAGTGCCTTGGACTATGTTTAAGAGGAGAATCGAAGGGAGGAGAGCTGAGGGATGGGGAAAAGGAGAGGAAACAAAGGCAAGACAGACACCGCTCAACCGATCGATACACAGTTTCAACGCTTAGAGTTTGTGAGGGTTAGTGCCCTGGTCGTGGCGTGGCTTCTCTCTCTGTGTTTTTTTTTTTTTTGGGAAACGGTAGTTGGGATCATCTTGCTCATTGAACCCTTCCCACTAATATTCCCAACATTAACAATCCCTTTGTTTTGTACACTATATGTATATGTATCGACACATATATAGACATGAACTTTATGAATGTGTACATAATTTGGTAAGTATGTACAATTTAAGGCAGTGGGAGGGGGTAAGTAACTATCTTTGTCTCTCATCAAATTCTATTGAAAATCAACAAAATAATATTTGGTCGAGCATTATTATAGTTATATCTGTGTACTATTGCAAAAGAAGGGGGCCAGAGATCGTCTAACATTTGGTTACCAGAAATAACTATTGCTGATCAAAATTGAAGGAAAAAAATGATTAGATTAAAGAGAGTCGATGACAAATTTGGTAGAGATTAGATTGTTTGGCTCTTTTACTTGACCTTTGAGAAAATTCTCTTTAGCTTAAACGCTTTCCCATTTGCTCGATTACCCGATGGGCATCCGTGTCCTGGTGTTCAAAAGGTCTGAAAAGTTAAGTTACCGATAATCTAATTTCGAGTATGATTTGCTCGGAAACAGATAAAACTATCAAAATAATGGATTTTTACGTACGTAAAACTCATACCCGAGACACTGTTCACGAAGAACAAAAGCTGAATTAGCACAAACAATTGGTGAGCGGTGATACGCATTAAAAAGGCGGCAGGTAGGAGGAGACGGAAGGGGAAAAAAAAGAAAAAGAAGAAGAGGCATGTGCCATATAATTTCTAATGTAAGAAGTCAAAAGTGTAAGGTGGCAATGCTATTTTAAGACTTTAGAGATATAGGTTGTATCGAGTGTATGGAGGAGCCGAGGGTGGTTGTCTTTCACAGCCTGCAACGTGTATCATCCTTCCATTGGCCAGCTAGCTAATCGCACGAATCAAGTGGCCGTCTACTGGAAAACCTAATCACTCTGGGTCCACCCATCCCGAGCTGGCGCGCTGCCCGCGTCGAGTATACATCTTGGCTCACTGGATCGTTAGTCTCGCTTATGCTTTTGTACCTACAGCAACTCGCTGCTGATCAGTGCTGGATGCGTGGATCGAGATGCATGCCTGCCGCCAGTGGAATTCTGCAACCGATGGGTCAAAACCAACTGCCCCACAAAAACATACGAGGCGATTTCGTCCAAACCGGTGGTTTTGACGATACAAATCCCTCTGTGCGTCGATTCCTCAAGTAACGTAGGTTGGTTGGTTTGAGTCTCCCCGTGGGAATATCAGGAGATTACAGAGAGTCTGCTCCCATGATGTACTTTGCACTCCAATATTGTAGTACAATTGTAAGAGGCACGCTCATGTAAGTTTTCCATAATCGCAATCCGCGGTGTACCATTCGATAAGGAATGGCTACCTTCGAAAACACTCAGAAAATGCGATCGCTCAGTCCGATGAAAAGTTGCGCGCATCACAGTCTCATATCATATCACGAGTTACACCATTTTGTTGTAAAATTTGACCGCGGTCAATGCGATATCGTATCAATTAAGACTTTGCATGGAAAGTTATGCGTTTAAAATGCGTACCAGTCTTAAATTACATCAATTCCACGGAGAGGACGCCCCATAGGATTAAAAAAAGGGGAAGGATAATCATCCCCATAGTGGACCTTAGGGAAACATCGTGCTGTTGTAGGGGCCAATAAGGAAAGAAACGAAAGTGGAGGATCAAAACGGAAAAAGGTGGGGATCAGGAGATGCGAAACGTCCCAAGGCCTGAACTTGAGCTAATCGGCCCGTATCCACCATGGGCTGCCCGGCCCAAAACCAATTACGCAGCCCACGGACCCTCATCCTTATATCTTCTCTTGGCATGTACAATTTTATTTTATTTACTTTGATATTAACATGAATATTCACATTAAACATTTTTTTTAAAAAACAGGGGAAATTGACAACGAGAAGACAGACGACCTAACAGGTCTAATGCAGCAGCGTATGCCAATTGTCACACGTAGAAAGCGCCACGTCGGTAATTAATGTTTGAATTGACAATTTGGCTCGATTTTATAAGATTAAAGGGTCTTGATTGCCGAATCGTGCGCACGTAATTCCTCTTATGATGTCGGAAGAAAGATGTATGGTCGTATCAACTTGGTCGAGGGTAGGTGTTCGTTGGCAATGGCAAGTACGGCAACCCGGTCATACGCACGTAGGCGTTGCAGTTTTTTTTGACATGCAGATATAACCCGACCCGATATACAGTTAGATAAGACGGGTTAAAACTGTGTAGTCCGATAAGACACGATTAAGTCCGTTCGACTGAATGTGTTTAGAAGTATATCGGACATATGAACCCTATTTAACATGTTTAAATATGTATGTATCCACCGTGTTTATCGTGCTAACTGTGTGTCATGTAAGTGACGTATTTAAATTGTACGGGGTAACGCGATCAGTGTCCCACAAACTCGTAATTAGACGGATCGTGTCCGAATTAAACATTTCTCATCCTCTTGATAGATGGGTCGTGTGCGGATCAAAGAATTTCTATCACTAACCCATTTAGATACTATATCAGGTCTGATCATAAACCATCCACAAAGATCAATGACCCACTTACCCTCGATCCGAACACACACGTAACCCATTGCGTTACGGGCCGATTCGTATGTGGTTGCCACCTCAAACACAGCCTATCTGGCGGAAATACGCAGATAATATAATCTATTCTCTGATCATGGTCGGTAGGGAGGCATGGATCGCTCGATTTTGCGGTACAAGGAGAGGAGATGATGTGTACACCTCAACTGAGATTCTGAGACCAAGCTGGAAAGCAAAGTTAAAACTAAGCTTCTCTTCAGTGCCACGTTGGTGCTGTTCTCATCTTCATCCGTTTTCTAGAAGGTATACGGCCATTTGATTGCATGTGCCGTAGACGACTCTTATTATTTTAAGCACATTAGATTTCCCCCTCTGTGTGTGTGTATCTATCTGTATATATTTACTTGTCCTTGAATACGTATTAAATTATTGATTTAGAAACCCAATCATTTCAATTGGTTCCTATCTCTACCACATGTAGGTTTAAAGGATAGGATTTTGTTCGAAATCAAGCGGGTGTACATAGCCAACCAACGAAAGGAAACGTGACATGCTACTTAAACCACTCGCCTAATCATGAACTCGAACACCAATCTACATAACGACTCACCTGGTTCGAGGAATGAATCAGGGGTTTTGAAAATTTTGAATTACCAAACTAAGACATTAGTCTGACAAAGTAAGATTTCACAAGAGCAAATAAGACTCACAAGTAAGACACATTTTGTATTAAAAGAATTCAATATCAAAAGGCTGAATTATATAGAGAGCACACACATATATATAGAAATGCTTAGCTAACGAATAATTTTCTAATATACTATATAATAATCAACCAAATTATGATATTTGCTTTTAATATAGAAATTTCAAATTAAGAAACTGTTTTATTTGATTATGACAACTAATTATATATTTATGTAACTTTTTTAGTTGCCACAATTATACAAATTAGTCAAGTTTCCCTATGTGCTAGCTGAGCGGCTCAAATCGGCCTTAGGCTTAAAGAGAAGAAGACAAATGTCTCATTTGTCTTGGTTTTTTAGTCTTTTTGGCCACATATCTATTAATAAGGATATCAATAGTTTTTTGTAATATTTTCATCAATCCTCTTGTCATCAAGCTTCCTTTGTCTAGAATTTGGTCCTTCTCTAGCCAAGTCGGTTTTTTGGTTTGCACTCATCAATAGAAGTTCCTTTAACCCGTGAATAGATCTCACTATCGTACGATTCAGTGATTACAAAATCTCGAATTCAAGTCACTCCCCACACTAGTGTCATAACATCCTCTCGATGTTTGTTCTTTGCACTCTTTTGTTTAGTTCGATGAGTGATCTCCGAAGAGATTCACTAAGAAATCATCATCACTAATGATTCATTCAAACTTCAACCGATAGTTGGATTTGAGGCTGTTAGGAGCAAACAATGCGATCGAGACTTGTAAACCGAAGAAATGAAAGAATATGATTGATCGTTCACATTGTTAGGCTCCCAAATTTGCGTTGAATTTCTTGCAAAAAACGGATGGACGAACATATCCCGACTCATAAGTAGAGCAAGATTCTCTTATGCTGGTGGAAGGGCTCGAGGCCCAAATCTGACTTGGATGACCGACTCGTGCATCTGTCCCCCCATCTAATGGATGCGTTTAGCTAGAATCCAATTAGTGAGCATCGACCTCGAGATGCCCATGTAGCCGATTCACTCTCCTGAATAGGTGGTAAAATTTGACACGGTTCAAAAGTATAGTCAAAATATAGTACAAAAAATTGTACTTAAGTCAGTATTTTTGGGTGCTTACGAGATCGTGCAGTGTCGGCATGGTTTAAAAAAATTATGCTAACCCAAAGTATGTAAATAAATAAAAATTTATGAAAAATGTAAAAAAATATAATTTATTGTATAATATAATTACATTATAATAATTATTTTTATGTTTTATTCAAATTAATAAAAGTTTTAAATTAACTGTCAATTATATTATAAAATTTTTATTTTAAAATATAAATTATTTAAATTTACTTTTATAAATAATTATTTGTATGATTCATGGTGATGAGATGGAACCATAGGAAATGTAAAAAATTCTGTCCAGTCTCATATTTTCACAGCCCAAAAAATCCTTGCTGGCCGAATTGCCAGCTCTACCATGCGGGCGAGACTCTCATCATCGAAGATTGGTCAACAAAGAAGAACCTGGAACATGCTATCGCTCTCAAATTCCAAATAGGCAATCATTAGGCCTCGCCTCACCCGGCCGGCTGCCGACCACATTCCGATACACACCACGCAACGGTCCACTGCCGCTGGCCCTCACGAGGAGGAAATCAAATCTAACACACAGATCTTTTAGACCCCCATCAATGTGTTGCTGCTGGACACTCTTTGCCAGGTTTCCGGGTTCCCACCGTCGAGGACAGATTCTGAAATCACTCGTTTCATTTCGATACTTCTACACCGCTGCACTAAGACTTCAGATGCCTATCTTGAGAGAATTTCGTATCGCTGTCCCAACCATCAAGCCTGTTCTTTAATAGTTACCGTTCCACTTAGCTCCATTTTGTTCCTCGGAGATTAGAGGAGAAATACACCTGGTGAGCGATGAGCTCTCGTGTGTCGCATGATGGCGGTGGACCAGAGAGTAAGGCGTCCACTGATAGACAGATGATTGTCTCAGTCGGTGATCCATCGATTTTTTTTTTACCTTTGGCATATACGACTATGTATTGCTCCCACTCAAGTGGCCCCTGTCGCCATCAATACAGCTCTCCCTGTTTTCACTATCATTTCCAGATCAACCGCAATTGCCCAAGGTCACGGTGCACGTGAAATTCTCCAGTGATTCTACATCATCATTTGATGTGAAAAAAATGTACAAGTTAAACTACATCCAGCTTAAATAGTGAAGGTTAATTTCTCAATAGCTATCATAATTGTTATTTTCTGAATAAATTCTATTGTGTATTTTGATTTGGATGATTTGATGATTCTGAGTTTCATGGCTGTGGGTGGAGATCAGTCGAGTCAACATCCAAATTGACCCATCCAATCCTTTTCCAGTCTCATCTCTCAGTACATCATGTGTTCCTAGTGGCGAAGACCTCGCGTGTTGATTTCTAGAAGAGAACAAATCAAGAAACTCCAAAGATTACTGGTCTAAGTCGGATGAGATCGATTCCTGTGGCTCCCTCTCCTTTGCTCGCCAGGACGAAGAGTGACCCAAGTGGGATCACGATTCTTAGCTGCCATGGCCGATATACATGTGCAGGAGATTCTAGCTACCAGCTGATGGCTTGCTGCAGCACCCGTCAAGAAGAAGAGTTTATGCGTGCTCGTATAATCACCGGTTGGAAGGTCTCATTGGATGTCTCGTTTGTCTTTGCAGACCGTAGAAAGTGATTCCTTGCATTCTGATTACGGCCCACTATATCTTCAGTATGATACTTGATATGGACACAACCTAGCTAAGAGCCGACCGACTTCGAGTAGGTCAGTAACCCGACTGACTCGCAGTTGACCGGCACACATCCGAGTCCAATATCAGCCCGGCTAATCTTGGACATAATGTAAATTCCTATAAAATTCCCATGCATCAGAAGATTTTTAACCACACGAATCTCCTCATTGACTAATTATATTCAAGGTCTGATCCAGAACGCCGCCAGACTTGACTGCCTTGCTGGCGTCCAAAGACCGAACCGGACCTCGCCGCACCCGTGACCCGGAAGAGGAGACCCGAAGACCCAGAGGGCCCTATAGGAGGGGACTCGTCAAACCTCAACCTGAACTGTCATTGCCTTTGACAGCAGTCTGTCTAATCGTCACAAAAGCGACAACTGGAAGCATGGCCTACCGTCGCAAAGCCAAGGCGTACTTGCCACACATTTGGAAGGCGTTTTCTCAACACATGTAGGTTCTCGGTTTCTTCGATAACGTCGAGCACATTTGAGTGTTTGAAAGCGGGGTCAGTTCAACACTGACCCCTCGGACCCTCCTCCTCCTCCTCTTCTTCCATTCCCTTGCGTACATTCTCCTTTCTACCTTAACAGCAGAGAAGCTTGAGAGAGCGATAAGGAAGGTAACAGCATGTAACATATTGTGTGCGCAGTTATAGTAATTTGAATGGATTTTACATTGATATCTTTATAACACCAGTATTAAGATCAAATAAGGTTCATTCCTCTCTTATGCCAACATAAGGTTCGTTCTAAAGATGTTAAACGGGTCGGTTTTGCCAAGAACCAAACTAGCAAAACCTATAACCGCTCTTATTGGATTAGTGGGAGTTACGGGCTAAATAGGCGGGTTGAATCAAAACTAGCCCGACACATTTTTTGGTTGAACAAGCTCAAATCACAAAAAACATTTAAATCAATGTTAGATTTTTATCGGATCAATTTAAAAATTAAAAAAATGAATGATTTACTGGTCAAATTAACCCTAAACCATGAACTTGGTTGCTTATAAATAATTACAGATCGGTTCATATATGCATGAATTACGACCCATAACTAGACCAATCCGTTAAATGAACGGACCAAACCGAATTAGAGTAAATGGTTTTAAGTTCATTTTGAATTGATCAATGATACTCTAATGACAACCGTGGTCATACTCAGATATATCAGTGGTTCGTCATTTTTATCGGCATGCCCATCTTCAAAATTATCGTGGTCAGTAGAACAATTTCATCAATTGAGATATAGATAGATATATATATATATATATACATTATCTTGTCTAATCAAAGACCATACATGCATGCACATGTGGATCTGAAAACTTTTGCGAGGACACAAAGATCCAAAATTTTGTACATTCCCCTTCCATCTCTCGGAGCATGTGCATGTGTCAATGATAGTCGATAGATAGTACAAATATGTTTTTTTTTCTTTTTATTATATTCCTTATAAATTCATTGGACAGAAATTCCACGAGTCACATGGCCTCGGTCGTGGGCTCCCTTCTCCACCATGAGAACCTAAATCCGATCCTGTGTCCCATCTCGGCCGCCCGGCCACGTGGGTTGGTCCCCGTCAGCTTAACTCACCCACAACCCCTCCCAATCCTAGCCCCCCACCACAGGATATGCCAGTGAAAAGATCGGAGTGCCCCTCGAAGCCTTCAACGACACGACAAATCCGTCGTCTCGGATTGCAGCAGGGCGGTATCTTCCAGTGGAAAGCCGTAAAAGGTGGACGGCTGCCTCCCTCGGTCTGCACCGGTCTTGTCTTACTCGACCGGGTCATAATGTGTTGGTGCACAGCTTTTGGCTAATCTCTTGGGTGGAGCCAAAACTTAAACCCATGCCATGTCAGTTTGATTAGTTGAGATCGATCTTACAAAGCCAAACTTACCTCGTGTGAGCACGCATTATCCGATCTCCCTGCCCAACTCATGCTTGGGAATGGCCGAGCCGAAGAGATGAGCTCAATGATCTTGGTCTGATCGATCACTCATGAGCCAATAGGCTTTTACTTGACGAAATTTGATGTCGATACTGTAGCCGCAGGGTTGCCAGCCAGATGGTGCTGCTTTTCGTACCCACCACATTCCACAGCTAAATTTCTATCACTTCAGTTATGATTACAGGACAAGCCACTCGTGGCGCCCTCCTACAGATAAATCACGTCCACATAGCTCGTATGATTGCGTGCAGAGTTCGGGTCTGCGTGCGGTTGACTCCATGTTAGATTTGCAATAGATTCATGTGAAAGGAGGTGAACTCACCGCGCCGAACCCAAGAACCTAAACTCTCATGCAAGCAATTAATCGTAAGACTTTTAAGCCAAAACTCCTCCACACACTATGGATGCTGAGCCAGATACCCATCAGCATTTTGCTGGGTAAATTCCGACTCCCCTCTTCGCCTCCGAAAGTGCTGATGAAGAGGACAGAGGGGAATGGCTTGTACACCAGGCAGCGCGATCAAGATTTATCCTCAGCTGAGGAGAAGAAGAAAGGCATATCATGCGGAGGACCCACTGCCACCTCAACAAAATAAATACAACCAAGTAATTATAAGAAAAAAAATGAGATGTTTTTGGGGGTCAGACAACAGCCTTCAATAGCCCGTCTCAATTCTGATTTGGGCAGAGAAATTTCATTTTTAAATTAAAAATATATATATTCAATTCTTTTCTATACTCCTCTATTTATTTCTCAATTTTATTACCCTACATTTTTTTTAAGTTAGCCTCTCTACCGATCTAATCATTGGCAAGCATGCAGGTTGTATGTGAACACATGCAGGCTGTTTAATGATCAGCTTTATGAATTATTGATATAATTATCTCTTTATAAAAAAATTGATATATTATTCTTGCTTCACACAGGAGTAAGTTTAAATATATCTATATTCTATTCCGCCAAAAGGTTTATGTCCCTATGATTAAATTTTGCCGACCCTTTCTTTTTAAAAATTATACTGAATTTGGTAGCCATTAGAATCTTTCTGGCGTATAGCAACATATATATACATATTGAGAATTGTCAGGCTCCATCTTCTCACCAGGTTCGAGGTCTGGTGGGTCGACAATCAGCCTTATTTGGTCTGACTGGACAGACCCAAAAAAAAAACTTGTGGATGGATACGATATATACTTAAAAGAACGCATACGTGAAGGGATATCACCTAATTAAAGCTTGGGGAACGCATGCATATGTATCCACAGATACCAAAAGGTCCAAGACAGCTCTGCGGGGACTAACTGCACTGACGATCGCTTAATCATCAAGTTCATACGCTTTCTAACCCTATTAACATATTGGGTAGCTGCAGCACGAGCTGGGTGTCGGTGTTCGAAGTTACGGCGGCCATTGAGAAGTTTAACAGCGACAGAAGAACCTCATGTCATGGCAAGTTCGGGCTCGAAAGACCATTCTGAACTCCGAGAAAGCGGTGCCTGCAATTGAATTTTGAAGCTACAAGAAAGCTGTAAATCTTTGAAGCGTTATGTTCGTGGCGTGGGTGTGGGATGATCTGATGATGCTGGCTTAAGGGCTGGTGGGACCGATGCGATCCAGCAGTATTGGCTTGGAGAGACTAACGTGAGCACTGTCCGAGAATACCGAGCACACCTTAATTCGTCCTTGTAATCGGCTCCATGGGAGCTTGAAATCATCAAATTGAGGAAAGCCAAAAACCAGAGAGTGACGGTACTTATCTCGTCCAACTAAAAAAGGTACAACAGAGAGAGAGAGAGAGAGAGAGAGGGGGGGGG